>OX419343.1:22729068-22736568 GCA_948470475.1 Galaxea fascicularis | reverse complement strand
CAGGAATCTTTAAAAAAGAAATAGAACTGTGATGTCAATTTTACAAGTCGAATTCGGCTCTATTTTTAGCTGTGCAACATTTGCCTTCCTCTAGGATTAAGCTTAGAATTTGGAATTGGAATTGGAATTTGTTTACTCAACGGATGCACAAATTTTTATTGAGATACAGCGTTTCCAGTGTGGAGTTACCAAGGTTAAAATAAAAGTATTTTAAATGTACAAAGAGCTTGGTTTGTATAGAACTTCATTATTTTCTTTGTCTGTGACATAATCAACTTATTGTCTCACCATCGGAAGAGTGTGGTAGCAGAAGAGTATCACCACCCGCAAAGGTCCATAAATCCCTGGCAAAGCTAAAGGAATGTGGATGAAGTTAGGTGGAGGTTAATGAAGTGAGATGACAGTAGATCAAGGTGAATAAACGTAGAGGAAGGTGAATGAAGATGCAGGTTAAGTTTGATTAGAGATGATTGAAGGCCGATTAATTGAAATGAAGGTGAATGAAAGAGAGAAATTCCAAATTTACCCAGGCGACACAGGAAGACGACTAGGCGGCTGATTCGAAGAACAACTAAGGATAAAAAAGAGCCATCGAAACCAATCCCTCGACATTTTAATCTCCCTAAACATTCCAAACAGGAAATTTCGATCTGTGGCCTTTCCCTACAGCGAGGTACGACAGAAAGTCGAAAGAATGTAAAGTAAACGTTCCGGCATCTTTCAAATCGGCACCCTCAATTCTAATGGAATCAAGGAATATTTTTAATTCAACTAATTTAGTCTTCTTTGTACGTTAACAGAACCAATTGCGCAGCTCCATCTTCTGTATATAAACCATATACAACCCATGAAGTACATTAGACCACACTTTGGTGTTTCACTTCCCCACTTACGCGACACCACAATTTCTATCGACAAAAGCCCCCATTATCCAGTGCCTCTACTTAGTGATACATGGTTTCACATAGCAATGCACGCTAATAAATAATAATTAATGGTAATAAATAGTATCAAATGGGAAGACATGGCAATACATGGCTACACATGGCGATATATGGCTATACATGGCTATACATGACTATACACGGCTATACACGGCGATACTTGGCAATACATGGCTATACATGGCTATACATAGCGCTACATGGCGATACATGGCGATTCATGGCTATACATGTTATACATGGTTATACATGGCTATACGTGGCTATACATGGCTATACATGACTATACATGATTATACATGGCTATACATGGCTATACATGGCTATACATGGTTATACATGGCTATACATGGCTATACATGGCTATACAGGGCTATACATGGCTATACATGACTATACATGGCTATACATGGCTATACATTGCAATACATGGTTATACATGGCAATACATGGCTATAAATGGCTATATATGGCAATAGATGGCTATATATGGCTATACATGGCTATATATTGCAATACATGGCAATACATGGCTATAAATGGCGATACATGGCAATACTTAATTCATATTATGATACACTTTAATAACCTTACTTAAAGTACATACCCGTAGTGTCTTAAAACCGCAGATATTGTATTGATAACTCCTTATGCAGGAGAAGGCTAGCACTGCAGACTATTTATTGTCAATTTACTACTGAAAAAAGAAAAGAAATACAAAAAACTAAGGATACCTGGTATTTAAAGGGTTAAGGTGCCTATGAAGTAAAATCAAATATGTTTGCTTGTTTTAAAGGATGAAGAGAAGAAAAATTGCGTTTTCTCTTTCTTCTTTCATTCCTCTCATTCAAGTTTTGCTTAAAACTCGATGATGCCATTGATGGCATTGTTAAAATTCGTTAGTGATGGCATTCAAACTGTTGGACAAAAGATCAAGAACTCCATCCCAGTCTCCAATGTAACGCTCGAAAATAACCGCTTTCAACCCAGTCTCTTATTGTTGACGTGTAGTTGCCGTGGAAACAAAAGCAAACTACAAGAAGCGATTTCAACCAAGATGGCGTCGCGAATCATGCATGGTCGAAGAGAGGGGAAAACAAGGGGTAATTTATTGCTGTTAACGCTTAGTTTTTGGATGTTTTCAAGAGGCTAACAATTATACTTTCTGTTGGTCACCTAGAATTGGGAGGCAGTGTCCTAAGTGTCATTCCCGCTGGAGTTGATCCACGAGAGGTAAGCTGAATGGATTGCGACACGGCATATCTATCATGTGCATTGTACAATTTTTACCCTCGCTAAAAAGTGTTGATACAAAATTAAAAGCCAAAATGTTAAATCGGAGAATAGAATTTTTGGGGGTATGATTCTCAAATCCAAAAGTTTACAACTGGTCAGTAAATGTCATTTACTTTTCACTATTTATATATTGGGGGCAAACTCGAACGGGACGAACTCGGAAGGGACGAAACCGGCTGTTTCCAACGTAGCAACACAGATTTTCCTGTGCAAGTAAAGTACAAATCTGCGATTCCCTGATTCTCGTACTTCACAAATGACTGAGGATTGGAAACTGACTGAGGATTATTAGAATCAAATTTCAAAGCTTCCTAGTCGAGTTGTCAACTCATTACTACGATGATCATGTACATCTTAATTTGTTGATCTGCAGTTCAAATATAATTATTACGATTTCCCATAACAGCAGTCTCATCAGTGTTACTAGTTAGTGTTAATTGGCTGTAAAAGTGCCGGGCCTATGGGGTCCAAGCTGCATGTACATACAGTGGCTGTTCAAAGCTCTATTTAGAATCCTTCACATTCACCTATTCATCACTCACAGGGTTATTACAAACCCGCAAAATGACCTGCTCTCAGTTGGCTAATGTAGAGCCCTCAGCACTGGTATTGCAGAGGTCATGGGTTTGAGTCGCACACAAGCCTGAATTTCTTTCAGGCTTAATTTGTATCACTACTGGTCACACTATCGTTCAAAGATTATGATTTTGTAATTAATTTTTTTCACATTTTGTATTGGAATGACTTTGTATGAGAATGATTATAACCACGGTCTATTGATCTAAACACAGGTGACTGTCCTTCAGCCTGATGCATGGAGACGAATTCAGAACAGTCTTTCAGGTTACAATGAGGAGAAAATGCGATTACAAGCGAAGATGAAGGAACGGGAAGAACTTCACACACTCTCAAAAGATTCAGTGAAACATTGGGAAAACACCATAGAGGTTGGGTTCTTCATTTTTCTTTTTTATCACGTGTCATTTTTACTAATGTTTCCTGTGTTCTAAGTTACCAAATACAGGCCATCTGATAGGGTACAGAAAAAAAAAGAAGAAAATTATGCAGAAATTTTCAGCCAGATTATGCAGAAGAAAGTGACAATTATGTTACTAAATTTAAGATTGCTTCTTCATCGATTTACACCATTATATGTTTATTGTTATTTATTTATTATTGGGTATTCCATAAACTTACACACTGTATATTATATTGTAGGGACAGCGGCTGAAGAAACTGCAGGCCAGAAAGATTAGGGAGGAGAAAGAAGAGGAGGAAAAAGTGAAAATTGACAAAGAGGAAGCTAAACACCAAGCACAGAAGAGAAAGGAGGCCATTGAGAGGGC
This sequence comes from Galaxea fascicularis, assembly GCA_948470475.1. NCBI lineage: Eukaryota > Metazoa > Cnidaria > Anthozoa > Scleractinia > Euphylliidae > Galaxea > Galaxea fascicularis. Next base: position 22,732,982 of record OX419343.1, on the reverse strand, counting down.
GAAGACCCTTCAGTACTACCAGACTGATCGAGTGAAGACTTTTCACGTGAGTAAAATAATCTGTAATATTGTTGGTCACTTACATGTACTGTACACCATGTAGGAAATTGCATGCTAAAGTTCTGAGCTTTGCGCTGTACATCATGTACATGTTTGTTGGTACAGCTGTAATTAAATGTTGTTTTTTTTCTCTTCTTGGTTTCGTAGGGTGCTTTACTTCTTACAGAAGTTCTCAAAGAGAGAGATGCCCAGATTGAAATGAAGAATGGCAAGCTTGATGCAGAAAAGATAAGAGAAGAACATCTTCTAAGGTTGCAGCGATGGGTAACTATTTTTTTGTGTGGTGGTGTATGGATATTTATTTTCAGGCACTGCAGCCTGGCTCAATTAACAGATTCTGCATGCACCTACATTGTATTATCTTCTTAACTTACAGTTACATTACCCTTAAAAAAAATATCACCATCTTCACTTCTTGGCAATTAGCTGCCTCAGGATCATTCAATTAATTTATACTACATTTACATGTACACTCTATCTATTATTTAAGCTGGGCTTTTTTACCTCTAGCAACGCGAGGAGGCCATTATGGAAGATCAGAAAAGAGCTTTGAGGAGGTACAATGAGAGAAAAGCAGTGGCAGATTTTCAAACACTTCAGTGAGTACAGTGTGAACTCACACTATATGTAGTTTAAACCCTTTTCAGGGCACAGCACTTATCCTCAATGTTCACAAGCTTAAGGTGACTTAACCACCATATTTCTGGGGTTTGTGTTACATAATAAAACAGTGTGTGTACTTTGAGTACTGTGTACAGTAAAGGAATTTTACTAGCTCGCAGATCTTAACTGTTTATTACTGTAACAATCATGTTACTCTTGTAGAATTCTTGATCACATTGAAGAAGGCAAGAAGGCAAAGGAAGCAGACTTGGAGGAACACAAAAACATTAAGCAGCAAGTGGATATGTATGAGGCTGCTAAGCAAACCATTGAAGAACAGAGGAGAAAGGTGAGTTGGATAATCTCACACGTTTCTTGGAAAATGTTCTTTGGAAAAGGAAAAGACTTTTTTCAATTGCAAAATTTTATTTAATGTTTTATCAGCTATTCTACATTGTCTTCGATTACTCTGTACTGTACTTAAATGCAAAGTTACCTGATTTTCCCTTGCAGTTAAAAAGGCTTCATTTGGTCTTTCTTGCAAAGTCTAGAAATCAAAGTTATTGATGTACCATGTACTGCACCACCCTGACTAACACTTTAAACCCTAAGATCAAACTTTTATTTCCCGTTATTTTGTTGCCTGTACTCATTTCCTATAGAAGTAGTGGGAAGAAGTTCTTGAAAATAATATCAATCAAATTTATGTTATGTGATCCTCAGTCCTTAAAGGAGGACTAACTTAACTACAGACTTAGGTTTGTTGCCAAGGTATTTTTACTGATTGTAAAACACTGTTTTTTCGGTGTTTTTGCCACTATATTGGTGAAATGTTTGAAGGTGAACATGTGAAATTTATAAATGGTTATTGTGCATGCACAACTTCCCCCAGGCCCCAACTGTGCCTTAGAGAGAAAAATCCCTAAAACTTGGAGAAAATTATGTTTAGTTCCAATTTTTTTTTTGCCAATTGGAGATACTCCAGCCTTCGTTACAAGCCTATATGCGAACAATTGTTGTTAACATGCATGTCCATAACTGCAAGATACTGACGAAATAGTATGAATTTGCATGCTTACACTGTATGACATCATAAATCTCACAGTAACACAAATTTAAAAATCGTTAACCATTGTCACCATTTTTGATATCCAGAAGGGTATGCCACTCAAGTTTTTAGGCTTTTTTCTGTTCTGGTCACGTGACTTACCAAATATGGTTGTGACTCGAAAATCTTGAAAAGCTTTTTTATTGTAAAAACTTAGCCAGGCAGCTTGTCTGTGCAAGTTAGGGTTTCCAAGGTATGAGGGTTGGGAACTTTCCATAGCAACAGTTTTAGCTAATTTTGTAGTTAAGTTAGTCCCCCCTTAATTCTCATGACCACTCCTTGTTAAAAAAGCATTGATATCACAAGGAGAAATTTGATTCTGATCACTCTTAGGGTTTAAAGGATTAATGTAGCATTTGCTTTGACTTTAAGTAGCCACCTGTAATGACCTGGCTATCTAACGTGCTTTTTTGATTCTTTTCTCTATTTCCCAAGGATAAACAAGCAGTTATGGAGGAACATCAGAGACAGCTTGCTGATAGAGAAGTACGTGCATTGTACATGTACAGCTGTATCTAACATTACTGTATATCTGTTCTGAATAAAGTAAAAATGACTTATTGGCTCAGTAAATATCCACCACTGGCCACTGAAATAGAGGTGAATATTGTAATGTTTTACATAGTATAATAATACTAAAACAGTGAGATATTGCATGTATAGAGCTCAAAACATAAGTGATGATTTTGAACGCATTTATCGCTGTCAACAGTTTCGATTTTCATGTGAGTTGCTCAAAGGTGAATACATGTAGTGCTTGGTATCCTGAGTTTGAGTCTCCAACCAGATAATTGCTATTCCTTTTTTTTTCCAGTTTAGATTGTAATTTAAAGTTTTCACACGATTACAGCTTTTGAATTCATCGGAATATTTGCATTAATTACAACAATAACACTTTTTCTAATGAAATGTGTTGATTCAAGCAGCATTTGCATGTATGGGGTTCCATTTCTAACCACATCACTTTCTTAATGATAATCAGTTTAGAGTTTCCACTGTTTTAGTATAATTGTGACCTATTATACTAAACTTATTTATTTGTTAAACCCCTAGACAAGTTTACTATTGTAAAATATAACAATTATGGTCTTCACATTAATTTAAGTTTGCAAACGTACCACTGTGAGTCCGGTGGGTTTTTTTGACATGCATATGGTCCAGCCAAAAAAAACTTGCAGTTATGGTGTCGGACTAATGTTTGCAAGTTTCAAATGTATAACTATAAATTGTACCTGTAGTTACCAAGACTAGTCATTTCACTGCACTCTAACGTAAACGCAATTCCTTCCTTCGACTTCTCTGTTTTTGGTCAGGCAAGACGGCAGTTGGAACAGAAGAAAATTGAAGAGGAAGAAGAGGAAATCAGACAGTTTGCACAAGCCAAAAAGGTAAACTGTTGTTAATTATTGATTGTCTTGATTAGCACAGGGGGTGACACTTGTTATGGTCAATGAATTTTGTTGCTTTTTAATTTTGTAGAAAATGGCAAAGATGCGCAAAACAAAGGAAACAGAATTGTTCAAGTAAGTTCGTGTGGCTGTCTAATTAGAGTTTTCCCTGAGTTTCCTCGCGTTTGAAAACTTCAGGTTCCATTTGATCCGAATTTATATTAATTCAGAACTGAGAAGGGACAGAATTACCTTCCTTTGTGAAGGCTTTTGTACCATCATTTCTAAATCAAAAGCTTATTTTATTATCTACAAAGGACATGACCCATCACCGCAGATTTGGTAGCTGTAGGGGTTTAAAAATAATAAAGAAAAAATAAAGAAAAAGCAGGTCCGCATCAGTGTCAATTGATGTAGACTGTAACTGGTCTCTAAATAATTATACGCGCGCGTGAGGAGACATGCTACCCTCGCGTCGCGTCTCCTCGCGTGCGCGCGTGAATTTTTTTCCGCCCCATCGTCATTGATTGCCGAACTCAGAGACTACTCGCAGTCTACGCAGTCGGATGTTTAACATGATAGCGTACTGGAGCCTAAGGACTACTGCTTGCTCATCAATGGTATTTCAAATTATTTGGAATTACCTCGCATTAATACCTTACATTTATTTCAAATTACTTGCTTAACCGTGACGAACTCACTAAACTACACTAAACTAAACTCAATTTACTACAAGGTATTTTTGGTTCTACACG
>OX419343.1:22714068-22724068 GCA_948470475.1 Galaxea fascicularis | reverse complement strand
TCACCAATATTATACATATTACAACCAACACCACTGACTAGGTGTCAAATCGGAACTGGCGAATATGGTGTACCGCCGACCGGTTGGCTTAGTGGTAGAGCACCGGACTGCTGTGTGGGAGGTCGGGGGTTCAAGCCCAGGCCGGACCAACACTCAGGGTCTTTAAATAACTGAGGAGGAAATGCTAACTTTGTAATAACATCTGCAAATGGTTAGACTTCTAATCTTCTCGGATAAGGACGATAAAACCGGAGGTCCCGTCTCACAGTACTGGACAGGTGTGGGACGTTAAAGAACCCACACACTGATCGGATAGAGTAGGGGACATCCCCGGTGTAATAGTCTATAACTTATTCTGTTCTGGGGGCACCTGTGTTGATCCTACTATTCATTCAAATAAGATTGTAAACTGCGTGGCTGCAATTTGCGCCTAAAAAGCAGTCTGGCAAAGTCCCCCAAAAAGTGTTGTAACGCGCTTTGAGCCCTTTGGATAAAAGCGCTATATAAATCCTCATTATTACATTTCATGATTTCATTGTGCAACAGGCTGCAGTACACTGTTTCTTTCTCTGCATTTCAAATAAATGATCTTTCATATATTCATTGTATGTCGTCAGTTTGTTGTCAGTAACCTCCTGGTACTTGACAATCCACCTGGCCCTGGTTGTTCAAAGGCTGGATAGCGCTATCCACCGGATAAATATCTATCCAGTGGATAGTGCAATTAGCTTTCCCATTAGTCATCCGCTGGATAGTGATTTATCCGGTGGATAGCGCTATCCAACGTTTGAACAACCGTGGCCTGGCCAGCAAAACTCACAGACGCGTAATTTTAATTTATTCTCAAACTTGCGGGGCCTGAAGCCTGGATTTGCCTATTTTTCCACTGAGAAAATGGGATCTGGGCAAATTTGGATCACGAGTAGGTGAAGTAACCTGATCCAAGGTACTGTACATCTCATTCTACTCATCTGCAACACAAGGAACCACAATGTCTTCAAAGAAACTTCAAAGTAGGTCTATCTTCAATTGTTTCACTTTTAAGGGCAGTGCCTACGCTTGTTAGTGCGCACATGTTCTGCGCATTACGCAAGGCATAGACTACACGCCATTCGCACGCTAGGGTAAAAACTGACGAAATCAACAACTATACCAAGTGCACGACTCAAATAAAAGCAAAGTTTTCCTAGCATGATCGAATCATGTTTAATGAACATGCACTGATGAAACCAGGAACACCAGAATAGCAGCATATCCGCCTATCGCTAACCACTAACTCCTAACCGCTTACAGCTAAAAAACCTAGCGAATATTTGCATAAATTGTATGTATTGAAATCAAACCGTAAACTTCTACCTTGAGACGAAAATGTACATGCGCAAAACAATTGCGCGAGTCGCAAATACTTGACTCACTGGGCAGGTGACAGGAAAAGTGACGAACTCTAAAAACGATTTCAAAAAAGATAAAAGCAATTCATTTAACTTTTAAATTCGGGTGGTTTGAACCTGCTTTTTATCTTATGAACTGGAAGTGGCAAGCCTATCCAACACGTGATAAGTTTCTGATTGCGTGCAAAACTTAGACTGTATTCTTGCTAAACTAGACGCAAGCTATCAGGGAAGCTAATGCCTCTCTACTGACAACTTTTTTTTTTATTATTAATTAAAGTCGCTATGAGCCACTCAACTTGGAAAATGGATCTTCTGTAAACAAAATACTGTGCTCAGCATGGAATCACTATGCCAAAAAAAAAAAAAAAATCACTGTTTGACGTGTAATAAGCAACTCAAAGACATACGTGATCCGTGATCTGATTAAAAATAATATGGTCAAAAGTAACTATAAGTATATGTGACGCGCGAAGTTTGTTAAAGTTTGAGCGTAAAATAGGATCACAACCTTCCCTTCGCTACCCCTCATTAGGAGTGTCCCTTCTTTCTCCTTCATCATAACTGATCCGTTCCTAAAAAATGTGAGAAATTTTTACCGTTGTTATTTGTTTATTTTGCATTTAAGAGCATAAAAGAGAGAACACTCGAGAACTCGGCTTTCTTTTGCAAGTCTACAACCCCTTCAGCGAGTTTTGAACCGAAACGGAGAATCTTTGAAAATCACTGAACCCATCCAAACAACCACTGATAACCACGCCGTGAGAACAACTAATTACCTTCCAAATTGCCCCTAAGTTCCTTCTATTTTTAGTGATATTTTCCCAGTAGTTGCAGAGCACATTATTGCCAACAGAGTGCTTTTGTGGATATGCATATACTTTTAGATATATTAGCCCGCAAACAGTCCACTCCCAAACTCGATCTGAGACTCCGATACCAAAGGTAAGTTTCACTTTGATTCTGCTCGAGTTTGGCTTTGTAGCTTATGTACGGTTGGTCTTTAATGTTTCAATGAAATAACATAATATGTGCAATGGGAAGGTTAGCATAAATTTGTTTTGGATACTCTCATTTTCAGAAGGTCGTCTGTATAGTAGCCTCTTGAACTTTCGTTGTTAGGATTATTTGACTATTCGTTTAGTAAGAATGTGCCACTGTGCATTTGGAGACAGAGTGACTGAGAGAGTTAGTAACAATTCACTCTCTGGGGTGTTTTTACCAGCACAGCTGGTACAGTTTGCTTTGCTAATGTTCGAGGATGGATATGCCTCACGACGAACCTTGCCAAGGTTATAGCAGCTTTGGTCCTGAAGTACAAGAAGCGAGTAAAACAAGGTTTTGGAGTTATCGTCTAATCTTTCTTCGGTTATCGAGGCTAGGCTATTTGATTTTGAAACTGATAGTTGTCAAAAATACACTTGAAATGGCACAAATTAAATAAACCTTTTATTGATAAAACAGACTATAAGTTGTCTTATTAAGAATAAAACCAAGAAATATCGATCATCTAAAGAAAAATAAAGTCTTTATAATTCAGTATATGAAAGTCTAAACGGTACTTATCGTTTATCAGTTATCCCGAGCATATTTTTGACTGTTGATTCATTCCTGAAACTGTCAAAGCACAGTAGTAATCTTTTATGACTGCTTATGGTTATCAAACACATCGAGAAGCAATCATAAAGCTCTTACAAACAATTACAAGATTTAAAACCAGAGAAATAGCAACCGCTCGCACTTTGGCTGGTAAAGCCATAAACGGATTACTCAACCAAACAACCGTTTCTGCGTCACTAAGCACCTCAAGCTGTTAATTATGCATCTCCTGTGTTGTAAAGAGGACACATACCATCAAACTAAGCTTTCAGTTTGACGCATGAAAGCAGATCTATAATTATCTTGACGAATTACAATGATCTGTTTTCAGTAATATACTGGGACTCATAGTAAAACAAGCTAAAAGCAGTTGCCCAAGTCTGCCTTGACAGGTTACAATCAAACTTCTAATTCTTTCCATGTGTGCCCATTGTGACATGTACTGAAGGCAGAAATTAGTGTTTCACGTGTAATAAGCCACTCAAAGACATACGTGATCCGTGATTTGATTAAAGATAATATGGTCAAAAGTAGCTAAAAGTACATTTGACGCGTGAACTTTGTTCAAGTTTGTGTGTAAAATAGGATCATAATCTCACCTTTGCTACCCCCTATTAGGAGTGCCCCCCCCCTTTTTTTTTCATCACAATTGATCTGTTGTTAAAGAATGTAAGAAACTTTGACCGTTGTTATTTCTTTATTTTGAGAGCATAAAAAAGAGAGCATTCGAGGATTCGGCTTTCTTTTGCAAGTCTACAACCCCTTCAGCGAGTTTTGAACCGAAACGGAGAATCTTTGAAAATCACTGAACCCATCCAAACAACCACTGATAACCACGCCGTGAGAACAACTAATTACCTTCCAAATTGCCCCTAAGTTCCTTCTATTTTTAGTGATATTTACCCAGTAGTTGCAGAGCACATTATTGCCAACAGAGTGCTTTTGTGGATATGCATATACTTTTAGATATATTAGCCCGCAAACAGTCCACTCCCAAACTCGATCTGAGACTCCGATACCAAAGGTAAGTTTCACTTTGATTCTGCTCGAGTTTGGCTTTGTAGCTTATGTACGGTTGGTCTTTAATGTTTCAATGAAATAACATAATATGTGCAATGGGAAGGTTAGCATAAATTTGTTTTGGATACTCTCATTTTCAGAAGGTCGTCTGTATAGTAGTCTCTTGAACTTTCGTTGTTAGGATTATTTGACTATTCGTTTAGTAAGAATGTGCCACTGTGCATTTGGAGACAGAGTGACTGAGAGAGTTAGTAACAATTCACTCTCTGGGGTGTTTTTACCAGCACAGCTGGTACAGTTTGCTTTGCTAATGTTCGAGGATGGATATGCCTCACGACGAACCTTGTTATAGTAGCTTTGGTCCTGAAGTACAAGAAGCGAGTAAAACAAGGTTTTGGAGTTATCGTCTAATCTTTCTTCGGTTATCGAGGTTAGGCTATTTGATTTTGAAACTGATAGTTGTCAAAAATACACTTGAAATGGCACAAATTAAATAAACCTTTTATTGATAAAACAGACTATAAGTTGTCTTATTAAGAATAAAACCAAGAAATATCGATCATCTAAAGAAAAATAAAGTCTTTATAATTCAGTATATGAAAGTCTAAACTGTACTTATCGTTCATCAGTTATCCCGAGCATATTTTTGACTGTTGATTCATTCCTGAAACTGTCAAAGCACAGTAGTAATCTTTTATGACTGCTTATGGTTATCAAACACATCGAGAAGCAATCATAAAGCTCTTACAAACAATTACAAGATTTAAAACCGGAGAAATAGCAACCGCTCGCACTTTGGCTCGTGAAGCGTCTGCCATTTGCGGATTACTCAACCGAACAACCGTTTCTGCATGAACACCTCAAGCTGTTAACGGTAATGCATCTCCTGTGGTGTAAAGACGACACATACTATCTAATTAAGCTTTTAGTTCGACGTACGAAGGCAGGTCTACATTTCATCTTAACGAATTACAATGATCTGTTTTCAATAATGTACTGGCACGCATAACAAGAAACACTAAAAGCACTTGCCCAAGTCCTGCTTGACGAATTACAATCAAACTCCCAGTTTCATGTGTTCAGTCTCGGTTTTTTCTTGAACTATAAGGGGGTGGCAAAGGCTTATACTTGACATGTAATGGAGGCTAAAATTAGTGACATACGTCATGCGTGAGTTTATTTTAAAAAAAGGTATGGTTAAAAGTAGCTAAAACTACATTTGACGAGTGAAGTTTGTTAAAATTCGTGCGTGAAACAGAATTACAACCTAATCCTCACTTTGCCTCCGATCTCTCAGGGTACAGGCGACTCAGCTGTGAAATATTTGCATAAGACGTGAGAAAGTTTTTAAAACCAACCGTTTTCATTGCGGTTCAATATGATAAAGCTTGGAGCCATTCCAGTCTTCCTCTCTTTGCTGTTTCAAGTAAGAGTTGCTGATGCCAAGGATGTTACCCCACCAGCTGGGCAAGTGTACTACCTCGCAAAAACCGATTTGCTTGGCGAAGAGTTGATTGGTGGTGCAACTGTAATGTTTCTTAACAACACCCAAGATTGTTTTGTCTGCAACAAAAGTGATATAGTTGAAAATGACTCTACTTACTTCAAAGACACAGAAGCCTTTTATTCAAGTATTGCAGAAAACTATAACCTGGGAGCAGCCTTAAAGAAGGACTTTACGCTTGGATTCACTTTAGATCAAACAACAAAATCGATTTCTGAAAGTAATCGCACAGTGAAAGGTTCCACACTCAACGTGTTATCGAAAGTTGGTCATTGTGTTGTTAAGCCTGAATGCATCTACAACGAGAGCTACCACACATTATCTGAACATTTTATTTCAGCATTTGAGAGTTTGCCCCGAAGTGTTGAGTACATTGAAGAGCCTGCAGGACTCGATTTCTCTGCTTATGAGCAGTTTTTGAATGAATTCGGATCTCATGTAGTAACGGGAGTTACGTACGGATCTAGAATGTATCAGCATTGCTTCTCTCAATATGAACAAGATTACAATGAACGAGACTTCACTGTGAAGGCTTGTGTTGATTTTTCAGGTGAAGCTGAAGTGACAAAAACAAACATTTCTAGCTGTGCTGGTATAACCCAGGAAGAAGCTGAAGCTAGTTCATCCCTTAAAGTTTCCTCACGATTAGTTATAAGAGGAGGAACCAAAGAAACGAGGGCAAAACTTTATGCTGAGCGAACGGACGAACTTGTAGCCCAGTTTTTGACAGAAGCAAATTGGGAAGAGCCCATTGAATATTCATTTACAGCGGTGTGGACATTACTTGGACAAAAGTACATGGGTACAGATCACTATGCAAAAGTGAGACATTTGGAAGGCTATTACTTGGGCTTGAAGAACTTTAACTGCAAAAGAATGATGTCAATTGGACCTGATGGAACTGGAATAGCATTGCAAGATTTTTTTACAACGGACTATTCAACTGCAGATGTACCATCATATAGCTGCTTCATTCCTTATTCGGGTTGCCATAACAACGATGACTGCCATTATGGTCCCGGTATTTATTGTAGATGCCACGGCTATACCTGCTTAAAAGATAAAACCCTCACTCTTAACACTGGAGAACAGAAATTGTCTGTAATTCCATATTGGGGGGATGATTGGTACTGGCAAGGTTGTAAGGTGGATTTCTTCGATTGTAAATGTAGAAATCCAAATCGGCGTGACAGTTGGAGAACCATCTGGGAACAAGATACAGATGGAGCAGATAGCGGAAAAATGCTTCGTGCGGTGCACAGCAAAATGCAGTCCACATACAGACATGCAGCCTCTGCACCGAAAGGAAGCAAGAATTCAAAAGAAGAACTGTAAATGATCGGAGGCAGACTTCATGCATGTGATTTAAAATGGTAATTACCAGTACACTATATTCATTTGTTGGTTACATTCTTTTTTTATAAGAACTTCTTATTTTGGAGCTAAGGCTGAACGTTTTTATATATTTTTGCGATGTGAGGCTGAAAACGTTCTTGATGTTCTTAAATTTACATGGTCAACTCTCAGACTTTGTTCACTTAACTTGATGACTTTGATCATATTGTTAAAGTTATTTTGAAACGATTATAGATAAGCACGGTGGGGCCAAATGGCCCTAAAATGGGTCATTAAGACTAATTTTGGGTCGTTTGCCCATTTCTTTACCAGACGTGGCATATATGCTTGGGTTGTTGTCCCAATCGTTTTGACATGATAACCAACACAAAATCTCAAGTGATGACGTCACAAATGATGACGCCATACATATCCTTGATATCAAGTTTCTTTTTTCAGGCAAAAAGATGTGCCGTTTGAAAGAACTTGACAAGAGGAGTTCAAAACTGAAAACCGTTCCTTGTTACCTCAAAAGGTGCTCGAGTTATGGCAGTTTGAAGAAAAAAATACTGACCCCCCGGAAACCAAGCCGACCATACTTTTCTTTAAAAATCAAACCCCTTGATATTTTTTTCCAGTTTTTGTCCAAGGAAGCTGATATTTTGCTGAAATAGAGTGTTCAGTGTTTCCAAAAATCGTATGATTTTGGAATTTTCGCTTTCCACTTTAGAACAACAAAATAAGTGATGAAAATATTGATGACGTCACATTTTATGACGTCACAAAAGCAGTTTCGTTGCAGTATCAGTGATAGAAAAATATTTTACTCTGTTCTTTCGTATGTTATTTGTTCTTGTCATGAAGCAAAACCAATCTGCAACATAACGAAGAATGGTTGTACCTAAAAACACCTATAATTTGGAAATATTTTACAAGGGGGGTCACCTCTTTTCTGGGCAAACTCATCTCAAACTTTGGAAAGTTATATCTCAGCTAGTTTTTGAGGTATGGACAAAAGTTTTGCGGCATTTAACTCGTCTAGATGTGTTCCTTCGTATGCAGGAAAAATCATTTTGATTTTAGTAAATTGGAATCAAGACCATGATATGACGTCATCAATTATGACGTCATAATTAGATATTTCCTGTCAAAACTGATGTCAAAATAATTCGCATATTGTCTGATGCCGACGTGCCACGTTTGGTAGGTATAAGATGAACACTAACAAAGTTATTGCAAATTATGCAAAAAACCCATGAATTTCATGACCCATTTGAGGGGTGGTTTGGCCCCACCGTGAAGAATTACTCATTATTACAAACTGAGATGTGTATTATGCCGGCAATACGAAAACCATTGTTATGTTATACAAAATATTCCCTTAAGTATTTGGGTTAACCTACATTTATTTACCTTTATTTTATGCTTTCACTTAACATACAAATGAGCGAAACAAAAATTATCGCTATCGCAATTGGTTAATTGCAGCCTAAACGTTCTTATAAAAATGGTTCTTATGAAAAAAAAAAAAGGTGTAGTGATAATGAACATGCACAGCCCTAATTTAGGTTATTTGCTTGAAATTATCCTTGGGGTATAACATTGCTATAGCGCTAATGTCAAATGTAAAATTGTCTTTTGACAACATAAAGAGCTTGTCATAGTATAGTAAGCTTTTGCTTATAGTATAGGGTAATTACTAAGGGCATAGTAAGCCGAGTATAGTGAGGAGAATAGTAAGGAGTATAGACTATAACAAGGAGTATAGTAAAGAGTATAGTAAGGAGCCAGGGGTAATTAGTAAGGAGCATAGTAAGCCGAGTATAGTGAGGAGAATAGTAAAGAGTATAGTAAAGAGTATAGTAAGGAGTAAGGGGTAATTAGTAAGGAGCATAATAGTAAGCCGAGTATAGTGAGGAGAATAGTAAGGAGTATAGTAAAGAGCATAGTAAGGAGTAAGGGGTAATTAGTAAGGAGCATAGTAAGCCGAGTATAGTGAGGAGAATAGTAAGAAGTATAGACTATAGTAAGGAGTATAAGCTCACAAACGGGAACACTGCAAACAGGAAGGTTTCAATAGTTCGTGGCTTACCTGGCTTCAGTCGACCAATCGTATGGTTAAAAACAGGATGTAAGCCACTCCTGTGAACGCGTTGTTTATTGTGTTCAGTGACGTATATAAGACGCCAACACGTAGTAAATACACATTCAAGTTAGTCCATTGGTTGAATGAACAATAAGAAAGCTTTCGTAGAGTTTTGCCCTCGCTGGAGTGGCGCTTTTGCCCTTTTCTTAGTCATTTTCCTAGTTCTTTTGTACTTTCTCGTTTTCTTTTGTAAGTTTGCGACTAAATTTGGTTTTGCTTCGTACGGTTTTTTCATCCGTTTTTGCTATATTGCTACCTCATTCACTAACGCGGCTCGGTCACATATATAACAAAACGTGCTACAGTGTAGGAAGCTTTTGTGGTTTCTTCTCAGCCACAGAGTATGATGCATTCAGTAGAATCTACCAGTTGTGCTGCCTAAGTATCTGATAACACAGTATCTGATAAGACTGCTGAAATTTTTAGATTGTTAGCTAAAATTTATCTTTCCTTTTGTTTTGTAATTTATCTGTTTATTGGTGGGCTTCCTGCAAAGTAGCTTTAAGCTAAGTGGAGTGCCACGTAAAATAAAGTTCTGTCTGTCTTTCTGTTTAGACAGGTGAAACAAATACCGACAAAACAAAAATAGTGAAAATATAGACTGAATCTTGAACAGCAAACAAGTTTAGAAATGTTTGGGAGGAAGTCGGAAAGCGGGATAAAAAGACAAGTCAGTTAAATTCCAAAAACTAGTCGGCTTCAAGAAATTTTATTAAATCAGTTAATCTTAAACGTTAATTAGTGAAACGTAGACTGAAATCAATCAATTCTTGGGTTGTTGACGGTACAATAAATTTTGCTTTTTGTAGCTAGTGGAAATTAATCAGAAATTTGACAATAATTCATTCACTTGAAATATCGTCTTTTTTTTTTTAAACTTATCGCGTATTAAGAGGGTGTGTTTTCAAGGCGGATTTCAAGGCGGTCAAGGTTCCAACATGATGCAAAACAATTTCAAATAATCTTCAGGGAGTTAATTAAACAAGACGCCCAGGGGCGTTCACG
>OX419343.1:22681568-22704068 GCA_948470475.1 Galaxea fascicularis | reverse complement strand
ATTCTAAAGAATTTGTTATTCCGAGCGAGGTTAGTTGGGCTATTTTGAATATGAACAACTAAAAGAATATTTAAAAGGCAGCCATTTGTGCATAGGGTCTATACTCCACACTTTTCTGTGCAACGTGTTTTGAAACGTCTTGCGAGATTCGTGAATTTGCGATTTTGGTCATCTTTGTCCAGTTTACGCCTCGACTGTTTTCTTTCTTTCTTTTTTTTTTTTGTTCTTTCTTTCTTTCTTTCTTTTCTTTTCTTGCGGTTTAATTTTAACGATTTCGTTTTAGCACTTTTGCGGTTTCAAATAGCCCCAATGCCTCCCTCAATAGTAAGTCCTGGTTTTTAAGTGGCATTTTTTTTGTACCATTTACGAGGAATACCTGCTATCCTGTCGCTGAATAACAACAAGTAGACCGATCCCGGCTCAAGGCATCTTAAAAACACTTTTCTATTTTTTGCTATTTCAGATCACGCTCTTTTTGGCCACGTAATGAAGAGCACTGCTGTTGTTGACGAGTTTGAATGTCATTTGAAATGCTCAGGAAATAGCAGCTGCCTTTCAGTTAATGTTCACCCCGGGACGAATAACGGTCAACGCATTTGCGAACTAAACAACGAGACACGGCTGACGAAACCTGGTGACTTCAAAAAGAATAAAGGATCTAACTATTATGGTTCAGTTAAGGCAAGCTCAAGCAAATTGATTTTTAAGACTGGTTGGAAGCCAACCATTTTCTCATGATTAAGTCGCGGGAGATCGAAAACGTCCCGCTTCCCGTTCCACGTTCCTTTACATCCCGTTTCCTTTGCTCCTGATTCCCTCCCTTTTCCGGCATGCTTGTGTTACTTCCGCGTCTCCGGCATTCTACGTTTCCCCCGCCTCTGAACCTTTTAGGTATTGCGTTATCTGAAGTGAAGCAATATTGCTTTTCCTAGGTCTCCAGAACTGTAGCAAGTTTGTTTAACAACGGTTGAAACCGTCGCGAGTAAGCACAGTTTCTCCTCCCCTCGCCCACGCCCCTATTAGTTTACAATTTCCTGTGTATTAATATTTGTTTACTTTTCACTCTACTAAAGACTTCGTGCGTTGATCTGTCTCATAACAAGTATAAACACCGCAGTGGCGATAATTGTAGCCCGGGATACAGAGGAAAACGTTGCCAAACTCGTGAGTAATACAGTCTTCATCTTTCTCATCACTATCACCTCCTTCACCTCCACCAATCCTCAGCGATACGAGTAGTCTCGCGAACGCGCTTGAAATTACCTCCCACCAAAGCGTGTTAACGTTGTGCGGCGAAGTAACTTTTGCGCTCGCTTGCGTGTTTTAAAGTGCTTGCTTTTCTATCTTACTCTTCCACCTTTTCTCCTCCTCTCACTACTTACCAACATTCTGCAGTTCTGTTCTAATTCCAAAATCAGTCTGATAGTGAAAGCTCTTTAATGTTTTTTTTCTTCTCATTTTCGGCTGCAGTAAGGGTAGGATGGCATTCCCATCATCCTGCTCAGTCTTGCAAAGATATCCGGGACAAAGGAGACTCAAGGGGAGACGGGAAGTACTGGATCGACCCAGAGAAGAGTGGAGACCCCTTGGAAGTCTTTTGTGACATGAAAACGGATGGAGGTGAGGTCAAGTCTCCTCCCACCCATTTTTCTCATTGTCCCCCTCCCTTAAGTGTCGTCAAGGTAACGCACTGTAGTCTCCAAAAAAGCCATTTTTTTTATAATCGTCACAAACACAAGGAGCTGCTCTGTAGACAAAGCACTCTGCAATTTTGTCATACTTGTTAAATAAGAGAGGCCAGTAAGGTATGTTCAAGTTCACATTGCAACCATCCACCGGATAAATATCTATCCAGTGGATAGTGCAATTAGCTTTTTCTCAGAGTGATTTATCCGGTGGATAACGCCATCCAACGTTTGAACAACCGGGGCCAGGTGGACAATCGTACATGGTTTGATCTTACTCTGGTTTGAAGATTGATAAATGCAACTTAAAAAGTTATAAATAACTACTCAACGTTTCAACGCTCCTGTTAAATGTCTTCATCAGGGGTGATCTGATCTGTTATATGCTCACTAATTGATGCCATTTTCTTTTAATGAGGTGTAAATAGGTATCGGGTATAAAGTCGCCATCGTCACGGTTCAAAGGAGCCTAAACGGAGCTTTCGAAGAAAGCCGTTGGTGATAATTCCGGAATTATCCCACGCAATTGTATGGTTGGTTCGGCAAGCATCTTCCGACAAAACATAGTTTTCCGTTTTGCTCTCATAGACGTGTACCACACTGACGTTTGGTCTAACCTGTCTGATGTACTCATGATCCAAGTCATCGCAAGGAATAGAATAAACAACGTCAGTTCGTTGTTCCTTTAGCACAGAATCCTTAGGTTTAGCATAAATATGACCTCACGTCTGAAAAGGTGTTTGGGCATTTTTAACGTTGTGGTGACACAAGACTGTCTTGAAAGGTTCTGTAACCTCTGGATGTACGGGATGACGGTAAAACCTGTAGCCGAATCATACGTCCCCAGAGGTATTAAGAGGAAAAGTAACTGGTTTAAAACAGTTACCGAGCCGGAAAACATATCCTCGCTTCTTGGCCTTAGAATCTGAGGAAGATGGCCAACAATCAGCTCTCGTGAGCAAGGTTCTAGTTAAAGATTTTTTTTATGGCAGATAGGGTGGTGGGAATCAAATGCGAGGTATTGGTTAGTAAGCGTGGGTTTACGATAAACACTGACTTGCCTCTAAATTTCCCCGGTGCACTCTATAGACAGTGACAGAAAGCTCTATAAAAGTGAAAGAAAGCGTACTTTTTCATTTCCGGATATTTATACCGCACAAATGATATCGTCGACATATCGTTTCCAAAACCCGCAAGGGCTGGACCGGTGAAGAAGCCAAAGCCCTTTGTTCCACATCTTCCATTACAATGTTGGCAATGACAGCCCATAGTCGTACCAAACACCTGTTGATAGTAGGTGTCATTGCATGTAAACTGAGCGGTGTTCAGTCAAAAAGACAGTAGATTTATAACATCGTCCACGGCCAAAAAAGTTCTTTGTGCCAACGAAGCGCAGTGGAAAACGCAATTTTTGCTGCGTAAAGAAGCCTGGAGAAACTTAACGACGGCTTTGTACCCGTGACCTCGCGATACCGGTGCGATGCCCTAACCAACTGAGCTATGAAGCCGCTGATATTGGGAGCAAGTTAATCTTGGGTTTATATGTTGACTTCCCGTGAAAGAAATGAATGTGAATGATGTACAAGAAATAAATCATATATGTACTGCGTAAATGAAATGAAATGAAGAATGATCTTCGCAGTTGTGAACGCCATTGATGCAATTGCTTAAAGTAGCCTGAAAAGGAAATCGATTTATTTCATATACATCATTCACATGTCTTATCTCAGATGCTCATTTAAATCTTTAGCGCTGCTTCCGCGGTCATTGGTAAACCATCGAAAGAAGACAGAACACGGGTGACATACAATTTACTCATGTTTTAGAAATTTGTTCGAACACTATCTTTAACTTCTTTAGAATCTCGGACCACATATTTTTTTTATGACCTCCAGATAAACGTTCACTGTCTCTCTTTCAGGAGGGTGGCTTCTTATTTCCAACATCGTGATGCAGTCTTCTAGTTGTCCTTCTCAGCTGCCAGTCAACACCTCCTACCGCGGAATAAGCAACGATCAGATGGTCCTCACAAAAGACGCCATGACAGAGCTGAGTACGGGCATGTCCTTCACTCAGCTGAGATTCCACTGCAATAAAAAGAACGGGCGTACCTTCCATGTGACCACAGCCGCTAACAGCTCTGGTGAGGCTGTAGTGCGGTATCTCAGCGGTCAAACGGATGTTCAGCCCAATTCATGTGGCTCCTTCGTCAGAATGAAAAATGACAATTCGGAGTTGGGGAGAGTTTGCGAAAGGTGGGGATGGTTAAATGGCACGTATGAAGTCGGCAAATGGGGGGAAGGACTTGACCAAGACAGATTGTACGACCACGCAGCATATGTTGGTTTCCTATATCACTGGGCGCTACGTTCGACACGTTGCGAATGCGACGATTTTGGAGTTGGAGTGTCTTCCGGTGATTTCTGGAAGATCTATGTTCGTTAGTGCCAACCTGTGGTTTCTAAGTTAACAGAACCTTTGGCTTGAATGTTCTATTTATTGTGGATAGTATATGTGAAATAAATCATATATGAACTGCGGATGTGAAATCAAATGAAGACTGATCTTCGCAGTTGAGAACGCAATTTATGCAATTGCGTAAAGAAGCCTAACCAACGGAGCTATGACGCTACTGACGTTGGGAGCAAGTCCGTCTTCATTTGACTTCACATGCGCAGTTCATATATGATTTATTTCATATATATCATCCACATTCATCTCTTTCATGGGAACATATGAACCTACAATTGACCTGCTCCCAATGTCAGTGGCTTCATAGCTCAGTTGGTTAAAGCATTGCACCAGTAATTGAGAGGTCACGGGTTCAAACCCCGTTGAAGTCCTGAATTTTTTCAGGCTTCTTTAAGCAATTGCATAAATTGCGTTCAGAACTGCGAGGATCAGTCTTCATTTGATTTCTATTTATTACAAACCATAATTATGATAAAAGCGACATGATCATTAGGATGACAACGTTTTAACCCTATGTGTTGCAGAGCCGCCGTCATCAAAAACTGAGCCCAATACAGTTAATTCAGCGCATTTTTTATTCCGATATTTCCAGCAAGTATTCAAAACTGTAAATTTAATGTAGAATAAGGAATCTCCCAGTAGTCTTACAAAATGACGTCTGGTAGGGAAAAGTAGATGTAACAGTGCAGTGAGGATGTGTAGTCCTTTATAATCATGATAATATTTCAAGAATTCATTACTGGGACTCTTATCAGTTTTTATTACTTTTTTTTAGAACCGTAGCTCAAATTAGCTTTGTTTTGTTCACTATAGAGTTTTAAGCAATTCTTGTTAACTTTCCGAGGAATCGTGGCGTTACTCCCCAGTCTCCATTTTGTGTTTACTCGCTCGTTCCAGATCCACGTGCTCGTTCAATTGGAACAATGTTTATTACGTTTTGTGGTTTACTTGGATAAAGACCTAAAGGCTTCCACCACTTTTTTTTTTTCAGAATAAAGCAATACGAGTAAAAACTGGCATCAATAGTGACTTGCTTGTTCGTCGTTTTCGCGTTTATTGTGACTGATCACTGATTGATTCATTTTGCTGTTGTTGCTTTGATTGGCTAACGTATTTAACCGATGATTGATTTCCGCTTGAAATTGTCTAGGCTGTACCTAATTAATATGTTCCAGAGTAGTCAACTCTGATTCAAGGAAATGCAAATATGATAATCTATTTATTGCGTAATACGAAGCATTTCTCACTTTTTTTGCCATCACTTTATTTTATCTTATTTTTTCACTATAATTACTCGCCTGACCGTATAATTGATTAACGAGTTCTTAATCTTAGAACTTCAGGGTGTATTCAGTACGGAGAATTAACATCGGTTTAGAAAGTATGCATGGTCATTTTCAAGAGTCAGCCAATCCAAGTGGTGAATTGACCAAACTACTACAAGGGCGTTTCCTGTAGTGTGTTCCCAGAACGTTCCGGGCTTTTTAACCCATTTTGGCCTGGGCGCGAGGCCGGGAAAGAGGAATGAGCAGAATGTACCCACTCTCACATTGAACATTCAATTCTTTCTCAGTGGAAAAAAAAAACAAGGAAACAAACAGACAGACAGACAAACCCTTTTAGATTTCCTTGAATTCCTCGGGCAACAATTTTATAGCAACATTTTTTCCTCACAGCACAGGCAGTCCAATCGTAGTGTGTGTAATCAAAAGTTGATGTAAAGCATACCGTTAAAATCCAACCTCGTTTCCAAGACTTTTCCCTTCGCCCCACCCCCAAAGCGAAGGGAAAGGTCCGGGGAACGAGTTTGGTTAAAATCTAGAATTCCAACGTACCAAATGTTGGCGGAAATATTGATATTCTAACCAAATAAAGCCTTCCTACCTTCACTCTACTGTTTCTTGTCACTTTCTGGGACGTCTAAGTTCAGTGTCATCGTTATTTTGTTTTTAATCTAAGAGGGTGACTCGAAGACATTGACCCCCGGTCCATGCACCCCCCTACGGACTGCCTTACGGACCAGTCCACGGACTATCCCTACCGACTCCCTCTATGGACCACCCCCAAAACAACATAAAAATACCAATAAAAATAAATAACAACTAGGTATTTGACTTACTAGTTGCCTTCACTCGTGTCGGCGAAATTTTCAACCATTACACTCCCCAAATTTAAAAGTCTAAGTCTTAGGCCCGGGTGCAAGGTGTATCAATCACATGTTGCAAACTTCCTTTTTTGTGGCGATGTATGGAAGACCGGAGTGCTTCGAAAATGACTGATAATACCCAAGTTCTGTTCGTGTTTTCTTTCCCTCCGCCATTTTGCTGGGATCATTCTCACTCGCCCCAGGCTTCACCAAGAGATGAAAAGGGTGTTGACAGGCCAAACACATTTTCCACTTCCCGTGATGTTTGTCAGTGTACCGTTGGCTCTTAGAGTTTTGCTCTCACAAGTATGTCTTTTGAGGATTTTCCCTTTCTGGAGATGAAGTGGGGTTCCCTGTATATATTACTGAGTAAGGGTTGGTTCTCTATCCAATGCCATTTTTCCCGTATTAATATTCCCTTCAGATTAGGCACTGATGGGTGATATTGTGTGACAAAGGCAGAGGCTTACTTTGCGTCTTTTTGTCTCTGTCAATGAAGCCGACTTTTTTTTTTTCTGTGAATTTCACCTCGGAGAGGATAAGAACAACAAGATGCCTGGAATAGCCTGTCATACGCAAACGAACTTGGAAGTTGCGAATGTTTTCCTAAAATGTCGTTTTTGAAGAGTTTGTTCTGATTAGTCTCAGAGCTTCGAGAGTCCGAGAGCAAACTCGCCGACTGCATATGGTTGTCCTTGATTGTTCTCGGATCCCCTCCCCGAGTCGGGGACTTATCAGTTTACTCGTCACCAGCCGCCACGAGTTAAAATCGTTATTTTTCGAATCCCTCTTGTGTCAACCTCTGATTCAGAAAGACGTTTTGGAAAGTTGATGTTGAGCCTGCTGGCTTCGTTTAGCTAGCTGGAGATACTTTAGTGGCTTCAGAGTTTCAGCATTTCCTATTCCTGGAGTGTTTATTTACCGACTGGATTCGCTTTTCGTGAAAAAATATCGGTTGGAGTGTGGTCGATTGGAGCTAAGATGGCGGCTAGCTTCCGACCTTTCTATTTTTCTCAGTGTGGAGGGTGAAGTGGACTTCCACCACAATTACACAATGTCATATAGTAAGCAACATCGATTTTTATTCCTATTTCTTATACATTTCCAGACTTTAACTTCGCAACATATGTCACTTATGTCCAGAAATGCAGGCAACGACGAAAATGGCGAATTGGATTTAGTTTCGCCAAATTGGGCGATGTTAGCCAATGTTGCAAAAATGGCAAATTTTCGCCATATGTTGGCGATTTTGGCAAATATGGCGAAAATGGCAAATTCTTGTCAAATCGCCAAACTTACACAAATGACCTCAACACATGACAGTCAGCTATGTTGGCGATTTTGACGAAGATGGTGATTTTGGGCGAAAAGGCGTAAATGTTCGCGATTTTGGCAAATACTGGCAAAAATTGCAAATTCTTGTCAATTCAACACATGGTAGGCATTCATTCGTTTAGAAACATTGAATAACAATAGTGTCCATTGTAATATGCCTCGTTCTTCTTAAGTCTCTGGCATATGTAAATGAGGGGACCGGGTATTCTGTAATTGCTACAAAATTGATAACTATTTCAGTTCAGGGATTTTGGGCGAAAAGGCGTAAATGGCAAATTTTCGCCATATGTTGGCGATTTTGGCAAATATGGCAAAAATGGAAGATTTTTGATAACTCTTTCAGTTTACTGCGGAAAGGTTTTTTTATATATAGGGTTTAATGTAAACACACAAGTTCACCAAAGACGACGACAATAAAATTATTGTCTAATGTGTGTATTCTGAAATTTGTGTTCTACAGACTGGTCTAACATTCCAAGTTTCCAAACATTCTAAAAATCGTACTTACCAATATCATTTGGAGACAAGTTAAATGAGGCGTTGTCCTCTCATAGTTCACACGCAAAGCAGAATTGATTCACAGGGTTTCTTGGAAGATTTTGAGGTTTACATTTACGAAAGTCCGCCTGCGAAGTGTAAAATCATTTGTAGGAAGAAAACGTGAAAACACAGAGCCTGCGTTACCTGTGCTTCAAAGGCCAATAATTTCTCAAGAAAGCAGAGCATATCCGCTTCAAATCACCAGCAACAGTCGCGTAGATAAATTTCCTCCCTCCGATCTCCTTTTTGCCGTGACTGCCACGACTGACTGAAAACCAAATGTTTTCTAGTCTTGACCAACTCAGTCATTGAGGAACAAAAGCAATTTTTTTTATATAGCTAAACCGCAAATGACTTTTCTCGTAAGTTAAGATTGCTGCACCCCTGTGGCTTGTTCGTCAGTTGTTAATTAAAGTCAAAATTTGCAGCTAGTCAAACATTCATAAGACAAAGTTATGTCGCAGCTCCGAGGGCACTGACTCATGAATAGAGGAGTTGATCCTAAAGATTTGTTATTCTATCGATCTGTTTGTCTCGTCCAATTCGTTGATATAACAACCTGGTCTGCATGAAAATATTGAAGTTCAACCCTGACAGAACTACAGGTTGGAGGCTTAATTGATGGTCGAAATTTCAGACCCATATCTAACTCTCGAGATTATCGCTCTACAAGGCCGATAGTTTGAGAAGAAATAAAGGTCTTCTCTTTTTTTTTTCTTTTTTGGTGCTGAAATACAGATTATTTGATTTTGGTCCTTGTTACGGATCGATGCTTAAGCCAAAAAAATCATCATAACTACAAAATGGGCAAATAATCTGCAAAATCTTTAATGCCCCTCCCCTCTGTTACAGTAAGAAAACAAAAGCTTTTGTTATTCTTGGTTTTTATCAATATTCAGTCCTATATATTAATTTGCAAGCATGAATAAGATTCAGAACGAACAAAGGATATAAATGTAAAACTTTAGCAACAAGAAACAACTAAGAACTTTCGGGAGACTCGCTCAGTTCTGCTCGAGAACTAGTTTTGGCTCTGCAGTGTTGGTCAGAATAAATTAAGTTATCAGGTGAAAACAATTTTCTGAAAATTGTGAGACTCAATATGGGTCCTCCATATTGGTGTATCCCCCGCCTTGGGCCGCCAAAACTTGTTGGTAGAAGAAATATACTGGACCTTACTACCAAAATTCAGTCACTTTCGGAAAATATAAAAATCTCGTATTAATTCTAATTCGTGTGGTACAAGAATAGACATTTTTACCGTTAAGATTATAGAAAGTCGTTATAGTGTCAGTAAGAGAATTAATTTTAAACAGTTTCGAGCCTACGCAGTCGTAATCACGAGTCATGATTATGAAAGTTTGCCATGATGCACTCAGAGCAAGCATGTAGGCATAAACACTGTAATCAATCCTTCGTCTTCCTCTTCATCATCTCTTTGACTGAAACACGAACACGACATTTCAGGGACAAGTGACTTATGGCAGTTTGCGAAACAGAGGTGTTCGTATGAAAAGGAGTTTATTAACGGTTGTTAAGAAAAGGTTGAGTTTTTTTAGGTTGCTATAAGGCTGAGATTCGATGAAAACTCAACAACACTTTAATCCACTTCTGTGCAGCCAAACTACATTCTTCCGAGCACATGTATGACCAATCCCATGATCCCCTAGAACAAACCAGGCACGTAATGCGTGCTTACAGGCATCATAACATTCCTAACAACGGTATTAAAATCTGTAAAGTGGTTGATGCATGGCTAGTGTGGACAAGCTGTATAGATATCGGCCCCGTTTTAAAAAAAGGGTTCCGTCAGAAGACAGCGGGTAGCTATATTAGAGCGGATCAATAGTAGACACAGAATTTCTCTAACGTTGACCGGGTTAGAGCGTCGCTCTCTTTCCCACTTCCGTAAAGGACTGCAGGCCATCATTTCTTTTCGGCAGAATGTTGGTGCGCTGTACACTCATAAAAATTCACAACACAATCGTGAGATCCTCTCGAGCGTATGAATTTAAATTGGACAATATATCACCGCGATCGATTTTGGAATTCTCACTTCCGTTCTTCAAAACATGACTTAAAGGTAATCGAAATCTGAAGTAAACACTTGAATGAATCACATGACCAATCGACAATGTATTTGATCAATATAGCCAAGCAATATTAGATTCATTTCTATTTGCCCACAAATTAGACTTAAATCATTTTGACTGTGGAAAGATGAACGGTTCATCCCTCGCCGGCAAACCAAGATGAAGGATTACATTTCCAAGGTAATAGAGTATGCTCTTAAGAGCTAAAAGTTTAATTCCAGCTATCTATCATTTTTGTTGTCAAATATAGCCGTGTAGTTGAATTGTGTAGTTTTGGTTATATCAGTAACATGACTGACGATAAAATCATTGAAGGCGAGTCTTTCGATCTATACGACATTTTACCGCCAGTACTAGGCCTTTATTAGTCCACGAACTATTGATTAATCAATATATTTGCTTCTGTTACCACTTCTGATCATTCTTAAGCTAAACCAAGTCCTTATGGAATAAGAGGATTTTGGTACACTATACATAAACAGTGTTAAATCTGTTGAGACACTGTTGAGAAAATTGAGCTCCAAAGTTTTTTTTTGTGACAACACTAACAACCGAGTTTCACCACCCCCCCCCCCCCCAATTCAATGTTGTTTCTGGCTCCTAAACGTTTGCCTAAGAATTGCGGCTTCCTAAATTTAACATTGAATAGGGGGAGGAGGAGGGGGAAGTTACTGTAGTAATACTGTTGAGCCAGAAGTTTTCGTGAACGAGTTTTGGACGCGAAGAGGCGAGTTTTCTCAAGTAAATTTGCCCAATATTGTGGCTAATCGTAGTCTTTCATGTTAACTGGTCCATGCTGACTGATCAAGTATATGCTATTCCAACATTTCAGTTGAATCAATAGCATCCGGCGTTGCTTCCAGAAAACATGCTGCTCTTCAGATGCTTGCCGTTGGCTCCGCACTGGCAGGAGAAAGGTTTGTATTATAGGAGAAATGTTACTGAATTTAAGAAAAAAAAAATCCCCTCAGATGTTGTGTTTTATTCATCGCCCTTGTAGCTAGCAACTGCTCATCGGGGTGCTTTCAGAGGTCTAGCGAAATGTGACCCCCTCGTATATTCTATTATAACTGATTGCTGAGATCTGCAATAGGCAATTTATGCTTTAGCGAGCTCTATGGGACTATAATAAAGGGGGTAGTTTCTAAAGAAACTGTGGTGCTGCGTCGGTGGGGAAGTAGTAAACAAATACTTTGGTATTATCAACATTTATTGCCTAACCTGTTCGTTATGCAATAAATTATACATTGGCGAGACAGGAAGACGACTAGGCGACCGATTCCGCGAACACCTTCGCGATGTTGAGAAGAATGACAAGGATGCATCTAAGCCAGTCGCTCGTCATTTTAATCTCCCTAACCACTCCAAACAACACATGGCTATCTGCGGCCTTTCCCTACATCAAGGTACGACGGAAAGCCGCAAGAATTTGGAACAAAAATTCATCTTCCAAATCGGCACCCTTAATCCCCACGGTATTAACAAACACTTTTCATTTAACTAATGTATTCCTATTTTCCACGTTCCCATGTTACCACCAATAGCGTAGCTCCTACTGCACTATAAAAACTACACACAACCCATAATTCCTCGATTCGCTCTGACGAAGGGCTAACGCTCGAAACGTCAGCTTTTGGAATCCCTGTACGGTGGTCAATTGACATTTATCAACTCTGTTGATAATACCCATATTTTCCTATGGGACTATAGTCGAGGAGACGCAAGAGTTCTGATTGTGGGTCCCTGGTATATCAATGCCGATGCTATAAGTGAATGAATTAAAACACCAGCTTTTTCGATTCTACCCTAGGGATAAGGTCTTGAACTGAAAGCGTGGTCTGAAACAGCAAAAAAAGGGATGTACTCTGCGGCTATAAAAAGTGTCTTAAGTAAGGATGCTTTGAGGTTCAGTTTCTTGTTGTCAGAGGGTAGCAAATTTATTGCATGTCAACGGTAAAACGGTGCCATTGAAAACCACGTGAGGATTCATTGGAGGACAATTGAAACCGTCAAAGCGCCAAAAAATCGCCTAAAGTAAATCCCAAAAAAGAAGGTCCAAACGTAAAGACCAAAACCGCAAATTCACAAACCTCACACGACTTTCCAAAACACTCAGTGATGCATCAGAAAAGTGTGGCATGGAATATACCAAAAATATACCTCTTTCGATTTACTTTATAACGCTATTCAATTTTTGAATTTGAATCAAGTGTCTGATGACAAATTCTAGAAATTGGTATTAACAATTTCGAAGACAACGCTGTTTAAGACCAGTTTCAAAATTATGTTTAAATTCGCTTTGGAGGAAATTCTGCCAAACATCAAATCTAAATCACAGAACCTACCGAATTTTATAAGATATAGATAGATGACACCATATCCAATTTAAATATTAAATTCATAAACGACGACATGGTTCAAATGACATACAATTTCAAAGATCATTTCTCAAACTCATTAATAATTCATCAAGTTAAAACAAAGGAACTCGCAACCTCAAAGGGGGTTTGGATACCCGGTCTTAATTAGCATAGATTTTGACGATTTTACTTCTTCTCCATAAATTCCTTAGTTTTTGTTTCAATTGAGAAGATATAACAAACACTCGAGACAGTGTTTCATCGGCCATCCGAACACCTCGAATTCCGTTAAAAATACTCCGCTGCGCGTTGTATTTTCAACTCTCTTCTCGGTGTTTGGATATCCCGATGAAACACTGTCTCGCGTGTTTGATATATTACTTCATTGACAACTCAAATAACACAAATATTTACATAGCGTGTTTTACAACATCTCACGCAAGATTAATGTTATACGAAAAACTTGACTACTTACAAGAAACTACTAGAAATTTATCTCATTAGGCAAAAAAATTTAAAACGTGACAGAGGGTTCATTTACTCGGCCTTAATTAAAACAATAAAAAGAAATTGAAGGTTGGCCGTAGAAAGTCACTATTTCGTACTTATTTTGTTCATAATTAAAGTCAGAAACACCTGCAAGTCAAAAACAAGTAATAAGTACAGCTATTACAGCTCAAATTTGCCGATTTTTCTAAACCTATCGG
Organism: Galaxea fascicularis; assembly: GCA_948470475.1. Lineage (NCBI taxonomy): Eukaryota > Metazoa > Cnidaria > Anthozoa > Scleractinia > Euphylliidae > Galaxea > Galaxea fascicularis. Next base: position 22,690,730 of record OX419343.1, on the reverse strand, counting down.
TTTTCACGTCATGGCCAGTATAGTCTGAGAGACCGGTTGAGGTTTTCGAAATTTTGAATTGACCTCGCTGTGATGCCAGCAAGTTTGTGGTGACAGCCCCACGCGCAGATGCCACACAGCGGGTAGCTGACCGCGAGTGTTTTTGTACTGTTCTGAAGACTAAAATTGAAGAGGAACATAAGCCAAGATAACAGGGACGGCAGAGAAAACGTCATTTGAAAATACAACAATTAACTTCTCGTGTTTTACATTTTTTTTCGATATAAGTCCAATTTGTTTAGCTTAGAAAATGCTGATAACCACGCCGGGCCAGTTGGCTCGAGGAATGCGCATTTATGAGCCGGCGACAAAAAGGGCGTGTTGTGCGGTTGTCAACTAAGTCCAATTTGTTTAGCTTAGAAAATGCTGATAACATATAACCGGCGCCTCGCGTTTTTAACCGAATTCATGGTAATTGATACCTCAGTTACTGGAATGTGTTACGAAAAATTATTGCGTGACTCGCGTTACTGTCTGGAAGTGTATAGAATCTTCTGCATATTTAATTAGTACCGTATCATCGTGATTCTGCAATTCTATTTTAAGTCGTTTGCGTATGTAACTGTAAATAGTTTCTTATTGTAATGTTTCTTTATTTAGTCAAGCCGGAAAGTTCTAGAACCTTTCGTTGTCAAGTATATAAGCCGATCGGTGAAGCTTTAGTTTTTTTCTTAAGAAAGTGAAGAGAAGTAATTTGAGAGCTGAGAGCTGAGAGCTGAAAGTTAGCGGAGGCCGTGTTTATTGAAGTTGACAGAGGTCGTTTATACATTTGGCGGAGGCCGTGTTTATTGAAGTGCGACAAAGGTCGTTTATACATTTGGCGGAGGCCGTGAGTATTAAAGGGTGACGGAGGTCGAGTGTAATTTTATAAGCCTAGTGTGAGCTTATTGTGAAGTCTTGTGCGCAGTTTACTACTTTCGTTTGGAATAAATAACCTTGTTGCTGTTCCGACAACCCTGCGTTCTGTTTAGTCTACAAACAACCCACTTCTCACTCATCAACACTACGAACTCGTAACAGAATGAGAATATTCAATGGACAACAAATCGAATCTTTTATTCAATTCTAGGTGTCTGTTAAAGTAGATATCGCTTGTTGTAATTTCTGTTCTTAGCCACGTACTACATTTTAATCCAGCAGACACTGGAGTTTATGATCACGTCCGCAGTTAATTTATGACCAATCACCCTCGATGAGGAAGCTTGCAACTGATGACACCTTCTTTAACTGCAATGCTGGTCACGGATTTTCAAACTGTAATTTCAGTACCTTTCCGATTGTCATTGTGTGCCTAGTCCGAACTTTGTAGTTTTTACAGTGCTCTCTTTTACTTTTTTTGACCCCTGTGATGACGCATACTCGTTGTCGATAAGAGTACAGACAACGCTAAACCACATTCGATATGTCAACTCCAAAACAATTATTCTGATGTAAAATTCATTCTGCTGTAATCACTCACAGAAGATTTGCCGTTAAGAAAACGCTGTGAAAAGGCACGTTGTGATACCGTTAGTTAACGCCTTAGGATCTTGATAACTTCAAATAAAATAAAATCAGCAATAGAGACCTGGAGGGAAAGATTAACAAAACAATTTCAGAAAATGATGGCAAGCATAGGTGCATGGTTTTCAGTTACATCATCGCCGCCATGCTGGTGGACGGTAAACAATAGATCTCTCATTAGCTCGTTTTGTTCGTCCACCAGCATTTGTACATTTCACCATTGTTATCTGTTTCTCTAGAGATTGGCTGCAAACCACCATTCGTTTCAAAAACGCTTCCACATTCTTCGTTCGTCGTTGCAAATTTAACACCAAGCAAGATATTTAGAGCCACAGGAAACAGCATAATCCAGAGATCCAGATCAGAAGCCATTGATAAAATCTGCTGTTCGACGTCCACTGTAGCAGTGCTGAAAAGATTTTCAACCGCGACAAAGCTCGGCCTCTTAGAAATGTTGGAGCTACGTGTTCGTCAGTTTAATTAATCGAGCAGCTTGCCACGACCGTCTCTTTATCCAGCGTAATCAAACTGGCAAATGTGTCTTTGTTCCTTCCAATTTAATTTGGCAAAATTTTAATTGCCTTCTCAGTTCAGTTATCATCCAGAAATGCATGCAATTGCAAGAATAACAAATCAAAAGAACAAAAAACTATGAAAATAACAAATAAGTTTAACAGAAATAACGAAAATAAGAAAACAGCGCAAAAGTAACAAATCTTTGCAAGAGAAGGAGATACAAAGGTTTCATAAATTTAACGAAAAAAACAAATCACTGCAAAAGTAACAAATCTTGGAGAAACAAACTAAAATAGCCAATTTGCTGGTTCTTTACGCCTGCGTGGCGATGTGTGTCCTCTTAGCGTAGTTAGCACATTTATATAAGAGACAAAAGGGGTCGCTACAGAATGTTCTGCCTTTTAAAACCAAGGAAGCACTATATCGTGCTTTTATCTTACCGCATTTTGATTATTGTAGCCAGATATGGCACCATTGTGGAGCCTGGAACACCAACAAACTGGAGAGAGTAAACGAACGTGCGCTTAGATTTGTACATAGAGGGTCTGGAAGGGTATTTTCGGGATTCGGGATTTGACCAAAATACGGTGCGGGAATCGGGAAAATGACAAATATATTGACAGGATCCGGGATTTGACTGTTCCCCGGGAAGCGGGACTCGCCAAAATTTGGGCACGGGATGCGGGATTTATGTTTACGTGTCTGTCGGGAATGCCGGAAATCGTCACGATCCACACCGGTTCTAGCGGCGCCAAAGCGAATCAATCAGGCGAGCGCTAAGTGGTGTCTCCTTTCAAACCAAAGACCCTATGGAGTGTATGGTTAATAGGTCTTAATGTTTAACTGTCAGAGAGTATTTTGTTTCAATCAGATGCCAGAAAAGTGCACGTGGTGTCATAACATACCAGTTATTGACTCAATATTGCTTAACTAAGCTCTTCAGTCTCTTCGGCAGGCTCACTTTTATCATAATCTTGAGAGGAGTTTTTGAACAGCTTAACCCATTGACTACCGTGCCGGCCAAAACCGGCCGCAAAACACTCCCATGCTTCAAAACGTTTCAACTTTCTCAATCGCGCGAATATTGGCTCAACTGTCAGTTGCTAGCATGAAATAGGATGCCCTTTAAATTTGGATATCCAATAAACGCAAGAAACGTAGTACTTTTGACCAAATATGACCTTTTGAGTTTGGACAAGAACAAAAATGACCATTTTTAGCGTTAAACAGAAACGACGAAAATGCCCCTTTTTACTGTTACGTTTCTTAAACAAATTATTGTCGAAAAACAAAACTTCGACCATCATAGTAAAATTCAATCCTTGTTCTAGCTTAGAAATGACTTTTTTTGTTCATATTCTTTTCCTGAGCATAGAGACAGCCTTTTGTTCCAGTGCAATCCAGCCTTGCCGCTATTTTCAACATCTCGGCCGCATTGCATGCTGGGAAATAACGAGAATTTTTGACAGCACCCGTCCCTTCCCCCATTTTTTTCACATATAAACTCAGCCATTCTCAGCCACTCCGACCTACCGCCAAAAAATGGTGCTTGTGGGGATATTCAGTGCTTGCAAATTCCAAAATATGCGGCGGTAGGTCGAGAAATTCATCCAAAGTCGAGTCCCAAAGGTACTAAGTGTCTGACCATCCGAATTCCCAGTTCGTGGAGTAACAAGCCAAATTTGACAACAAAGTACATCACCTTGCTCGCTTCTTTGAGAAAGTGGACTCTTAGCAACCGTCACGCTTAATGATGCTCATCAGGCTGCCACTAAAGATGAAAAATGGCTGTAAACTTAGCAAAATTCGCAAACAAACCGAACTTGGGCCGTTCTTGAGCTCCACGATTGAAAAATAGCTACGTCACAATGACGTTTTCAGAAACCTTGAGCCTTCAGTACTTTAGGGCAGCACCACTTCCTGTGGTAGCTTCAAATATAAAGTCATGAAATGCTATGGATCGTTTTTGCTGGAAAATCACTCCAAAAACGTAAAAACGGCTGGTAGTCAATGGGTTAAACGCTAGATTGCCCTAGATATGGCAAATGATGCCAGCTATCAAAGACAGTGCGCACGCGTACAGGACGACAGATCACGCTTTCATATCGTGCTCTTTCATCATACTGAGGTACAAAAAGCTATTTGTTTTTGCAGAAGCCTTTAAAAACACGCATAAATTCAAAATATCAATCGAAAGGACCAACCTACCTCTTACACTTTTTAGCTTTTGTAGAAATTAGACTTTTAATGTATTTTTCTGGGAAGGAAAAACGGGATTCGGGAAACTGATGAAAAACGTGCGGGATGCGCGATTCTCGTGAAAAAGGGGCGGGAATGCGGGATCAGGACCCCCCCCCCCCTTCCAGACCCTCTACATAAAGACAAGAAAAGCTCTTACGATAGATTGCTAAATTGGATCGGTTTGCATAGCACACGAGAGGAACGTCGTATCCAGGACATGTTAATCACAATAAATAGTTGCTTCCAGGCGAAGGCACCCACCCCCATTGTAAACCTACTCAAGGTAAAGGACACAAAATGTAACTTAAGGGGCACGAACATGCTCTCATTGCCCAAAGTAAGAAGCACCAAGCATGGTCTCGGGTCTTTTCGGTACTTCGCTGCAAAGACATGGAATGCGCTGCCGGATTCGATTCGCGCCATGGCCGGCGCAAGATAATTTTTAAGAAGTATTCGTCATGTAGCATTCTAAAATTCTTATTGTAGTAGTTAAAATTTTTAGATTTTTTAGATTCTTAAATTTTTAGCTTGTTAGCTAAATTTTATCTTTCCTTTTGTTTTGTAATTTATCTGTTTATTGGTGGGCTTCCTGCAAAGTAGCTTTAAGCTAAGTGAAGTGCCACGTAAAATAAAGTTCTGTCTGTCTGTCTGTCTGTCTGTCTGTCTGTCTGTCTGTTCAGGTGAAACAAATACCGACAAAACAAAAATAGTGGAAATATAGACTGAATTTTGATCAGAAAACAAATTTAGAAAGGTTTGGGAGGAAGTCGGAATGCGGGATAAAAAGACAAGCCAGTTAAATTACAAAAACAAGAGCTTCATGAAATTTTCTTAAATCAGCTAATCTTTCACGTTAATCAGTGAAACGTAGACTGAAATCAATCAATTCTTCGGTTGTTGACGGTATAATAAATTTTGCTTTTTGTAGCTAGTGGAAATTAATCAGAGGCTGTTTTTTTGTTTGTTTGTTTGTTTTGTTTTTTCTTCTTTTTTTCGGATTTCAAGGCGGTCAAGTTTCCCACATGATGCAAAAATATTTCAGACAATCTTTAGGGAGTTAATTAAACAAGGCGCCCAGGGGCGTTCACGTGGGATGCGCTGGAAGTAGTTCAATTCGATCTCCCTAAGATATACAAAAACGCAAAAAGCACGACTTGCCAGTGGCACTTGTGTTTTTTGTATATATCTCAGGGAGATCCAACTTTTATTTTTAGTTCAACCTTTTAACAGTTGAAATAAGTTGAAGCTGGGAGATTGATTTTGTTTTTTAATTTGGTTGTCAGGAGGTGGTATTCATTCAATACTCTATCTACTACTGACGTCGACATCCGGTGAATTTGTATTATATTAGAGCCCTGTCACCCCTGAGCCGGATCATCCGTCTCGACGGATCTTCCGTCTATGAAGACGGATCATCCTTGAGGGACAAACTTGGGCAAAGAAGGGTTAGTTCGTCTGATAATCCGTTGAGTATAAACACGGGAAAACTAACGGCTCATTCGTCCGAACGAACTATCACGGTTCGGATGATCCATCTGTTTTCCCGTGTTTATACACGGACGAATTATCAGACGAACTACCCTTCTTTGCCCAATTTTGTCCCACACGGATGATCCGTCTCCAGGATAAATTCGGTCAATACTACAAACGGGACATCTCGATTTAATATGATGCCATCCATCTTGGAGGTAAACACACAGTGTGTCACTAAACTTTGACGACAGCGCAGGCGCTGACAACGTGGGCTGTCAGTCTGGCTCGTTTTGAAAGCTCACCTGGATATGTCACACAATCCTTTTTTGGCTCACTAGCTTTGTTGTTGTTGTTGCTGTCGCTGCTGCTACAGGAAGGCAAGTTTGGCACAACGTTTTCGACATTTTCGTCGCCTTCTTCTTCACTCTCCTCTGCACCATCTCCAATGATAATTTGCGCAGAATTTACGACAACCTTTGGCTTCGTGCACGGCTTTTCTGAGAGGAATTCATCTACTTCCTCGAAGAACGCCGGCTTCTTCTTCGGAGTTCCGTTTCCGGTCTTCCTGCATTCATCTTTGTAGGAACGATACGCGCTTACCAAAGTATGTATTCTTGTTTTACAGGCATCTTCGTCTCTGTCTTCGTAGCCCGCCGCCCGTAGAAATGCGCTAATTTCTTGCCATATGGGCCTTTTTCTTGTGCAGGACAATAGTTTTATTTGTATATTTTCGTCCCCCCACTTCTGTAGTAACAGCATGGTCTCTCGGTTCTCCCAAACTCTCCCGCGAGTTTTTTTTACAGCCGCCATTTTGAACGTGTTTAGTTAAACACGAAAGTTAAACAACCTCGTAAAGGTAGTTTTATTAAACATGGTTTTAAACATGTTTTGTAACACGCGCCGCGGTGTGAACAGGTAGTTTAATAAAACAGATTTATCAAAACAAGTTTTAAACATGTTTAAGCTTTGGTGTGAACGGGGTATGAGACATAAATAAATTTTTGACAGCTATATTGTCGTATTACTCTGCCCCGAGATGTCACACTATGTCACGCTTACTACGCTTGCATGCAAATTTGTTTTCAAAATAGTAATGCTTTATAAAATTTAGGTGATCATACTGAAATTTTATGGCGTAACCTGAAGTAAAACAAAATTAGATACAAAAGAATCGAAATCATTTTTGGAAAGTTCCAATGGTTCCACTAGTTCCACAAGTTCTGCTGTTCCACGACCTGTTGGTCCATTTTTTCTTAGTGACACCCCTGGCGTGGTCGCTCGGCATGTCATAAAACGGTTATTTCAAATAACCATTTTTCGGTCAGGTGGTGTGCCGTTAGTAAATAAATTATTTAACAAAAAGAAGTTCCACGTTTTTCATGTTTTAAACGGTTCTGTGATAAAACCAATTCTGGGCATTGTTCGAAAAGCAGTTATTTGAAATAACCAAATTCTCGACATTTGCCCCAAAAGTGGTTATTACATAAAACTAATTTCACGCCCTTTGCTAAAAAGTGGTTATATCAAATAACCAGGTTTTTGAAAACTGGTTATATCAAATAACCATTTTCTAGCAAATTACCAAGAATTGGTTATATCAAATAACTACTACTTTTGAGAAAATGGTTATATCAAATACCCCGGTTTTGGTAAATTGGCTATATCAAATAACCCGACACTTTTTGAAAAGTTCCCAGGATTGGTTACTCATTAAAGCATATTAAATAATGAAAAAAGTGGCAGAATTTATGCGAAATAATAAATTTACAAACGCCGCCCTGTACCAAGTTGCTTAAACTCATTATTAGGGACCTTAAGATACGACGACGGGAGGGCTAGGACGGGAACGGCACTGGACGCGGGAAACTTTCGAGGGCCCCGTTGTGCCGCCCAAAATAAAATGCTTAAGATGTGCATTTTCGCAAAGCTAAAGGACGGCGACGGCAATAATTCGAACTTCGTAAAAGCCATTCACAGAAGCAATGACATCCTATAGACTATGAAGGGACCATAAAAGAGATGGTCAGTGATCAGCGATATTGAGTTTCTTTTTATTTACAAGCGTAGCAAACATATGTAAATATTCTATTAAATGAAATAGCCAGAATTTCCGTATGAAAAACTTAAACCAACAATCTGACCGCCCTGTTCCAGATGGCTTTTTACCGGCAGGCACCAGAGCGTTTGAGAATTCTGTCGCCGGAGAATCCTGACTTTTGGTGAACACTTAAATTTCGATCTGTAATTGTAACAAGCTTTATAAACATAAAACAAACATTGCATCAAGTTCTGTTTAGTAGAAAAAACAACAGCTAAACATCAGTTTGAAAATGTGACGGCACTTTAATTGCTTGATAGAAGCTTTCATGGCATTCAACACTTTATCGACTGTACTTATACTGCTATATTCTAAATGCATACAGTTTGAATTTCGCTTCGAGCTTGCATACTCGTGACGCCGCCTGAACACTGACTGAAACCTGCTGAAACACAAACGAACAGACGAGGAATATTTTTAATCTCAGTTTCGTATCTCAGCGTAATATTATACACTACAATCACGAAAAATGTGAACCTTAGGAACATTCTTATCAATATGACTGAAAATAAGGTCGATTGGAAAATATGTCGAGGCAAAACAAGAGCAAAATACTCACGTTTTCGATACGACGGCTAAACGGGCGAAATGACGTCCTCGACGAGACGAGGACGGCAGAGAGATGATGCTAGAGTTCTCGTGCGCTTGCCCGGTTGAGTAAATTTACTTCCGGTAGCCGTCCTACAATCTTGGACAGAATAAAATGAGAAATAAAACTCCCCTCCCCCCCATATCAATGTTGAGTTCGCGCGCAAACCAAACTGCGCCTTTTTTTCATCATTGAAATGGGGGGGAGGGGGGGTTTAAATTTTTCATTTGTTTTGACCGAGATTGTAGCTCGTCCCGTCCTGGTATCTTAAGGTCCCTATTAATTCTTTATAACGGTGCAATAGGCAACTCGTTGTGTGGCAGCTGTATGCAGAAAGTATGTTGGGAACCAGACAAACAAAGTTAATAGCATCTCAGAAAGACTAATAAATATAAGAAAAAACCCCTAGACTTTTCTTCAAATTAACTATGCTTAAAATAACATGAAAAGCTGTCGGACAAGACAGATTGGTAAAGTGTAGCTGTGATGACCGTGTTTAACATGGATATACTGCGTAGGTGTTTAATTATGACCTGGCAGGTCGACCGAAATTGAGTACCGATGACCCTGTTAAATATGCATGGAGTGCGAAGGTGTTTATGAATCAGCCGAACGGCAAAGTTGAGCGGTGATGGCCGTGTTTAGGATGCTTATATAGTGGGTACAGTGTAGGTGTTTGACTCAAACAACGATACGCATTATT
>OX419343.1:22674068-22676568 GCA_948470475.1 Galaxea fascicularis | reverse complement strand
TAGTTTCTCTGTGTTCAGGTTTATTCGAGGTTCCAATCACAGTGTAAAATCGGTAAAATAAAGTTTTGGCATAGCCAATCCTGCTTCATTAATCTGTGTTCGGTAACGGTCTTGTCTCCCGCCATACATCGTTTCTTGTATTTCCGATACTTGTCGATTGACATCGATCAAAATCGATCAAGGTCGATAACCCTAAGAAATCTTGTGATCGAGTTTTATCGACATCCAATATTTCTCGATTGATTAGTATCGAATTCGATCGACAACGATCGAAATTATCGACATGCCACGCCCTGTTATAAGAAATGCAGTGAGGGACTGTGCAAAAACAATGTGCGAAGGCAAGATTAAATTTTTGGCTTATAAATTGAAGAGGCAATATTTCCGATGTTCTATCTGCAATTGAAAACAACTTCACCAAAAGATTAATGGCTCAGTTTTGACTTTATTGATATCATCATTATTGTTACGGCATTAGAAGCATCAAACTGTACCCAGCCGAAGAGACTCAAAATGGCATGCTCATGAGTTCCAGTCACGAATTATCATACTTACTTGTCGTACAATAACTAAATTTGGGTGAACTCGCTGTCGCTGTGCTTTGCGAATCCGTGTTTAAAGCTTTTTTGCTCATCCACTAGCCTTGAACAGATTATCTCAAGTAAGTCTTTGGTACTCATTCTTACTCTTCCACAGCGGTTCTTTGTAGCCGGCGCAATAGCAAACATATGTTATGTATCACTACTTGCTTACCAAATATCTAGTAAACGATCGATGCAGAACAAAATATCCTGACCTTAATTATATCAGATGCTCAAACTCCTTATGCCAAACAATAAATGCTGAATAAACTGGATAGATGTCTTGGATTTTGAGGGATTGAACAACGAGACAAACTAATAACTCAACATTTGGAGGTTTCGTATCATACGAAACCTCGGTTGATGCAAGCGTTGCAACTTTGGTAGACAGAGAGTCGTTAAGTAGAGCGTTATCTGAAGTGAAGCAATATTGCTTTGCCCAGGTATCCAGAACTGTAGCAAATTTGTTTAACAACGGTTGAAACCGTCGCGTGTAAGTTCCCCCGCCCACGCCCCTATCAGTTTACAATTTCCTGTATATTAATATTTGTTTACTTTTCACTCTACTAAAGACTTCGTGCGTTGATCTGTCTCATAACAAGTATAAACACCGCAGTGGCGATAATTGTAGCCCGGGATACAGAGGAAAACGCTGCCAAACTCGTGAGTAATACAATCTTCATCTTTCTCATCACTATCACCTCTTTCACCTCCACCAATCCTCAGCAATACGAGTAGTCTCGCGAACGCGCTTGAAATTACCTCCCACCAAAGCGTGTTAACGTTGTGCGCGAAGTAACTTTTGCGCTCGCTCGCGTGTTTTCAAGTGCTTCCTTTTCTATCTTACTCTTCCACCTTTTCTCCTCCTCTCACTACTTACCAATATTCTGCAGTTCTGTACTAATTCCAAAATCAGTCAGTCTGATAGTGAAAGCTCTTTAATGTTTTTTTTTTTCTTCTCGTTTTCAGCTGCAGTAAGGGTAGGATGGCATTCCTATCATCCTGCTCAGTCTTGCAAAGACATCCGGGACAAAGGAGACTCAAGAGGAGACGGGAAGTACTGGATCGACCCAGAGAAGAGTGGAGACCCCTTGGAAGTCTTTTGTGACATGAAAACGGATGGAGGTGAGGTCAAGTCTCCTCCCACCCGTTTTTCTCATTGTCCCTCTCCCTTAAGTGTCGTCAAGGTAAGGCACTGTAGTCTTCAAAAAAGTCAATTTTTTTTAATCGTCACAAACACAAAGAGCTGCTCTATAGACAAGGCACTCTGCAATTTTGCCATACCTGTTAAATAAGAGAGGCCAGTAAGGTATGTTCAAGTTCACATTGATAAACACCGGATAAATATCTATCACCGGATAAATATCTATCCAGTGCATAGTGCAATTAGCTTTCTCATTACTTATCCGCTGTATAGTGATTTATCCGGTGGATAACGCTATCCAACGTCTGAACAACCGGGGCCAGGTGGACAATCAGACATGGTTTGATGTTACTCTGGTTTGAAGATTGATAAATGCAACTTAAAAAGTTATAAATCACTACTCAAGGTTTCAACGCTCCTGTCTAGTGTCTTCATCAGGGGTGATCTGATCTGTTATACGCTCACTAATTGATGACCGTTTCTTTTAATGAGGTGTAAATAGGTATCGGGTATTTTAAAGTCGCCATCGCCACGGTTCAAAGGAGCCTGGGCGGAGCTTCCGAAGAAAGCCGTTGGTGATAATTTTGGAATTATCCCACGCAATTGTATAGTTGGTTCGGCAAGCATGTTCTTACAAAACATAATTTTCCGTTTTGCTCTCATTGACGTGTACCACACTGACGTTTGGTCTGTCTGATGTACTCATGATCCAAGTGATTGCAAGGAATAGAATAAACAACGTCAGTTCGTTGTTCCTTTAGCACAGAATCCTTAG
>OX419343.1:22661568-22669068 GCA_948470475.1 Galaxea fascicularis | reverse complement strand
ATGAACCGGAACAACGTGATTCATTTGAAACGACTTTTTTTTTTGGCCAGGACTTTGGTTAAATCTCATTGAATCGATTGGTTGGTTAGGTTTCATTAAAATTTGTATTCGTATTAAGCGGGCTTCCAATGAGAAATGAATAAACTGCAGGCACGCTTCCCTAATTAATTTTGCTTTTTTAGGGAGAAACAAGTACTCGCATGTTTAATCATCACTTGTGCTTTCAGAAGTTGGTAAAAGACGCGTGATGATTTATCCTTAATTTTATTGGGCCCCATGCAATTACCTATATTAAGCGTAACTATACCGAATCGAATGTGTTTTTAATTGACGAATTCTTGAAGCACTTGTACTGTTATCTAACACAGCAAAACTGGAAAGCAAATAAAACAACTTCGCACTTACCCCTCCCCTAACCCAACACGTTACAAGTATGTCTGTCATACCGTCTTGGTTTACTTCAATGTGTCAACTTGACTAAATATAGTTGGGATGTACACGGTTTACAATTTTAAATTTTGGTCTACTTTCCTTCTGTATTGGCTTGATACTGACAGACCAAACCGCGATTTAGCACTGCAGACAATTTTGTTTGTGTTCACGTAGGAAGCAGTAGCTGTGATAGCCCCTAAAGAAAGTTAAGGAACCGCGATAAAAACGCTAGCCCTGCTTTGATCAACGTAAAGGACAAATACTGACATGACTGATAAATACCGATTAATAACATAAAAAGCGCAAAAGTTGGAAGCCACCAGGAAAAAGGAGGTGTACGAAATTTTCTGGTCACTCAGTCCCCTTCCAAGCTTTAAATAATTTTTTTTTCGCGTTTTCCTTACTAAACAGCAATTTATAGCACAAAAAGGAGTCCTTTGTACGTTGGCCTAGATACATCATTTGTATCTTATTGTTGCCTTGCAGTAAAAAGCTAAATTGAGGTTCAAGGCAAACTTGTCGGTTGCACAACGCTTGCAAACCTGGTTGCGGTTCCAACAGTGTAGGGTCGAAGAAGGAGAGCCTAGATCTGAAGCCACGCACGTGTAGAAGTGTATGTTGCTCATCTTAAACAAACAATTACAAGGCCTAATCTGGGACCTTAGGTCGCCTTAAGTAGCCTTAAGCCGCCTTCAATCGCCTTAAAACGCCTTAAGTCCATTGCCAGAAATTTAGGACAAGATGGCGGCGGCGCCTGCGCACCAAGGCCAGAATGGCGGCAAACTCATGTAAAGAAATGTATGGAGATATGAAATTATTTTCATATATATAAATAATTAAATTGCGGTTCGTCATATCACGACTCGATACATGTTCAGTAGTGTACAAGCTTCGCATTTGACTTATCAACGGCTACTTAGATAGATGATTACTTACTTCCCGACGCCTCGACCAATCCATCACACATTGATGCTCCATTCTCCATACATTGCTTTAAAATCGTAGCGAAGTCATGCCACAAACTCGTCCACTGGCAAGCAAACCCTTTCACAATGTGAATCATCACGACTCGATATAACTTCTACGATGTTTAAACGATCTAATTCTGCCAAAAAATGCATGAATTCCCCACGACAAAATACTTCCAAGGACGTCCTTATCTTTCTCATTTTTCGTCTGTAGCACAGCAAGCGGACGCCATATTTATGTATGAAAGAAAGCTACAAACTCGAAGCTTTCCCTGCACGAGCCGCCATTTTCTTTGTTGATCAACACTGGTGTTTCATGGGATATAAACTGAGTTACAGTCCCCCAGCAACCCTAGATTTGGTTTGAATGGAAGTAAATACGCGCGAAAATCGAACACAGCTTAATTTATAAAGGCTATCACACTAATATTTAAACCAAAAAAATGTCGGACATTGTCGAGAATTACTTTGCACCAAATAAAATATCTACAGAGCTTAGATTGTGCAATATATCGTATGAAACAGCGTCTTTCCCACTCGTTTCAGCGTTTATTCCTTTGCGTTATACAGTATACCGCTGGTAGTTGTTAGCGGGCTCGAAATGTCCGCGATTTCTGGCGATGCGATTAAGTGTCATTTCTCCAAAACCTTTTCAAATGTGTGTAGTTCAAAGCAGCTTCAGTTTTCTCAGAGAATTGTTTTCATTTGTCGCTGACTTGTATGTATGGTTTAGAAGGAAAAAGCACAAGCCGCATGAGAAGTAGCTTTTCTATAATTTTCGAATCTCATACAAAAATATGTTCTTCCATCGAGCCGTGTGTCTGACTTAAATATACAAATAACTATTTGTAAGTGGTCTAAGAGCGCTATTTCTACTAATGCAAGTTATACAACTTTTGCTAATATCATTTCTAATACTAATAACAATAGCATTACTAAAACTAAAAAACTAATACTACAACTCATCATATAATAAAAAGCTATTAAATCCTAAATAAAATGATCATTAAGATTGTAACAAAAAGCGATTACTATGTCAGCAGAGATTCTTTGAAGCCAGTAACAGAGGTCTGGGTTTTGCTAGTCAGTTGAGAGCCTGTTCCATAGTGTAGCACCACAATAGTTCAGGCTACGTTTTCCGGCCTCAGAGAGTGGTCTGGGAATAAAAAGATTATGAGCCGAGTCCCTCACGTTATTGGCCGTTCCGAAATTCAAAAGGGAACTGGGGCGAGTTTCAAATTTTGAAGAAATCGATAAATTGACACCATCACATGAAAGATAACATTGAGATTGGACGTTTGACCAAGCTTGATTCTTCTAGGTTGAACAGAGACCAAGTTATGGACCTTGAAACATAGCTCAAAATCCATACAAACGTCTCTAATTTTGAGGCTGCGTCCCCCAAATCCATGGTTTTGGGGGACGCTGTCACAAAATTAGAGACATTTGAATGGATTTTGAGCTATGTTTCAAGGTCCATAACTTGGTCTCTGTTCAACCTAGAAGAATCAAACTTGGTCAAACGTCCAATCTCAATGTTATCTTTCATGTGATGGTGTCAATTTATCGATTTCTTCAAAATTTGAAACTCGCCCCAGTTCCCTTTTGAATTTCGGAACGGCCAATAGGTATGAACTTGCGATGTTGTTTGAAAAAGTTCATGAAGGCGAAGAGGAAAGTGATCATTGACCACCTGATACATAGTACAGTATTGGCAGGACTGCATGTAGTAACGGGAGTTACGTACGGATCTAGAATGTATCAGAATTGCTCCTCTCAATATGAACAAGATTACAATGAACGAGACTTCACTGTGAGGGCTTCTGTTGAGTTTTCAGGTGGAGCTGAAGTGGCAAAAACAAACATTTCTACCTGTGTTGGTATAACCCAGGAAGAAACTGAGGCTAGTTCATCCCTTAAAGTTTCCTCACGATTAGTTATAAGAGGAGGAACAAAAGAAACAAGGGCAAAAATTTATGTTGAGCGAACGGACGAACTTATAGCCCAATTTTTGGCAGAAGCAAATTGGGAAGAGCCCATTGAATATTCATTTACAGCAGTGTGGACCTTACTTGGACAAAGGTACATGGGTACAGATCACTATGCAAAAGTGAGACATTTGGAAGGCTATTACTTGGGCTTTAAGAACTTTAACTGCACAAGAATGATGTCAATTGGACCCGATGGAACTGGAATAGCATTGAAGATTTTTTTACAACGGACTATTCAGCTGCAGATGTATAATCATATAGCTGCTTCATTCCTTATTCGGGTTGCCATAACAACGATGACTGCCATTATGATCCCGGTATTTATTGTAGATGCCACGGCTATACCTGCTTAAAAGATAAAACCCTCACCCTTAACACTGGAGAACAGCGATTGTTTGTAATTCCATATTGGGGGATGATTGGTACGGCAGGATTGTACGGTGGATTTCTTCGATTGGGGCTGTAATAATACAAACCGGTTTTACCGTTGGAAAGCTATCTGGGAACAAGATACAGATGGAGCAGATGGATAGTGGAAAAATGGTTCGTGCCATGCACAGCAAAATGCAGTCTACATACAGACATGCAACCTCTGCACCGAAAGAAGCAAAAATTCAAAAGAAGAACTGTAAATGATTGGAGGCAGACTTCAAGCATGTGATTTAAAACGGTAATTACCACGTACACTATATTCATTTGTTGATTACATTCTTTTTTTTTTTATAAGAACTTCTAATTTTGGAGCTGAGGCTGAACGTTTTTATATATTTTTGCGATGATGTTCTTAAATTTACATTGTCAACTACCTTGATCATACATCAGACTTTGTTTCACCTGATGACTTTAATGGTGTTAAAGTTATTTTGAAACGATTATAGATAAGAATTGCTAATTATTACAAACTGAGATGTGTATTATGCAATACGAAAACCATTGTTATGTTATACAAAATATTGCCTTAGTATTTGGGTTAATTTACATTTATTTACCTTTATTTTATGCTTTTACTTAACATACAAATGAGCAAAATAAAAACGTTCGCAATCGACTCTCAGCCTGAGGAATGTTCTTAACACATTCTTAAATTTTTGGTTGATTTCAGCCTTAACGTTCTTATAAAAATGGTTCTTATATAAAAAGGTGTAGTGATAATGAACATGAACAGCCCTAATTTAGGTTATTTGCTTGAAATTATCCTTGGGATTTAACATTGCTATAGTGCTAGTGTCAAATGTAGAATTGTCTTTTGACAACATAAAGAGCTTGTCAAGAGGAGTCAAGGAGTATAGTAAGGAGTATATAGACTATAGCAAAGAGTATAGTAAAGAGTATAGTAAGGAGTATAGACTATAGTAAGGACTATACTAACGACTATAATAAGGAGTATAGACTATAGCAAGGAGTATAATAAGGAGTATAGTAAAGAGTAAAGTAAGGAGTTAGGGGTAATTAGTAAGGAGCATTGTAAGCCGAATAGTAAAGAGTATAGTAAAGAGTAAGGGGTATATAATTAGTAAGGAGCATAGTAAGCCCAGTATAGTGAGGAGAATAGTAAGGACTTTAGTAAAGAGTATAGTAAGGACTGAGTATAGGCTATAGCAAGGAGTATAGTAAAGAGTAAAGGGGTAATTAGTAAGGGTATAGTAAGCCGAGTGTAGTGAAGAGAATAGTAAGGAGTATAGTAAGGAGTAAAGGGGTAATTAGTCAGGGGTATTGTAAGCCGAGTATAGTAAGGAGTATAGTAAGGAGTATAGACTATAGTAAGGAGTAAAGGGGTAATTACTAAGGGCATTGTAAGCCGAGTATAGTAAGGAGTATAGTAAGGAGTATAGTAAAGAGTATAGAAAGGAGCCAGGGGTAATTAGTAAGGGGCATTGTAAGCCTAGTATAGTAAGGAGAATAGTAAGAAGTATAGACTATAGTAAGGAGTATAGTAAGGAGTATAGACTACAGCTAGGAGTATATTAAGGAGTATAGACTATAGAAAGGAGTATAGTAAGAAGTATAGACTATAGTAAGGAGTATAGTAAGGAGTATAGACTATAGAAAGGGGTATAGTAAGGAGTATAGACTATAGCAAGGAGTATATTAAGGAGTATAGACCATAGTAAGGAGTATAGTAAGGAGTATAGTAAGGAGTATAGACTATAGTAAGGAGTATAGTAAGGAGTATAGACTATAGAAAGGAGTATAGTAAGGAGTATAGACTATAGAAAGGAGTATAGTAAGGAGTATAGACTATAGTAAGGAGTATAGTAAGGAGTATAGACTATAGAAAGGAGTATAGACTATAGTAAGGAGTATAGTAAGGAGAATAGACTATAGAAAGGAGTATAGTAAGGAGTATAGACTATAGTAAGGAGTATAGTAAGGAGTATAGACTATAGAAAGGAGTATAGTAAGGAGTATAGACTATAGTAAGGAGTATAGTAAGGAGTATAGACTATAGTAAGGAGTATAGTAAGGAGTATAGACTATAGAAAGGAGTATAGTAAGGAGTATAGACTATAGAAAGGAGTATAGTAAGGAGTATAGACTATAGTAAGGAGTATAGACTATAGTAAGGAGTATAGTAAGGAGTATAGACTATAGTAAGGAGTATAGTAAGGAGTATAGACTATAGTAAGAAGTATAGTAAGGAGTATAGACTATAGAAAGGAGTATAGTAAGGAGTATAGACTATAGTAAGGAGTATAGTAAGGAGTATAGACTATAGAAAGGAGTATAGTAAGGAGTATAGACTATAGTAAGGAGTATAGTAAGGAGTATAGACTATAGCAAGGAGTATATTAAGGAGTATAGACTATAGAAAGGAGTATAGTAAGGAGTATAGACTATAGCAAGGAGTATAGTAAGGAGTAAAGACTATAGAAAGGAGTATAGTAAGGAGTATAGTAAGGAGTATAGACTATAGAAAGGAGTATAGTAAGGAGTATAGACTATAGTAACGAGTATATTAAGGAGTATAGACTATAGAAAGGAGTATATTAAGGAGTATAGACTATAGAAAGGAGTATAGTAAGGAGTATAGTAAGGAGTATAGTAAGGAGTATAGTGAGGAGTATAGACTATAGTAAGGAGTATAGTAAGGAGTATAGTAAGGAGTATAGACTATAGAAAGGAGTATATTAAGGAGTATAGACTATAGAAAGGAGTATAGTAAGGAGTATAGACTATAAAAAGGAGTATAGTAAGGAGTATAGACTATAGTAAGGAGTATAGTAAGGAGTATAGTAAGGAGTATAGACTATAGAAAGGAGTATAGTAAGGAGTATAGACTATAGTAAGGAGTATAGTAAGGAGTATAGACTATAGTAAGGAGTATAGTAAGGAGTATAGACTATAGAAAGGAGTATAGTAAGGAGTATAGACTATAGTAAGGAGTATAGTAAGGAGTATAGACTATAGAAAGGGGTATAGTAAGGAGTATAGACTATAGCAAGGAGTATATTAAGGAGTATAGACTATAGTAAGGAGTATAGTAAGGAGTATAGACTATAGAAAGGAGTATAGTAAGGAGTATAGACTATAGAAAGGAGTATAGTAAGGAGTATAGACTATAGTAAGGAGTATAGTAAGGAGTATAGACTATAGAAAGGAGTATAGTAAGGAGTATAGTAAAGAGTATAGTAAGGAGCCAGGGGTAATTAGTAAGGGGCATTGTAAGCCTAGTATAGTAAGAAGAATAGTAAGAAGTATAGACTATAGTAAGGAGTATAGTAAGGAGTATAGACTATAGCAAGGAGTATATTAAGGAGTATAGACTATAGAAAGGAGTATAGTAAGGAGTATAGACTATAGTAAGGAGTATAGTAAGGAGTATAGACTATAGAAAGGAGTATAGTAAGCAGTATAGACTATAGTAAGGAGTATAGTAAGGAGTATAGACTATAGTAAGGAGTATAGTAAGGAGTATAGACTATAGTAAGGAGTATAGTAAGGAGTATAGACTATAGAAAGGAGTATAGTAAGGAGTATAGACTATAGAAAGGAGTATAGTAAGGAGTATAGACTATAGTAAGGAGTATAGTAAGGAGTATAGACTATAGAAAGGAGTATAGTAAGCAGTATAGACTATAGTAAGGAGTATAGTAAGGAGTATAGACTAT
>OX419343.1:22609068-22651568 GCA_948470475.1 Galaxea fascicularis | reverse complement strand
CTGCTATTTTTTTTCAAGTGTATTACTAATAAGTAATCACATGATTTTTCTCGTTCAATTTGGAATAAATAAGCACTTGAAAATTTTTTCGAAGACCACAAATTGCACTCGCCCTACGGGCTCGTGCAATTTTGTTGGTCTTTGAAAAAATTTACTCGTGTTTATTTTTTTCCAAATTGCACTCGAAATCATGTGATTACCCACACTTATATAGTGGGTACAGAGTAGGTGTTTGACTCAAACAACGATACCGATTATTGGTTGCTTAAACTCATTAATTAGGGACCCTACGCAACGACGACGACGACGGCAACGGAAACGTCATTTGAAAAGGAAACTTCCTGTTTTTGTAACTCTTTCGGGATTATTCCAACTTAAAAAATGCTGGCGAAGTGTCCATGGTATGAATTACTGTGAACGGTGTTAAAGTAAAGAAAAAGAAAGAAAAAATTGCTGTCATGCAATCACGGTCTGGTGAAAACCGAAAATGTAGTCTTTTCACGTCGTCGTTTTGCAGATGACGGCAAAGAAATGTACAAAACTGTAAAACGCACGTGCAGAGCGATTGCGTTTGTTCATCAAGCCCAGTGTTGTTTGGCGTTCTCGTTGCCGTCGCCGTCGTAGTTGCGTAAGGTCTCAATTAATTCTTCAGAACGGTACAATAAGCAACCCCTTGTGTAGCAGCTGCATCTGGAAAGTTATGCGTGGTCCTTAATAGAGAACTCAGGAAACTACGACGGCGACGGCAACGAGAACGTCAAGTCTCGTTTTTTGTAACTCTTTCGTTATCATTCCAATTTGTCTAACTTGGAAAATGCTGGCGAACCCTCCAGGAACGAAGTTACTATAAACGACGTCAAAGTAAGGAAAAAGAAAGAAGATTTTGCCGTCATACGCTCACGTTCTCGAGAAAACCTAAAATGATGTAAATGTATCAAAATGTAAAACGGACGTGCAGAGCGATTGTTTTGTTTTGTGGCATTCTCGTTACTGTCGTCGTCGTCGTTGCGTAACGTCCCTAATATTGGGACCCAGACAAACAAACTAAAAGCATCTCAGAAAGGTTAAAAAAAGCCCTCAACTTTTCTCCAAATTAACTATGCTAGAAATAACATGAAAAGCTGTCGGACAAGGCAGATCGGTAAAGTGTAGCTGTGATGACCGTATTTAACTATGCTACGTAGGATGCTTACTCTTATATAACACAATATATGACAAGCAGGTGTTACAGAATGTATTTCTGTCTACATTTTCCCTAGCTATTCATCACCCCTCACTTAAAATAGTATAACTGATTAGCTGTTGCGAAGTCAAAGGAACTGACCGCTTTCAAAAACATTTCTTTGCCCGCTGAAAATCGCTGTGCACGTGCCTATTCACATTTTTTGGTGCATGATTTTATTGCAAAACAACTTCGTGAAATGACCAAATTTTAGAATGTCTCGAGTACGTGAGCGTCTGACGGAAATTTTCAGTTTCTTTCTTTTTCCTTGTACGTTGGCGCCGTTTATTTTAACAAATTAGAATAGTCGCGAAAGAATTACTAAAAAGAGAGTTGGTATTGTATTTTCAAATGATGTTTTGCAGAGTCGCCGTTGTCATAAAAAAGGTTTCAGCCACCCGTTGTGTGGCATCTGCGTGCGGGACTACCACAACAAACTTCTCAGCATCAAAGCCAGGTTGATTCAAAATTTCTAAAATTTCAACTTACCTCAAACTATACTGGCCAACGTAAAAAAGGTTTGGGTGAGACTAAGCGACAAATCTGAGCTGTGATGACCGTGTTTCATATGCATATAGCTCAGCAGGATTCAGTGTGATGCCCTTGTCAATATGACTTTCGTGACCAACCTTCAATGACTTCAATTTCATTTTATTAGAGACCTTAAGAAACGACGACGACGAAGGCAACTAGAACGCCATTTCAAAATATAACTTCTCGGTTTTGTAACTCTTTTGCGATTATTCGGACAGATTTCCGTACAGCTTCCTACGTTAATTATATATTTATTTTGTGAGACAAACTCTATTCGTTTTTGTAATAGGGTTAGTATAAAAAGTGATGAATGTATAATTAATGTAGAGAGCTGTACGGAAATCTTTCCAAGCAAAGAAAACGAAAGGAAAACTTGTCGTCATACTCTCACGTTCTCGAGAAAACCTAAAATTCGGTCTTTTCACGTTGTTGTTTTGTAGAGAACGGCAAAGAAATGCACCAAAATGTAAAACGCACGTGCAGAGTATTCAGTTTTGGCTCATTGATCCCATTGTTTTGTGGCGTTGGCGTCGTCGTTGCTTAAGGCAAAAACGAACATCCTTTCCTGTTTTCAAAATTTTTGCATCATGAGGGAAATTTCTCCGCCTTCAAAATTTGCAAAAACCGCCGTTTAAAATAAATTTAATTTGTTAAAAACTGTTATGCTGAATAAAAAGGTGTGGATAGTGGCTGCATTAATTAATTATTTATTTGGACTAGCTGAAAAACCTTGAAAAATATTTTGTCTTCCGCCAATGAACGCGATTATTTTCACTAGCTAATGTTTAATCTATTGTTTCATCCTGCTCCTCGATTCCCTGATTAAAACGAACAAACAAACATTTGCCAGTAAACTTTCGCTGAATGAAAACGGAGTACTGCCAAGAGGATCTTTCGACTCAGTAATGTTTGCGTGTGATACAATCTTCACAGTAAAAAGTTCGCAAACGAACTGACTGCTTCAAAAAACTAATACTAGAAGTCGAGCTTTTCCAGTTGAATTTTATCACCATAACTACAGGCAGGAGAGCTTTTAGGAGAAGACATTTATACCAAATTTTATCGATGGCTTTTGATCTGCTGCTTTTCAGGCTGTTTCCTGTGGTTCTAAACATCCTGCTGAGTGGTAAATTTTCAAAGGCGAATGGAGACTGTGGAAGCGTTTTTGAAAGTCAAGTTGGTAAGAATGCATGCCATCACCCTCTGAAATTATTCGTCTTCTCTAACTCTACTTTATATTGCTAGTTTTCCGCCCGTGTGGTGTCATCAAAATTCTAAACCATCATGAAAAAACCATATATCATTCATCATGCAACATTCTTGTTTACAACATTTTCTACATCCTCAAGTAAGATATCTTGCAGTAAAATATCGAGCCGATGTATTGCTTTGTTTCTCAAAGAAAACATTTGAAATTTAACAAACTCGCAATGGTCAGACTTCTGAAATTTTCAAAATGTTATACCGGAATCTTCACATTTTCTTTTCAATTTTCAAGTACGATGTTAAGTAAAATTGTATTAGAAGTTATGATTACATGATCCCGTTTAATTTTTCCACCGACAATTGTGGCCGGACATTAATACTGAGTCTGATTTTCGTGAAAATTGTTTTAACCTTAACAATTTAGTGTGATGACTGAATAGCATTATATAGCCAGAAATAGCTGTAAGCAGAAACGTATGACCCCAACTGAGTTCGCAGTTATTTTTTGTCGCTAAAAAATCTTTACTCCGGAATCTGAATCGGTCATGATTCGTGCTTCGAAATTTATTTAATAAAGACCAAAACTAGTAAAAGCTCCCGTTTCCCTACTTCATGAGAGGGTACATTAGGTTTTTTTGCGATTATTCGGTTTTAGCAACGAAAATCTATGTAGTTTTTGTGTCTTGCACTGACATCCAGACTCCTTAGGATCAACTTCTCTATTTACGCCAACTATCGCAAGAATCTACATTTCCCAATCATGCACAATGGCGGAGCACCTGCGGTTTAGCTTTAAGATGTACTCATAATCCATATTGAGTGAGTTAGGTCAAGACTTTTTTTTCTGTCTGGGCAGTCCTCGACCTCGCTTTGTTCAGTCTGAGGTGCGACAATCGTTAGCTAATCATATATGTTTTTTGTTTTTATCGTCACAGTCAGTTGATCAACGTAAGTAACCACGAAAATCAAAAGAATAGCATTATGGTAAAGACCCTATGCAAAAATGGCTGCCTTTATATTATCCTTTTGTTAGCATTCAAAATATCCCAACTAACCTCGTTTTTGAGACAAACATTCTAAAGAATTTGTTATCCCGAGCGAGGTTAGTTGGGCTATTTTGAATATGAACAAAAGAATAATTAAAAGGCAGCCATTTTTGCATAGGGTCTATACCCCACACTATTCTGACTACACTAACACGAGACATTCAATTTGAAAGTTTATTGAGGATGCGTCAGTCAGTCATCAGATGTATAATGTATCCTGATACAGACCGTTAGAAGTTACAACTGTTGTTTCTAGGAAATAGAAACAGTGCTACGCCAGATACGAAAAACCACTAAAAAACCACACTTAAGATGTGGCCAAAAAATATGTGGAAACGTATTCCTCAGCTAATGCAACAGCACAAGACCCCGAGGAAAGGGTACGAATGATCAATATGCAACAAATACATTACAAGATAGACTCTCTCATACAACAATTACAAAAGAAAAAGAAAATCGAGCGAACGCGACGACTGACGGACCTAGAATGACCCAAATCTCCCGCGCAAAGCCTACACATCCCATAACAATCTGCGAACCTCTCCATCGTGCCGTCAGAATAATAATTTCCGACTAATTTATTCAAACGTCAGAAATTACTCTTGCTGTGTATCGTGTTTTGAAACGTCTTGCGAGATTTTGTGAATTTGCGGTTTTGGTCATCTTTGTCCAGTTGACGCTTCCACCGTTCTTTTTTTTTTTAGCACTTTTGCATTTTCATATATCCCGGACGCCTCCCTCGATATTAAGTCCTTGTTTTTAAGTGGCATTTTTTTTTTTTTTTTACCATTGACGAGGAATACTTGCTACCCTCTCACTACATAACAACAAGTAGCCTGATCCCGGCTCAAGGCATCTTTAAAACTCTTTTTTGCTATTTCAGATCACACTTTATTGGACCACGTAATGAAGAGCACTGCTGTTGTTGATGACTTTGAATGTCACTTGAAATGCTCAGGAAATAGCAGCTGCCTTTCAGTTAATGTTCACCCCGGGACGAATAACGGTAAACGCATTTGCGAACTAAACAACGAGACACGGCTGACGAAACCTGGTGACTTCAAAAAGAAGAAAGGATCTAACTATTATGGTTCAGTTAAGGTAAGTTCAAGCAAATTGATTTTTAAGACTGGTTGCAAGCCAACCATTTTCCCATGATTTAGTGGCGGGGGATCGAAAACTTCCCGCTTCCCGTTCCATGTTCCTTTGCATCCCGTTTCCTTTGCTCCCGATTCCCTCCCTTTTCCGGCATGCTTGTGTTACGTCCGCGTCACCGGTATTCTACGTTTCCCCCACCTCTCAACCTTTTAGGTATTGCGTTATCTGAAGTGAAGTAATATTGCTTTGCCTAGGTCTCTAGAACTGTATCAAGTTTGTTTAACAACGGTGGAAACTTTCGCGAGTAAGCAAAGTTTTTCCTTCCCCCACCCACGCCCCTATTAGTTTACAATTTCCTGTGTATTAATATTTGTTTACTTTTCACTCAACTAAAGACTTCGTGCGTTGATCTGTCTCATAACAAGTATAAACCCCGCAGTGGCGATCATTGTAGTCCAGGATACAGAGGAAAACGCTGCCAAACTCGTGAGTAATGCAGTCTTCATCTTTGTCGTCACTATCACCTCCTTCACCTCCACCAATCCTCAGCAATGCGAGTAGTCTCGCGAACGCGCTTGAAATTACCTCCCACCAAAGCGTGTTAACGTTGTGCGCGAAGTAACTTTTGCGCTCGCTCGCGTGTTTTCAAGTGCTCCCTTTTCTATCTTACTCTTCCACCTTTTCTCCTCCTCTCACTACTTACCAATATTCTGCAGTTCTGTACTAATTCCAAAATCAGTCAGTCTGATAGTGAAAGCTCTTTAATGTTTTTTTTTCTTCTCGTTTTCAGCTGCAGTAAGGGTAGGATGGCATTCCTATCATCCTGCTCAGTCTTGCAAAGACATCCGGGACAAAGGAGACTCAAGAGGAGACGGGAAGTACTGGATCGACCCAGAGAAGAGTGGAGACCCCTTGGAAGTCTTTTGTGACATGAAAACGGATGGAGGTGAGGTCAAGTCTCCTCCCACCCGTTTTTCTCATTGTCCCTCTCCCTTAAGTGTCGTCAAGGTAACGCACTGTAGTCTTCAAAAAAGCCAATTTTTTTTAATCGTCACAAACACAAAGAGCTGCTCTATAGACAAGGCACTCTGCAATTTTGCCATACCTGTTAAATAAGAGAGGCCAGTAAGGTATGTTCAAGTTCACATTGATAAACACCGGATAAATATCTATCACCGGATAAATATCTATCCAGTGCATAGTGCAATTAGCTTTCTCATTACTTATCCGCTGTATAGTGATTTATCCGGTGGATAACGCCATCCAACGTCTGAACAACAGGGTCTAGGTGGAGAATCAGACATGGTTTGATGTTACTTTGGTTTGAAGATTGATAAATGCAACTTAAAAAGCTATAAATCAATACTCAAGGTTTCAACGCTCCTGTCTAGTGTCTTCATCAGGGGTGATCTGATCTGTTATACGCTCACTAATTGATGACCTTTTCTTTTAATGAGGTGTAAATAGGTATCGGGTATAAAGTCGCCATCGCCACGGTTCAAAGGAGCCTGGGCGGAGCTTCCGAAGAAAGCCGTTGGTGATAATTCTGGAACTATCCCACTCAATTGTATGGTTGGTTCGGCAAGCATGTTCTGACAAAACATAGTTTTCCGTTTTGCTCTTATAGACGTGTACCACACTGATGTACTCATGATCCAAGTGATTGCAATGCAAGGAATAGAATAAACAACGTCAGTTCGTTGTTCCTTTAGCACAGAATCCTTAGGTTTAGCATAAATGTGACCTCACGTCTGAAAAGGTGTTTGGGCATTTTTAACGTTGTAGTTATACAAGACTGTCTTGAAAGGTTCTGTAACCCCCTGGATGCACAGGATGTAGCCGAATCCTCGTCCCCAGAGGTGTCAGAGGTATTAAGAGGAAAAGTAACTGGTTTAAAACAGTTACCGAGCCGGAAAACATATTCTCGCTTCTTGGCCTTAGAATCAGAGGAAGATGGCCAACAATCAGCCCTCGTGAGCAAGGTTCTAGTTACGGATTTTTTTTATGGCAGATAGGGTGGTGGGAATCAAATACGAGGTATTGGTTGGTAAGCGTTGGTTTACGATAAACACTGACTTGCCTTTAAATTTCCCCGGTGCACTCTATAGACAGTGACAGAAAGCTCTATAGAAGTGAAAGAAAGTGTACCTTTTCATTTCCGGATATTTATACTGCACAAATGATATCGTCGACATATCGTTTCCAAAACCGGCAAGGACTGGACCGGCGAAGAAGCCAAAGCCCTTTGTTCCACATCTTCCATTACCATGTTGGCAATGACAACCCATAGTCGAACCAAACATCTGTTGATAGTAGGTGTCATTGCATGTAAACTGAGTGGTGTTCAGTCAAAAAGACAGTAGATTTATAACATCGTCCACGGCCAAAGAGGTTCTTTGTGCCAGCGAAGCGCAGTTCAGTGAAAACGCAATTTTTGCTGCGTAAAGAAGCCTGGAAAAACTTAACGACGGCTTTGTACCCGTGACCTCGCGATACCGGTGCGATGCCCTAACCAACTGAGCTATGAAGCCGCCGACGTTGGGAGCAAGTTAGTCGTGGGTTCATATGCTGACTTCCCGTGAAAGAAGTGAATGTGAATGATGTACATGAAATAAATCATATATTTACTGCGTAAATGAAATAAAATAAAGAATGATCTTCGCAGTTGTGAACGTAATTGATGAAATTGCTTGAAGAAACCTGGAAAGGAAATCGATTTATTTTATATACATCATTCACGTGTCTTATCATATTTCAGGTGCTCATTTAAATGTTTAGCGCTGCTTCCGCAGTCATTGGTAAACTATCGAAAGAAAAGAGAACGCAAGTGATATACACTTTACTCATAATTTAGAAATTTTTTCGAACACTATTTTAACTTCTTTAGAATCTCGGACCACTCATTTTTTTATGACCTCCAGATAAACGTTCACTGTCTCTCTTTCAGGAGGGTGGCTTCTTATTTCCAACATCGTGATGCAGTCTTCTAATTGTCCTTCTCAGCTGCCAGTCAAGACCTCCTACCGCGGAATACGCAGCGATCAAATGGTCCTCACAAAAAACGCCACAAAAGAGCTTAGTACGCGCATGTCCTTCACTCAGCTGAGATTCTACTGCAATAAAAAGAACGGGCGTACCTTCCATGTGACCACAGCCGCTAACAGCTCTGGTGAAGCTGTAGTGCAGTATCTCAGCGGTCAAACGGATGTTCAGCCCAATTCATGTGGCTCCTTCGTCAGAATGGGGAATGACAATTCGACGTTGGGGAGAGTTTGCGAAAAGTGGGGATGGGTAAATGGCACGAGTGAAGCTGGAATATGGGGATCTGGATTTGACCAAGACAGATTGTACGACCACGCAGTATTTGTTTATGGCAAATATCACTGGGCGCTGCGTTCGACACGTTGTGAATGCGATGATTCTGGAGTTGGAGTGTCTTCCGGTGATTTCTGGAAGATCTATGTTCGTTAGTGCCAACCTGTGGTTTCTAAGTTAACAGAACCTTTAGCTTGATTGTGAAAACCGTTTTTTTCTTTTCATTTCAATGTTCTATTTATAGTAGATGATAGATATGAAATAAATCATATATGAACTGCGGATGTGAAATCAAATGAAGACTGATCCTCGCAGTTGTGAACGCAATTCACTTATGCAATTGCGTAAAGAAGCCTAACCAACTGAGATATGAAGCCACTGACCTTGGGAGCAGGTCAGTCTTCATTTGATTTCACATCCGCAGTTCATATATGATTTATTTCATATATATCATCCCCATTCATCTCTTTCACGGGAACATATGAACCTACAATTGACCTACTCCCAAAGTCAGTGGCTTCGTAGCTAAGTTGGTAAAGCATTACATCAGTAATTGAGAGGTCACGGGTTCAAACCCCGTTGAAGTCCTGAATTTTTTCAGGCTTCTTTAAGCAATTGCATAAATTGCGTTCAGAACTGCGAGGATCAGTCTTCATTTGATTTCTATTTATTATAAACCATAATTATGATAAAAGCGACGTGATCATTAGGATGACAGCTTTTTAACCCTATGTGTCGCATAGCCATTTCCTCAAAAACTGATCCCAATACAGTTTAGTGCACTTTTTATTCTGATATTTCCAGCAAGTATTCAAAACTGTAAATTTAATTTAGAATAAGGAATCTCCCAGTGGTCTTACAAATGACGTCTGGTAGGGAAAAGTAGATGTAACAGTGCAGTGAGGATGTGTAGTCCTTTATAATCATGATAATATTTTAAGAATTCATTACTGGGACTCTTATCAGTTTTTAGTACTTTTTTTAGAACCGTAGCTCAAATTAGCTTTGTTTTGTTCACTATAGAGTTTTGAGCAATTCTTGTTAACTTTCCGAGGAATCGTGGCGTTACTCCCCAGTCTCCATTTTGTGTTTACTCGCTCGTTCCAGATCCACGTGCTCGTTCAATTAGAACAATGTTTGTTACGTTTTGTGGTTTACTTGAATAAAGACCTAAAGGCTTCCACACTTATTTTTTTTTTTTCAGAATAAAGCATTCAGAGTAAAAACTGGCATCAATAGTGACTTGCTTGTTCATTGTTTTCGCGTTTATTGTGACTGATCACTGATTGGTTCATTTTGTTGTTGTTGCTTTGATTGGCCAACGTATTTAACTGATGATTGATTTCCGCTTGAAATTGTCTAGGCTCTACCTAATTTATATGTTCCGGAGTAGTCAACTCTGAATCAAGGAAATGCAAATATGATAATCTATTTATTGCGTAATACGAAGCATTTTTCACTTTTTTTACCATCACTTTATTTTATCTTATTTTTTTTTACTATTATTACTCGCCTGACCGCATAATTGATTAACGAGTTCTTAATCTTAGTACTTCAGAGCGCATTCGGTAAGGAGAATTAACATCGGTTTTGAAAGTGTGCATGGTCGTTTTCAAGAGTCAGCCAATCCAAGTGGTGAATTGACCAAACTACTACAAGGGCGTTTCCTGTAGTGTGTTCCCAGAACGTTCCGGGCTTTTTAACCCATTTTGGCCTGGGCGCGAGGCGGGGAAAGAGGAAAGTGCAGAATGTACCCACTCTCACATGGAACATTCAATTCTTTCTCAGTGAAAAAAAAAAACAACAATAAAGAAGCAAACAGACAGACAGACAGACAGACAGACAAACCCTTTTAGATTTCCTTGAATTCCTCGGGCAACAATGTTTTTTTTTTTAAACGTTTTTATTTTACAACAACTCTGCTTACAAAAAGAAAAAATATATACAGTACACTACCCTACTTACACTACTTACAAAACTATACAGTACACTACTTACAAAAAAAATACAGTACACTACACTAAAACATTACAAAAGTTGCACCATTTGCTCTTACTTACGTGTTTTATACATTCTTTCCTTTTTTCCTCAATTTCCTTAAGGGTGAAAAGCCAATTCCAATAAAAGTATATCTATGTTATAAAGATATGTATTTGGAGGAAAAAAAAACTCTGACATTTAATATTTTTTAACCAAGGGCTCAGGAGACCTGATTAAGCGAGGGTAGAAAAGGCTTCCATTTTTTAGTGTTACTTGGTGTCTTGTTTTCTTATAGGTGTATATGTTTCAGATAAATTAAGAAGTTGTTCTGAGTTGGGTGAAGTTCTCTCAATCTGCATATCCAAATGTATTGTTTAGCTAGTAGGCAGCAAAAATTTATTTGGAGCAACAATGTTGTAGCAACATTTTTCCTCACGGCACATGCAGTCCAATCGTAGTGTGTGTCATCAAAAGTTGATGTAAAGCATACCGTTAAAATCCAACCTCGTTTCCAAGACTTTTCACTTCGCCCACCCCCAAAGCGAAGGGAAAGGTCCAGGGAACGAGGTTGGTTAAGATCTAGAATTCCAACGTACCAAATGTTGGCGGAAATATTGATATTCTAGCCAAATATAGCCTTCCTACCTTCACTCTACTGTTTCTTGTCACTTTCTGGGACGTCTAAGTTCAGTGTCATTGTTATTTTGTTTTTAATCCGAGGGGGTGACTCGAAGACACTGACCCCCTCCATGGACCCCCCTACGGAATACCTAACGGACCGGTCCACGGACTACCCCTACCGACTCCCTCTACGGACCACCCCCAAAACAACATAAAAATACAAATAAAGATAAATAACAACTAAGTATTTGACTTACTAGTTGCCTTCACTCGTGTCGGCGAAATTTTCAACCATTACGCTCCCCAAATTTATAAGTCTGAGTCTTAGGCCCGGGTGCAAGGTGTATCAATCACATGTTGCAAACTTCCTTTTTTGTGGCGATGTATGGAAGACCGGAGTGCTTCGAAAAAGACTGATACCCAAGTTCTGTTCGCGTTTTTTTCCCTCCGCCATTTTGTTCGGATCATTCTCACTCGCCCCAGGCTTCACAAAGAGATGAAAAGGGTGTTGACAGGCCAAACACAATTTCCACTTCCCGTGATGTTGTTGTACCGATGGCTCTTAGAGTTTTGCTCTCACAAGTATGTCTTTTGAGGATTTTCCCTTTCTGGAGATGAAGTGGGGTTCCTTGTATATATTTCTGAGTAAGGGTTGGTTCTCTATTCAATGCCATTTTTCCCGCATTAGTATTCTCTTCAGATTAGGCACTGATGGGTGATATTGCGTGACTAGGGCAGAGGCTTACTTTGCGTCTTTTTGTCTCTGTCAATAAAGCCGACTTTCATTCTGTGAATTTCACTTCGGAGAGGATAAGAACAACAAGATGCCTGGAATAGCCTGTCATACGGAAACGGACTCGGAAGTTGCGAATGTTTTCCTAAAATGTCGTTTTTGAAGAGTCTCAGAGCCTCGAGAGTCCGAGAGCAAACTCGCCGACTGCATATGGTTGTCCTTGATTGCTCTCGGACTGCCTCCCCGAGTCGGGGACTTATCAGTTTACTCGTCACCAGCCAGCACGAGTTACATTGTTATTTTTCGAATCCCTCTTGTCATAGTGCCAACCTCTGCTTCAGAAAGACGTTTTGGAAAGTTGATGTTGAGCCTGCTGGCTTCGTTTAGTTAGCTGGGGATGCTTTAGTGGCTTCAGGGTTTCGAGCATTTCCTATTCTTGGAGTGTTTATTTACCGACTGGATTCGATTTTCGTGAAACTGAAAATGTCGGCTGGAGTGCGGTCGATTGGAGCTAAGATGGTAGCAAGCTTCCGACCTTTCTAGTTTTCTCAGTGTGGAGGGTGACGTGGACTTTTTTTTTCGCAAATCCTTGTGAGTATTAAGGACAACCACAACTACACACATAGTAAGCGACATCGATTTTTATTCCTATTTCTTATACATTTCCAGACTTGAACTTCGCACCATATGTCACTTATGTCCAGACATGCACGCAACGACGAAAATGGCGAATAGGATTTAGTTTCGCCAAATTGGGCGATGTTAGCCAATGTGGCAAAAAGTAAAAATTTAGCAACAAGAAACAACTAAGAACTTTCAGGTGACTCGCTCAGCTCTGCTCGAGAACTATTTTTGGCTCTACAGTGTTGGTCAGAATAAATTAAGTTATCAGGTGAAAACAATTTTCTGAAAATTGTGAGACGCAATATGGGTCCTCCATATTGGTGCATCCCCCGCGTTGGGCCACCAAAACTTGTTGTTAGAAGAAATATACTGGACCTTACTACCAGACCTCAGTCACTTTCGGCAAATATAAAAAATTTCGTATCATCTAATTCGTGTGGTACAAGAATAAACATTTTTACCGTTAAGATTATAGAAAGTCGTGATAGTGTGAACGAGAGAATTTAAACAGTTTCGAGCCTACGCAGTCGTAATCACGAGCCATGAAAGTTTGCCATAATGCGCTCAGAGCAAGCATGTAGGCATAAACACTGTAAACAATTCTTCGTCTTCTTCTTCGTCATCAACATCATCTCTTTGACTCAAACACGAACACGACATTTCAGGGACAAGCGACTTATGGCAGTTTGCGAAACAGAGGTGTTCGTATGAAAATGAGTTTATTAACGGTATTAATCTGTAAAGTGGTTGATGTATGGCCAGTGTGGACAAGCTGTATAGATATCGGCCCTGTCTTAAAAAAGGGCTCCGTCAGAAGACAGCGGGTAGCTATAGTAGAGCGGATCAATAGTAGACGCAGAATTTCTCTTAAGTTGACCGGGTTAGAGCGTCGCTCTCTTTCCCACTTCCATAAAGGATTGCAGGCCATCATTTGTTTTCGGCAGAGTGTTGTGCACTCATAAAAATTCACAACACAATCGTGAGATCCTCTCGAGCGTATGAATTTAAATTGGTCAATATATCACAGCGATCGATTTCGGAATTCTCACTTCCGTTTTTCAAAAAATGACTTCAAATGTTTGTGGAGAAGTAAAGGTCATCGAAATCTGAAGTAAATACTTTAATGAATCACATGACAAATCGACAATGTATTTGATCAATATAACCAAGCAATATTAGATTCACTTCTATTTGCCCACAAATTGGACTTAAATCATGTTGACTGTGGAAAGATGAACGGTTCATCCCTCGCCGGCAAACCAAGATGAAGGATTACATTTCCAAGGTAACAGCATATGCTCTTTAGAACTAAAGGTTTAATTAATATTCCAGCTATCTACCATTTTTTGTTGTCAAATATAGCCGCGTAGTCGAATTGTGTAGTTTTGGTTATATCAGTAATATGACTGACGGTGAAATCATTGAAGGCGAGTCTTTCGATCTATACGACATTTTACCGCCAGTACTAGGCCTTTATTAGTCCACGAACTATTGATTAATCAATATATTTGCTTCTGTTACCACTTCTGACCATTCTTAAGCTAAACCAAGTCCTTATAGAATAAGAGGATTTTGCTACACTATACATAAACAGTGTTAAATCTCAGTCGTTTTCAGCATCACTGACAGACGTCGTTCATTAACATAAAGGCCTTTTTAATATTAAAGGAATTCTTTTGCAAAAATACTCAGGTTCAATATTTATAAATCCCAGTGGTATTTCCTGATTATTATCAAATTCAGCAACAAGCTGAAGAAACTTGGTGTAACAATTCTTCTAAATTTAGCTTCAGCGAAGGACTTACAGACGCTTGTGATCGTGTTAGGACATAACGTTTATTTTACCTCGAAACTCTAGTTTTTTAACTGACATGTTCTTTGTTGAAAACCGAAAGAGAAAGAAGATATTACTTGAATTACGCTTACAACTATTTCTAAAGCCCGCTGTGCGTCGTTCAAAGATGTCGATCAACGATCGACGAAAATCGAACGAATAGTGACGAATGGTGCCTCTAAAATCTTGGGTCTCGTAAACTTTTCATCTGATTTCAAAATCTCGACAGCCTTTGTGAAGAGTCTCGAAGTCTCGTTATGGTGCATTTATTTCAGTCTCGAAGTCTCATATTTGGTCTCGCTCTCGGAGTTTCAACTGACACGGGTCTCGGCGGCGTCTCGGCGAGTCTCGGATTTTACCATATGCATGAGATACCGCCATTGGCAGTGCGGATTAACTTTTGAAGCCCAGGAAACTTTCCATCTCCTTAGAAATCAATTTGAAATTTGTTAAGTGGCAAGACTGTTTGCTGGACATTTTGTGAAAGAAACAAGAGGGCACTAAGCTCGTGGAATTTTCCGTTATCAATAGTACGTCGGTTGTTTGTCAAAACATACTGGAACATTGATTTGTTTCCGGAAAATCGGCTGTGCATCATTGATTCTAAAGCCAATACCACCGCATAATATTTGTTAATAAATAAATTAGTGCTGTTTGTTACTGTTCATCAACAAATATTGAGTCGCGAAATACAAAATCCTGAATGAACTGGGCGAGTTGTGCACGCATATACGCGATTCGACTTGGCTAGTGAGGATCGATCCTGATTTCGTGGACGCACGCCCGCCGTTAACTCTTACCATCAAGAATACGATAACAACAACAACCTTGACAACAAAATAAGAAAGAATAACCAAAAAAGAAAACTTAGAAATGGCGCCATTGCCTAGGGTTTGATACGAACTCCAGTACATCGTTTGAATTTTTTGATCAACTGATGTTGAAAGATGTTGAGCGTGGATTTATCTGGCGCCATGACAAACTGGTCCCATCTTTCTTCAGGTGTAATTAAGCCCGGAATTAAGCTTACGTTAGCAACAGCAATCGATCAGTTAAATATACTAGGCTGAAGGCTCCCCCCACAGGCCTAAGATCACGCTATCTGCTATACGATCAGTTCCGCATGCGCAGAGTATAAAATACAAATTCTGCCTAAACCTTTGATCATAGATTGTCGAGCTCACTATTTCTTTTCTGACTGGCTGAAAGCGAATTCTCGAAGTCCGCGCCTGTAAAAACATCTAGCTGCCGATTACACAACAATCATGTCAAGGGCACTCAAGGTCACTCGGCAATCAAGTTATGTATGGCCGCGGTGCATGATTTCTTGGGATAGTCATGTCAATTTTAAAAGGTTCGCGCGCTTTGTGTGGCTTGGAGCAAAATGACGTCCAGGTTTGGAAATGAATGTTTACTGTCGTGCCAACGTTTGCTTTCCTTCAAAGATAAAGCGATTATTAGATTCAATTTTTGTGATGTCCAGAATAATCAAGGTCTCGGGATAACTCTCACCTCAACCTTGATTATTCTGGATATCACAAAAACCTATAGTTGTTTAGAATTTGCGACGGGCCGGACAGCCTGTTCTTATATCTTTCTGTTGCGTACGATATTTTCGCAGGTCGCTCCACAAGACTTGAGCGGAGTTAGAGACTGTTAGCTGATCGTAGTCGTTCATGTTAACTGGTCCATGCTGACTGATCAAGTATATATGCTATTCCAACATTTCAGTTGAATCAATAGCATCCGGCGTTGCTTCCAGAAAACATGCTGCTCTTTAGATGTTTGCCGTTGGC
The DNA here is from genome assembly GCA_948470475.1 of Galaxea fascicularis. Taxonomy (NCBI): domain Eukaryota; kingdom Metazoa; phylum Cnidaria; class Anthozoa; order Scleractinia; family Euphylliidae; genus Galaxea; species Galaxea fascicularis. The sequence goes on along the minus strand of OX419343.1, from coordinate 22,635,559 downwards.
TCCGCACTGGCAGGAGAAAGGTTTGTATTTATAGGAGAAATGTTACTGAAGTCATCGCCCTTGAAGTTAGAAACTGCTCATCGGGGTGCTTTCAGAGGTCTAGCGAAATGTGACCCCTCGTATATTCTTTTATCAGTAATTGCTATGATCTGCAGTAGGCAATTTATACTTTAGCGAGCTCTATGGAACTATAGTCGAGGAGACGCAAGAGTTTTGATTGTGGGTCCCTAGTATATCAATGCTGATGCTATAAGTGAATTATTTAAAACACCGGCTTTCTCGATCAGTTGTACCCTCGGGATAAAGTCTTTAAACCTCTCAAGGAAAAGACCTGCTTTGTGTGTTAGGCTTACCTGTCATAGTTTGATAGGTTGAAAGAAGGAAGCCTATGGAAAGGTATGTAATACCGGGCGTGAAGATCGTCTCAATAATCAGCTAATGTAGTTGGTTGAATGAGATATGACAGAAAAGTTGACGAAGACGGTCACCTCCCTTTTAGTCTTTTACTTATGCCATAACTGTCCACATTTCGACTTATCCCTTTTAAGGATAAGGACGATGAACCGTAGGCCCCGTCTCACAACTCTTCATAATATATTCTATGGGACGTAAAAGAACCCACACACTGTTCGAAAAGAGTAGGGGACGTAGTCCCCGGTGTGGTGGTCTATCTCATCCGTTGGTTAAATGCTTGGAGATATTAGCTTAAGCTACTCTAAAATCCGAGGGTAAATAAAGTAATGTATGTATGTATGTAAGGCCGGTATTTACATAAAGCTTCGTATTTAGAGGCCCGCATACGGGCACTCCCGAGGAGGTTTGCACATTGCTTTACGTGATGTGAACACTATGACATGTTTCTTCCATCTCCTTAGTTCAGCACATTTTGTAAAGGCCGGTTTATACGCTACTGCGATTTGTCGGGCCGATTATCGGGCCGAGTCGTACGTCTATTTTGACCTCCAGTTCTTGTGAATCGTTATTAGAGTCATTATTCCAGTATAAATCCTGTCATGATTTTCCTTTGAATTCTGCCGGCCCAACATGAAACTCGAAAGGGAAAATTTTCTGAGACTTTTTAATTTATGGGAAAGCGGCCATTCTACTCCACATGCGTAGTAAATACTGCACTAACGAGCACTGACCAAAGGCAAAAATGTTGGACGTGCAAGTGTTGAGTTGTTCTATTTATCAACTGGAATAGCGACGGCCTGTTTCTATTACTCGCTGCGGTATTATAATGAGCTCCTCCAGAATATGCCGCTAATTATAACTCCTGAAAAGGGGGCAAATGACTCAGGAACTCTATACTTTAGACTCATGGTAGTCTTTCTCAAATGTTGTTGTAAAGGCACGGATATTTGATCCATTCCGCGAGTACTGGAAAAGGAGTAATAGGGAGGTATCTCTTTCATCAAATAATCGTGCTCGTGCCTTCATCCTCTTCTTGGCGTCCGCCATTTTGCGTTCCTGTACATGTCAAGTTTTCTACGCAGGCGTGCGCCCTTTCAAAGCATTTTGATTGACGCGACGGCTTCTCTGAGCCGGGTGTCGGCCTGACATGCTAAAATCTGTTGCACTGCAACAGATTTTTGGAATCGGGCCGACTTTCATTTTGAAGAATAGGCAGAGAATAGGACGTCAAAATAGACGTGCTATTCTCGCCCGGCGAAAATGTTGGGCCGACAAATCGGCCCGACAAATAGTTGCGTGAAAGCCGGCCTTAACGCGTGCGCGGCGAGTTCGCGAGGAGCCGCCAGAAAAGCGGATTTCGACCTCCGGCCTGCCGCCTCCCAATTCCTTTTCGTTCTCTTCTGTAAATTGCGTTTTTTTTTCTTTTTTACCGCCTCTTTGTGTTGGCGCCGGACGACTGCTCACAGTCTATACATGATATGAGGGTCTTCGAGCCGCTTCACCCTTTTCATCCCATAATGACCACAATCCAACTTCTCCTTAGCATACCACTAGTATGTCAACAATGCAGGGCATGAGAATACAGAAAATTATCACCAGGCACCAGTTGAGTTAGCCGGCGTTCATGCAAATTTTCCCCCCGTGCAACATATGAAATGATCGAGAACTGTAACTGAGGATTCTATACATGTTGACTTTGGGATAAAGGGTTAAATTAAGAACTTGCTAAAGAACGCCACAGCTTTGCGGTGTTATCGGGTTAAATTAAAGTTTCCTGAAAATCACCCAGGTCTCTCGATTTCGGAGACTGAACGTAACGGTATGTTAGTTTATCTAAGGCCTATTAAGAGTAAGATTCCTCGAGTTTCGGTTTCTCGGTCAGAAATAGGTATTTGAGTTCATCTCAGTTTGCCTTATTAAACTGCTGCAGAACATCAACGCTAAGTAGACTTTTGAAAAAAAAAACTGGGCGGCTTCCAACTTGGACCATATTTTAAAATTTGAAGCCGGCAACTTGTGAAACGAACGGAAATCTGCCTCTGAAGGTTTCTTTGTTCAAAGAACGTCTAAATCCGTAAGCCCCGGCTTAGGCATAACTTCTGTGTCCTTTGACTCAAAAATGAGTGATCAAGTATGTCAAAAATCTCAAAACCTAAAAGCGCGTCAAGAGTGTTTTGGATCCTGAGTACAGTAAGATTGCCCAAAAGAGGCCAAAAAATTTTTTGCACCAATTTCGGTCGACTATAATCAATTCTAAACTATGGAAAGCCAGTTTTGGAGCCTGGTGCCGGCATGAAAAGACGAAAATGGAAATAAGAAGCGAAGGCCGGAACAGAGATCCAGAAAATTTTCGGCATGAGCGCACTGTCACACGACACCGACAAAGCCTGATTCCTTCCTTCATTACTTCATTAATGAGAACGTTCAGTCTATTCTTCAGTTCTTCTTCTTTTCTCTCCTTCCTTTAATTCATAACGAAAGGAGGAAGGCAAAAACAAAAACAAAAAAACAAAAAAAGACTTTTAAAGTCCTCTAACAGTGTTCTAGTCACCATGGAGGACCAAATTCTACTCAAGAATTCGGACAAGCCAGAGCTGAACCCTATCTACTAATATTGTAAATGAATGCCAAGGTGACATCTGTAGCCTCGTTCCTGCGCTGAGTGCGTGACACTGGTGACAATCATCAACAAAACAGCTGAGCTTTCATTGATCTACCACTGAGCGAACATGGCAGTTTCTCTCGTTCTCTAAATAGAAGTAAGCTCATGAAAGCAAAGATGCCGGTCTCCGATTCTCTAGAGGCCATCGCTATGCGACAGGAGGCGAAGCGATTCGAGTCCGTTTGTCCAAACATTCAATCGCTTTACGACCTTCTGGAAGAGATCGACAACGTGCCGTTGAAGCGTAAAATGAGAGAGCTTGTTAACCGCATAGAAGGTAAGCTAAAAATTTTTTCGGGTGGATATTTAAAAACAATTGCTCGAAGTCTTAAACTTTTGGACCTTCGGAATGGGCAGGGACTTCAGTTTTGTAATCGTGGTTTTTCTCTCACAAACTAAATGGCGCTTTTTAAATCAAGGCTGTATATAGCGATCGAATCATTCTCGAAGATAAACACAGAAACGCAGACCGCCAGACACTTGACTTTGGCATACTTGTTCGCCGAATCGATGGGGAAGTTGTAAACAAAAACAATCCCATAAAAAAGTCAGGAATTCTCCTTACTAACTTTGAACTGTCTGCATTTCTAACCACGTTATAATTTAAATACAGACACGCTGAAAAAATTTGTTAGCAGGTATCGTTGCTTTTGTTGGAAAATTTGAAGAAAATTCGTATCTTGCTGTTTGAATTCAGAAGCGACCTCGTGAAACGCACGTTATATGAGGTTCGTGGAGTCTTTATTAGTGCTTCAAGTTGCTTGTCCCCGGTGTCTTGGTCCACAACCTACATAAATTGAACTTCGTCGACGAAATTATAACTTATGCGCTAAAATCATTAGCGATTTCATTGTTTGTTCAACACCTCGTGACGGAGATTTTTTCCAGTACACGCACGTCAAATCCCGCCAAAATTTTAGACGGCCTTATTTCATGGCTCATAAGTTTTGATTTTAATCCCTAGCCCATCCGTAATTTTATGCATTCTAATGAAGTGGTCTGTGGATATCATGAAATATTTAATCGAAACGAAAGGCAAGTTATTTTGCTGTGTGCAATTATTTGTACACAGCAGAAGATAATGTTTAATTTTTTATTGCAGAAAAAAAAAAACAACTCTGAAGTAATTTCGATCATGAGCCAGTGTTCTTATTTATTTAATGACAAGTGCGAAGTTCCTTTAAAAGTGATCGGGGTTTTTTCTGTAAATTTCGTGACTTGGTATTCGTTTCACGGGTGAAGGATGTCAATTTCACGGCAAAGAGAAGCCACTTACATGTAAATTCGACTTGCATTGTTTTAGTTTTCTGTGCTCGAATTGTTTTTACATTCAAGTCGGCACTCATTATATTTCTTGTGGTGTAAATTAGAATTCAAATATTCTATGTTCTTCCGGGGAAAACAAAATGCTAATGTAAACTCCTGAAATAAAATATACGAAATACAACACCGTATCAATAGCATATAAAATTTCAATGCCGTTGATTTCTCATTACGTGTACGTTTCAAATTGTCCTGCTTATGCGCTGTTCTGTGCAGTTTTATAATTAAATCAACTTTAATGAGAAGAGTATTGGCAATAATTTGGAGCTATTTTTAAAACTGAAGGTGAAGAAGATGTTAAACCCTTTAACACTTTAAACCCCAAGAGTGATCAGCATCAAATTTCTTCTTGTAATATCAATGCTTTATTAAACCGAGTGGTCATGAGAATTAAGGACAGGATCACACAAGATGAATTTGGTTGATATGTTAACAATTTCTCCCTACTGCTTCTATAGGAAATGAGTAGGGACAACAGATGAGAATTAAAATTTGGGTCTTAGGGTTTAAAGGGTTTAACCCCAGTATCAACATTTGTATTCTCCTTAAAGTTCCCACATATTTCATGTGTTCCTTGCAGAGAGAGTTTGTATAATCATCAATTGATCCCTATTGATCATTTCCTGTATTCTCATGCCCCACATTATTAACAAACTAGTAATATGCTAAGGAGAAGTTATATGGTGGTTACTATTGGGATGTAAAGAGTTAAGCATACAAATTCATGTAAGTTTTAATTTCCCTACCATGTTTATTACCCTTGTTTGAAAATCCGAGACCAAGACCTGCAAACATGCGAGACTTCGAGACTGCAATAAATGGACTGTCAACGAGACCTCAAGACTCTGTGCAAAGGCTGTTGAGATTTTGAGATTGGATGAAAAGTTTACGAGACCCAAGATTTTAGATGTATCATTCGCTACCCTTCATATTGACTCTGTTTGTCTTCTTCAAACGTTACTACAGTATATGTAGCTCAGTGAACACTGATAAACAAAGCTTTGTTTATAGATTCTGCAACTCAATGGTTTCTAATTATTGCTGTAGATATTTTTAAATTATGATAATTAAATATAAACATTTTTAATTATTTTCGGTGGACAAGAAATGTTTAACAGCAATACTTCAAGGTCAGCAATGAAGACATTCTCAAAATTCTTTAATATTTTTATAGAACCAAAAGAATTTCAAACATTTGATTTACTTAAACTATAAAAATTATCGGACCCTGTGAGCTGTAAATAACAGGAAAATTATTTAAAACTATAAAAACTTTCTGTGGTATTAGCGTGTGTTTTCTCCCTACAGTTGTCACATGTTTCATGTTACATGTAGTGAGAATTTAATAAATGAACATTAGTTAAACTCAGATTCCTGGTGATCATTTCCTGTAATCTCATGCCTTGTAACTAACTAAGTTTGATGGTGGTCACCTTTAATTGGCATGTACATTGCACATGTAGCTGGGTTTAAGCTCAAGAAAAGGATTTCTCACACACTGAATGCCATTCGTCTGCCGCACACGAGGCAACAGCACTTTATTAACAAACCCAAACTGACTTATACAATGACAATAGATGTGACACCACAGTAAAAAAACAAAACCTAAGCCTGTAGATAAAGACTGAGCATCAAGGCTACCAGGGCATGCAAGGCGCATACAGACTGGCAGAGGGGTGGGTGGGCGGGGAAAGCTGTTGGTCGTATGGCAAGAAACAGAAAAACTGGGTCACGGGACTAATGGGGCATGTGACATCCTAACTCATCCTTCAGTGTGTGCTCCTCATTTCCTGCCTCTTTTGCAAGCTCAGCTGGTGGGAAAGCCATTGTAGTTTAGCTATATACACTGTACACTGCCTCTTCCAAATGAAAAAAAAGAAAAAAGTTAAAAAAGGGTGAATGGCAAATATACACCTCTTACTAACTGAGTTTGAGGTCCATACTGCAAGTTACGGACCAAGTTTTTTTTCCCTTTCACTTATGGCGCAAGCGCGTGCATACTAACTAAGAGATATAATAATGCGTAGCCATGCGATTATTCCATGCACTTAAAAAGTGCTTTCAGTGGTTTTGAATGTACATGTAATAATTTAAATTATTGTTATTACTCCATGAGACTAATTATACATGTACTGATTTTACCAACAGAGTCTTTCCTGAACAGCCCTGAGTTTACCACCCTCAGAGTAGACAGCAGTTGTGAGTTAAGACTTGTAAGTCTAGTGCACCTCTTCTTCCATAACCATAATTATACAATACAGTGAGAATATCAGTGGGCTTTCTTGTACTCTCTATTCAACATTATTTTACTTTAGGTCAGGTTGATTGATTTCCCATGGTTGATTTTGTGTCGTCACTCATTCCTTCAATCTCTCCCTTTCTCTTTCTTAGTCTGCTTTATCCTGTCTCTTTTTCTGTTTCTTTCTTTTCAACCTGTCTGTTTGTCTGCCCTGAGTCCCATTTGTTGGTTTGTCTGTCTACTGTATCTTTTCAGTCTGTTTTGCCTGTTTGCATCTCTCAGTTAGTATGTGCGCTGTGATTGGTCAATTTTGCAGGCTGTATTCTACTTTATTACATGACTTAGACAGTCAGAGGGCCAATAACTAAAATTGACCAATAAGATTGCTTTATTGCCAGTCCGATATTCTCTAAGTATTGGACCGGGTATTGTCCCAAATGATCCCGCATTGTTCCCACATTGTCTTCAGTCATGTAATAAATCTCTTATTAACCAAGCTTGCTTGGGACCGTACCGGGAGAATATCAGTCCTTGGTCTTTTTTGTATGGACCTTGCTGTGCTCGGTCCATACTGTCAAGACCCTGGGCCGATATTCTCCCAGTACAGCCCTCGCGCTTGGTTAATAAGATATATGTATGGACCTCGAACTCGGTGAGGAAGAAGTATGTACCTGTAATTAAATAAATGCAATTAAGCACATTCTGCAAAGTTGGATGTCTTTGTTGATTTATAAGTGTATTTTTCTATGTCCAGGGCATTGTCGGCAGCTCAATTTCTGGCAAATCTGATCTGCTGCATAGATACCTCACTGGTGAATACGCCAAAGTGGAGTCATTTACAGGACGTCATAAGAAAGAAGTGCGGTATGATGGACAAAGCCATCTTCTTTTGATTAGGAATGAAACTGGACCTCCGGATTTACAGGTACCAAGGAACACTGTTATGTTATTTTAACAAAGCCAAGGCAGAAGTTTCTTTGTATTTGAAAAGCTGAGAGCATATTATTGCAGACTTGCATGTATGTTGACTTTAAAGTTGACTTGAGTTTTCTTAAACCAAGCTGTGACCGAACTCAAGAGGAAAAAATGGTGCTAGAGTATTTGAATGAACTGTTTAAGCAATAGAAAACGTTTTCCGTGTTTGCATAGCCTGATATAAACACGAGAGGGGTTGGGAGAATTTGCTTTTATAAAATAACTTCCTCTAAAAACTACAGTGTACAACGCATCACACAACCATGATTACATACTCTCATACAAACATGCCTCTCGGCCAATCAGAGCGCGCATACTATCTTAGTTATTTTATAAACATCTTTAGGTCATATACCAGAAATTAGCCAGGCAATCCAGATGAAACAGGTCCTTTGGATTGCCCCTTGTTTCAGGCATATGACCTGCAAGTGTAACCCACAACAGCTGATTCATATAACAAAGCACCATTTCTCCCAGATGTAAGTCACAGTTTCTCTCAACATTGACAGAATTCCTAATTATAATGGTCTTTTTTAATTACCAAAGAGTATGCTACTGCAATGAATTTTGTTAACAGAGGGTAAAGGATGGAATTAGAGGGAAAATTAAAGTTCCAAAATGATGGCCTCTTTTTTCTTGTTCTGAAACTGTGTTCGGAAAAAAACAAAAACACCAAACTGTAATATCATGGCGTGCTTTTCCTACTAAAATTCAATCGAGCTAATCCTGCTCCTACTCTGTATGTTTGAAGTGGCATTCAAGGAATGGAATGTTGAGACCTTTTTTTGGCAAAACAGCAAACCACTCGTGATAGAATCGCTGTAACTGTTGGAGGAAATTTGTATGAAGATGTTTGAGAATTCAATAAGTGTTGACCTCATTTATTCCTTGATTCTAACAAAGCAAGTCTTGGAGCATAATACCTCCAGTATTGTCGTTTAGGGCCGGGGTGGAGATTGTTCCGCGCATTTTTTTACCAGAGTATTAGGCCATGCTTTGTGCTCAATGGTAGAGCGTGTGAATTAGTAATCAGAAAGTTATACAAGTTCGACTTTTGTTGGGAAAACTCAGAAATTTTTTTATTTATTTGCCACGCTCTAATTTACCATCTTCACTCCCGTTGTATATTCTAACTTTGCGTGCACATTGAAAACTTGTTGTTCCTTTCTTCTTTACAGTTTACCCAGTGGGTGGATGCAGTCGTTTTTGTTTTCAGCTTAGATGACGAGCTTAGTTTCAGTGTTTTGTCTGGTTATTATGCTAAAATGGCTCAGTATAGAAAATACATCTCGGATGTCCCAGTGGTTCTGGTTGCTATTAACGGTGAGTTCTTGTCTTAGCTTCGCTTCTTTATCAAGCCTACTGATCATCGTGAGAAAGGAATTGCAGTGGGTTTATGAAGGTTTTGAACAGGAAGGCAGTTACATGTACTTTTCACACTGAGACGGGCAAACATGTTTGGATTAACCGGCTCAAGAGTGTGTGAGGGTGTAAAAAGGGTGAGGGGGGTCGAAACCCCTGGAATTGATCAGCAAAGATGAAAGTCTTGATGCCGAAACAAATTCTCCCACCTTGTACCATAAGAATTATTTAGAGAACAGAAAGGGGAAGATGCGTATTGAACTCGTTTTCCTATACCCACTTTCGGGCATTTTTCAGCCGGCAATCCGTAAGAAACGTGTCATGATCAAATATTTGATTAAATTCAAATCGCTTTACCAGGTAGATTTGCCACACGGGGTGCAGCAAAACTGTTAGCTTTCTTAGAGGTCTGTTTAAATTCGATGAAATAAAAGAAATGTATGAAATGCAAGTAGCATGTGCTGACACTCCACATATTATTTTACAATTATCTTCTTTGTAAAACTCGTGAATTTCAGACCTCTATGAGATAGAGGTCCATAGAACTTCACTCAGTTTTGCTAAAATAAGTATGACTAATTTATTCGTGAAGTGGGCCCAGTTTGTGAATTTTTTTATTCACAGTTAGTACATTATTGTGTAAACAGAAGGTATATCTGTACTTGAGTCACTGAATCCAAGCATGATGTGTTTGATCTTATGGAACGGTGTTTCGGGTGCCTTAGTCGGCAACTCAGAGGAAAATGTCATTAACTTAATCCATTTTTCCCATTTGTCTTTTGCATTAATTATAGCAGCCGTCGATCGCGAGAAAAACAATGCAAGGCCTTAATTTAAAGGGACAAAATATGTCACGGAAACCTTTTAACGCGGAAAAAGGTTTTCAAATACTGAATTAGACGGTGCGACTTTGTGGTACGTGATACGCTTAAGAGAAGCCAACGATGAAAATAATGAAGATTCTTTCCCGAAAATTCTACGACATGCAAGCCTACTCAAATGCACGCTAATATGAGACGAAAACAAAAGGGAGATATTACTGATTAACTACATGTAGCAGTGGAATTGTTTCGTGTAAATTAAAGCAACCGCTCGTCAGTCGTCTGAGATGGCATGTAAAATATCATGGAATGTTGAAACATGCCAGGTGTTTCAAAACCTTGCGACAAATGTGTAGGTCGTGGGTTGGTGAATGGGGAGAGCTGTACGCAAAGTTGTGTATTACGCGCAATACGGAAGCTGGATGAAGGTATTGCAAGAGTCGTGTCGTCTAAATGAATACTGCTTTAAAATCTTTTGCCAGAATCGTTTGTGGCATAGGGGGAAAAAGCCGAAAAAAAGACCTAAAATCTTGTACAAAATCAAGAAATGGAAAATTTCATTAAAATGATAGTCCACAAATAGGCAGCTAATGCGTCTTTGTGCCGGGGACGTAATTCGTAAATAAAGATAGTAACGAACGCAAAATGTTGTGTGGGTGGCTTAGTTTACTGCGTTAAACATGCGCAAACGAGGAACTTTCGCCAGCTGTTGTTTCTAAAATAGATACAAGGAAAATATTCGCTATATTCGCCAATTCTGGCCGTTGGTCCAATTTCCGCGTATCACGTGGCTCTTTTTAACATCGTTACCGCTTATTTCATATAAAGCTGTTCCTTCACTAAATTAATTTTCTGTGTCGGCAGATGGTATCTCGAGTATTGATCAGCCAGGGATTGTGGCTACACAAAGAATTAAGAAGCTGATAACGGAACTCAAGCAGTGCGTATACATGGAGGCGTCGCCGCTGACGGGTGAAAATGTTGATCTTGTCTTTAACACAGGTTGGTGCAAATTCCAAACTCTTAGCTTTTTTAAAACTTTTTTAAACAAAAATCAATGAGTTGCAGAGGTTTAGGGGGCGCTAGAACAACAACGGTGGCGAAAACGCTGCAAACCAGTACTTTTTTAAGCAAAAACAATGACTCTGCATGCACACATGCTTTTTTGAGCTGACCCATACTTTACGAGTTGAATAAGGAGTACACTGTTGTTGTGCTGTCGAAACGATCTAGCGAAGTTAAAGTTATCGTCTTGGTTTTCCCAATTACTTAAATATCATAGGAGCTTAATTTTAAGAGATAAATTAAAAGAAATGAAAATTTGAAACAGTTGCATTTTCTACTGATGAAGAGGCAGCAGCCTCGAAACGTCTGGGGAATATATTTTTCTCTAGCGCTCAGATTTTCATGTCATTTAATTTGTTATCTACTAATTAAGTGCTACACAGTTTCATATATCATTTCAGCTTAATTTTAAGTCGACTCCTGTCCCTCCCCTCCCTTCCACATCTACCCACACTCCCACCCACATCCACCAACCCACACCCACCGCTTAACCAAAATCATACCAAGAAACGAATCTTCCTTATTTTCCGCTTCTTTCAATCGTTATTTAATGGTCCAGGCGACATCTTCAGGCCTATGGTACCGTTGTCGGACTTCCATACGCTTATACTGATACACTTTTAAAGATACCTGTATGACTTTCGATTCTTTGGTGTGGATGGAAGGCAAACCGTATTTGGTGTAGTTTGTGTTCCGTCTGGGGTGGGAGATTGAGAAGCAGACGATCGTTACGCATTTTTATATTTAACTTCAAGTTGGAAACGGATTTCCATTATCCGCGTAAAATTTACGTGCATCCGTAAAAGGAGCGATCGGTGTTCAACTTTATTTTGCGATCATGCAAGAGGCTCACATACCATGACAAAAATTACGATTTGGTGGCGACCTTTAATAAAAATCCAAACTTTGGCCAGTCACAACTGACGCAAACAGTACATCGAAGCAATCAGAATTCGAAGTAATTTCATATAGCCGGCATAAATCGCTGGAAAATGGTTTCGAGCAGGTCATGATTAGTTTTGGTTTTTGGGGTTCTACGTATTGACTGAGAAAGTAGCGCGGGTTTTGCCAACCAATCACTGAGCGAAGTTGGCTCGTCACGTAATCTTTCCTCCTTTTGGAGAGATTGCGTGACGAACCATAAGAGGGTCTGGGAAGGAGACTACTTTAGCCGCTGTTTGAAAACTGCTATTATGATGGTTTTGTCGCCAGTGAGAGGGATGTCAGATAGAGATGGTCACGGTATCAAATAGATAAAAAGATGCCTGTATTGGCGTTGAAAAAAGTGGTTGCAATTAACGAGTTGATCGTTGTGTTGTCTGTTTGTGAGGCGGGATCTTTTTAATTTATTTCACTTCTGGTGGTTTTTATTGTATGCCAGGGCGGAAATCCCAGGTGAACGGCAATTCGCTGTTTCCTGGGGATGGGAGGAGAAATGTTTTTACTTTTTTTTTGTCACTTAACTTTACAGGCTTGATTATTAGCGAATAATTTCACGGATATTACCCAGCAGTCAAACTTCAAGTGTTCTTGTTCTCGTGAGCGAAATATGGGGCTCGCGGCAGAGAAAAAGAAACCCTGCCGATTTTCCCAATTTATCCTCAACCATCCCAAGGTGATCAAGGAGACTACAATTTTTCTTCTTCAAGTCAGCAAAATTTGTGACGGTCGGGAAACTGGGAAATCTCCGATCTATTGAGAGCTTCGTGAACGTGAACCATGTTGACGATCTTTTTTGTCCAGATTTGGACTTAAATTTCACAGGCAACGGGTAATTGAACCCCATTCTAAAATGAAGACTTCAAAAAAGTTATAGTTTGTCATTGAGAACTTGCTGAGTTTATTATAAGCCTAAACAACGATTCATGTTAAAAGATTAGTGATCTCGTAGTTACCAAATTAAAAAAAAAAATAGTAGAAAAGTATTTTTGCTCGAGCGCTTGCAACTACGTTACAGAATTACTGACTTCTAATTTATAAACTGTGAATTTTTTAAGTATGAAAAATATTGGTTGATGAACAAATGAATTTGATTTCTGCAGACACTTTTTGCCAAATAAGGCGAGAAGAACTCCACCCCACGGACAAAAGACCATAATAACGAAAAGATAATTACATTGTTTCCTTGAAAGCAAGACAATTTCATCTTGCTTCGGAAAAAAATAAACAAATAAAAGAAAGGATTGTGTCATTACAAAAATATTTGTCAGTTGTGACAAATATTGTTTTGATTTTTTTGTCTGACCTGAACTGTGTTGTGTTGAAACTCGTTATTTAAAAGAGTTTTAAGCTGTTCTCCTGAAATGACGGATCTTTTTGTAATTCTACATGATATCTCAGCTTGAATGATGCGGGAAATTGCTTTGCTCAATATTCATTTTGTTTTAACAGCCGTACAGTAGTGCAACTTGCATCTTGTTAACCGGAAATGTTTTCTACTCAGTCAAACGTAACCGGAAATGAATGTGACTTCTCCGTTGTGAGAGTGCTAACAGTGAAAACTGGCCCAGCATTGTTTGCTTTGCTATTTTCCTGAAAACACAAACATGGCTTAGATCAGTCTGTTGTCTATAAGTTCTGTTATGTGGCCCCAAGGCTGTGGCCCGGAAACATTATTTACGGTAGCTATTTTATGCGAAGTATTTGTGAAATCTGAAACGCGAAAAACATTGTTGTCACCATCGACCGCTGACCGAAATGGTGGCGGAGACCGATTCATCAGCAACTGGCTGAAAAGTGTCCAACTTAGCATTTTCGAAGGTTTTTTCGGAAAACGGTAGCCTTACCATAGATTGAAGTACGTTTCTGCTGATGCTAAAAGGAGGAATCAGAGACAAAAGCTTCTACTCGCGTCATTTCTAAAGGCGGGCATTTCGAGTCGAAGATTGAATTGAAATCGAGCAATACCGAAGTGGTGAGATCCGGACTTGTGTGCGGTTTTGTCAAAGGAAAGGAACGAATGTTCTTCTGACTAAAGACATCTGTACTCTTATCCCTGTACTCTTCAAGCGTTTTATTTTCCGATGGTTCAATGCTTGACGATTCGAGCGCTCGTGAATCTGTCCGTCGTTGAGACAATCTGTTGCGTGCCTGGGAAGGAATTGATTTCATCTGAACTTCAACAATAATCTCCAAAGTGTAATTATGATTCGAAGGAGCTTTCAACTCTCTGGATCATACGATGTCATCAAGGATTTAACAGATTTGGAGAGTGAGTGTTTTTCTGATATTTTTATTTCGTTTGTTCTGTTAGCGTAGACGTTGAACTAACTTCGCAGTGTGTATAATCTTTTCAGTTAAACAGGATTGCTTTCATTTGTAGCGACAATGCAGCACTTAAAGTTTTGTTTTATCGTGATACGTGAGACGGGAAAACTGATAGCATCATTTTTGTCATGAAATTAACTCATCATACAATAGCGGTGAATTTATGGCGATATTTGTCGCTGCAATTTATTGTTTACCTTCAACTGCGAATGAGAAGCAGATAGAATATTGTATTAGAAATTTTGAAAGTCGTTGGTTTACTTCTAATTAACCTGCCCAGTAGTCTGCGATTGAGCCGTTTCTTCGTTGTACCTTTTTCAAACAAAGTCTGCACAGTTATTGATATTTCACTGTATTTCGACTTTGTTATTTTGATGATAACTCTCACTCTCGTGTTCGATGTTGAACTCGCCGCTTTCACATGCATGCATAATATTGACATGTTTATACATTACTTAAAACTTGTCAGAGCCTCTTATCTCAGTCCTTTAAGCCCTTATGAATGTCAGATTTTACTATTTAGATCGATGATCTTTATTTGGATCGTCTTCTTGCCGTTTTGGGTTTGAATTTTATGATTTTGTTTCAACCACAGTAAACATTCCCTCGTAAAAATGTGGTTAGTTGGGAAAACTCATAAATTATGGTGCAAACAAATCATGTACACTGTGAAAGTAAATACCTGTTGATGGCAAGTTTTGGCCTTTGAATCTTCAGTTTCAATTGCTCCAGAGGATAAAAAGTACGAGCAATAATTGTTCGTAACCTGCCTGAAATTATAAGTAAATGTACATTTCTAATCGAATACCTGATCGAAATGATCGATTATTCGCGAATTCCACCACAGGTCCTTAAAGGCAGCAGTTCTGATTGATCTGTCTTGTTGTCACTCGGAAATGATGCAAACGCGTAAATCCGGCGAAAAATCGTCCAATTTCCCGTGTTTTTAGCAGTACTGAAGTTTGCCTTTGAGTGAATTTCCGTTTTATTTCGGCACTATCAGCAACACGCCCGAATATTTTGTTTCTGTTTGGTGTTACTGTATGTTTACATTTGATCCCGCTTCGCTGGCGGTCGTCTAATTTTATAACCCTGCAATATTGGTGAAGTCACACGTGTTTCTTATACTTTGCAACTTCAGAATACCCGGCCACTTCTGTCCACCATTGTCTTCTTGTAGCGGCATCGTTTGAAGAACGAGACAGATAACAATAGACACTATTCACATGCAAATAAGTGGCCGGGTATTCTGAAGTTTAGCTGAAACGGGCCACATAACATCCCAGAAAATGCGTTGCTGTTCTGAAAGATAACGTGTGAAGATTTTTTGTCTATTTTGAAAAAGATGATGACCGTCCACGGGCAACGTCCCTTCTTTGCAGATTTGAAAAGAAAATTTGATCAGGAGTACTCATAAAATCGCTTTGAATGTCATTGAAATGTAATTACACAGTAATTTTGTCTACTTTATATCATCTCAAAAATCTTTACTGATTTATAAAAGTCCCTGTTGGATCAGTGTTCCATAGAGATAAAATTCCAAGCTTCCAACTTCCTGTAGAAATAAAATAATAATAGTAAAAAAAAAAAACATTAAGTTTGCTTTCCACTGGAGGAATTTTGTCACATGCAATGAGCAATTAAACAGTTTTTTTTTGTTATGAAGTTTTTTTTTAATATAGGAATGGTGTGACAATTATGCTACCCAATCTTTAAATACAACTTCACAACAATCCTACTTGCATCACACCCATAGGTTGTGTTGTCAAAGAATGACCTTTGTTTTCCTACTTTTTCACAGTTATTTCTACGAGGTTCAGTTATGACCAGAAATTAGACATTTTCATAAGTCAGTACTACAGTATACGAATGTTTGTACATAAAATTGCAAAATACATTTTATTTTCTTGTTCAATAATTGAGTACATTTAAAATAACTTTGTATAATGTACTAATATTCTAAAAATTGGTATTTTGATAATTAGTAAGAAACATCTAAAGTTAGGATTTGATAATATTTGATAGGAAAGTCAGTTAGTAGACAAGCATGCTTACCAAAAATAATACGTATGTTGCTTTTTGACTGCATTTTTTTTAAACCAAGATTTTATTAAAAATCAAAATTCAACAGCATGTATAGACTGTTTTAATGGTAAAACGCAGTCACTATACATACATGCTAAACCCGCTGACTTTATCATTTTAAGATAAAAACACTTTATGAAAACTGAAATGTTGTTGCTTGCCATATTCATTGTTCTTATCAATAGCAATCTCACCATAAACTGTTAATTGAAGATTATGAGATTTTTATCAATGTTTCGAGTCAATTTAAAGTTTCATCTGTTGCTACCATATTACACACACCTGTTGACACAGTAGTCAAACAGGAATCTGTAGTTGAAAAAAGAGTTCCATTCCTAAGCTACTGTAACACCTCTTTGTATGATGCCTTTCTTAAGCAAACCAACTGGTTTTGGTTTCTTGATGTGGGAGATCAGAAGTGGTAAGCAACAGCAAAAGGCTTAAAGTCAGCTTCTGAAGTCACTGGTTTAATAGCTTCTCCATTGTGGATGTTTTTCCAAGATCTAAACAACCTGAGTGTGAACCTTGCAGACACTTTGCCAAATCCTAACCTGTCTTTCTTAAAGGAGGGATCAGAACAAATCAATTGTGCACTCTGAAAAGATACCACGAAATTAACTTTTGTCTGCACTTGGTCATGTTTTTGGGATGTCTTGAGTCTCTATTTTACATGTAGTCATGTTTCTGTAAGGATGTTATGAGTCAAAAAGAGTAATTTCAAAGGCAACCTTGAAAGAGCTTCACTTTTTTTCTTATAAGTCATCAAAACTGTCAAGAAACAAAAACAAGTGATCAACAGAGATACATGTAAATGGTACATCTTGATTATCAACAGATTCTTGCTGGGCTGTCATTAAGGGCCCGGGGCCGGGGATTTTCTCCTTGTATTTTGAGGTATATCCCCGGCTACTTTGATATAAAACCAGTATGTTGACTTCACTACAGCAGCTCAAATCCGCGGCTATTTTTTGTATATCCCCACCTACTTCAAAAATTAGTGACAGCCCTGTTCTTGTCAGTGCTTCAATAAGTAAAGCAAGGAGAGTATACTTGTTGATTTTGGGACATAATTGGGCTGCTGTAAAATTTTCAAACTCATCAAGATCCTGGGATGTTTTCTCCACAGCAATCGAAAAGCTGATACAAGCTAGGGGTGAGACAAGTCCTGTTCTGACGTCATTTGATCCAATCCATTCACCAACATCCAAGGATCCTCCTGATCAGATACAAGCAAATGTACTATCACAAAGCCCAATACATAGTGGCACCAACAGTTTGACATCAACACCATCGTCTTCAACCAAACGGTCATCAAGGAGACGAACAATGCTGTTTAGCTCATCGGTATGTCAAGGGATATCATTGTATTTCAGGTTTTTAGGGGTTTTGGGGACCTAGGTGTGGTTCCACATCCAGATTTTGTGAATGCCAGTTCCATTAATGCATCAGTCAATCGAAACCCCGGCCCCCCGATCCCCGGGACATAGCAGGAATTTAACGCCTCCAAAGCTGGGATTTAACTCACTCTTAACAGTGCGTTGGCCCCGGTGGGTGGTGGATTTAACAAAATGTCATTAGACATGGGGCAGTGGAGCAGTGCTTTAACAGCACCTGATCACCTAAATTGGTTTATCAAAATGAAAGTGGACTTCTGCATTGTAAATGCGGCACTTTGAAGGCCAGATTTTGGAGCAAATTGAGATTGCAGCTTATTAGAGAGGCTGGAATTTTTGTAAACCTTACCTGTATGTTAGTTAAGATTTTACTGCTAAGAGGCATATAAAATTATATTCAAAGTGAATTAAATATTAATCTCATGATTTATGCCAAAATCAGGCCATCTGATAAGGTGCAATGAAAAATCAGAAATTGTGCGATACAGTGTATGTTGAGGACAGATTGTGCAATAACAAAGGGCGATTATGCAATGAATTATGGGATTTTTTCTGCGATATTTAAAACTTGTTTTACCAGGTTTCTTAGAAAGAAAACCACTTTTGTGTCGCTTTAAAAGCAGTTAATTTAAACATAAAGGAACAAAAACTATGCAACTACATGTATGAGTAAATCATGAGATTGCAAGACAAACAGAACATCAATCATAGTCCATGTGGAAAGTGCCTGCAGGATATTGTCCTGCTCTGTCTTTCGCAGTCAAATTTGGGGGAAGGCACGACCTTGCCATTTCCGTAGCTTAAAATGAAGAAGTACAATGTAGCAGATGCTGTCACTAAAATCTCATGCATTTGCATAATGTCAAAAGACGTTATGACCTATCAGTGTTAAGCCACCAGGGATGTTATCATTGTTCGAAAGAGCACAAATTCCCCACTAATGGTTAAAGTGAAAAGTGTAAACATTATTACAGAAAGTGTCACGGAAAGTACATGTAACTCCTTGAACATCAATGGTTTACGAAATCAAACACTTTAGACCGTTTCCAAGGCTTTTCAAAGTTAGATCATCTTGAAACAAAGGGAATATGCATGATTTTGTTTTATAAATCATTAATTAATTTCTTTTTTAACAATTGTGCGATTTTAATGAATTAAGAGATTTTTTATGATTGTGCAGTCGGATGCGATTTGAGGTCAATTGTGCGTAATCGCACCATCGCATAATATCAGATGGCCTGCAAAATAATGAGCATTTACATACTCAGCACAAACAACTGCATTTCTCTCCTTCCTATTGTTCTATATAACTGAGAGATATAATAAGTTATAACGAAATAACAGCCACACCTGTAAAGACTGTATCTTCTGTGTTCTCTATAACTGGCAAAGCTGTCAAACTTTGATAACTTTGATACATTAACATTGAAGACAAAACTGAAGTATTATGGAGTTATTTTTGGCAAATTAACAAGAAATGCATGACTTTCAGTTTTCATATCAAATTTCAGTTTCAAAGGGAAACTAGTCAATGTTTGTAACATTTGCTTGCCACCCATGAAGACTTGCTCATGCTTTTTGGTTAGTGACAAAATGTGTGCATGCTGATTTTATGGGTTTATATGTAACCTTTACACTCAATATGTTTATGGTAGTCTCATCATCCATTTACCTTTTTATTATGAATGCAAGTACATTACCTGTATATGTGGGTCAACTATTTGCATAAATTACTTTAAATCCGTTTTTCTCAGAAACCTACAGTCAAGTAATTCACAACTTAATAGTGTGAGTGCCAAGTAAAAGCATCAATGTTTATCATGTATGATTCAAATTAATGAACTAATAATTATTGCTCTTAATTTACAGAAAGAAAAGAAGGAGAGAGAAGTGGTAACTGATACAGATGTTGGAAGTGGAAGGTCAATCCCTATCAGACAGGTAAATATGAGTGTCATGCAATTTACAGTTATGGCAGCATAACATTCTCAAATACACTGGGTACTCGAGTAAAAGTAAAACTTGTGCACTTGGTTCATGAATAGATGTAACATAGTGCTTTTCACAAAAATGTGAACGTTCATACGGCCTTTCAATAAAAAAAATCATAAAACAAAGTTTTATTTTATGTGTGGTATGTCAAGTGGGCTCAGACTCTATGTGTTTTTTTTTTTTTTCTTTTTTTAGCTGAAAATAAAATAAAAAGAAATACTTAATTTATCACTCCCCTTGAGGGGCTTTCAGGGACAATGAAACAAATAATACAAATGAACACAACACAGTTAAGAATCCCAACTGGCGGGAGGCAGATCAGTTGGCTATTTACAAGGATGGCCGAGGAGTTGAACCAGGCACGAACGCAGAACAACACCAGCTAGTGGCTAGAGCGAGATTTGAACCCAGGTCACCGCATTGAAATCCAGCACCCTAAACCACTGGGCCATCCTGCCTCCACAGCACTCCAGAACATTGTCTAATTAACCAAAAATTGTGGAAACTTTGGTCAGAAATTGTATGGATCAGTTATTTTTAAAAAATAATTTGCAACAAGCGGAACATAATTATTTCAAAGTGGACTCATAATTTCTGCTAGTCTTTGAAACCATCTGTCAAATTGTTGTTTCCAGTTCCAGCCTCCATTTAGCACTTTGTGTTTGTTGAATTGTGAGACCTTTTCCTGCATGACCACTTCTCAGTAATACTATTCCATTTGAATCTCAACCGGTTTTTTTTTTTCAGTTTAATGTGTTGTGCCCTGTGTTTTGATGTACCTGTAATAAAAATTAATTGAAGTTATCGAACCTTCGGGTGGTATGATTATTTTGCCTTTGTTTCGAATTTTTCCAGCTTTTTAAGTTTATGGTTTTAAGTTTGATAGTGCACACGAAGTCTGAAGTCTGCTTGTTGACAGAATCCGGCACTTTAAAAATAAATTTTACTGAAAACCTCAGTTATGAAATCTTGGCTTTGTAATTTCCTGTGGTTGTTTAGGGTTATCTACTCAAGCGCAGCACCAGTTCTATAAACAAGGAATGGAAAAAGAAATATGTCACATTACTGGAAGATGGAGTTCTTGCTTACTATCCAAATTTACATGTAAGTAGTGAGAGGTGACGGTTTGTTAATTGTTTGAACACAGATACAATTGGAGATTTTTTTGCAATTTTTTTCTGCTAGTGCATATGACAGTGTGACGATGCCCATTACTACAAAATTTGTGTTTTCTAGGACTATATGGATGATGTTCATAAGAAAACCATAACATTAAAACACACAACAGTCAAGGTACCAGGAAAACGTCCACCCAAGGCAACTACACCTGCACAAGGTACAGTAGCTATAAATCAGTTACATCTAGTGTTAAATGGGCTACACAACGGGGTGAGTCTGGATTGGTCAAATATAGAGTTTTTCCTTAGAGGCCTACAATAGAAAAATAATTTATGAACTGGCAGGGGTCTGGTTTTGTAAGAACTTAGTCAAAATTAATTTCTTTTAAAACGTGTCGCGGGCAGGGATGCCAGAAGTAGGTGGCAGCCGGTGAAAATCACCACTAACTCTGTGTTCCTGAGTGGCTGTTGTGCTGGGATATTCCTCCGATAAGTTACCCGTTTAAGTCCTGGTTTAGTATAAGGTGGAAACACAGCCACCTACTTTAACAACAGGCTTACCTCTTTGTTGTACCTCTGAGGTCAAAGGGAAAGAACCGCCGACCGGTTGGCTCAGTTGGTAGAATGCCGCACTTCCGTGCGGGAGGTTGTGGGTTCAAGCCCCGGCCGGACCAACACTCAGGGTCTTCAAATAACTGAGGAGAAAAGTGCTTCCTTTGCAACGACATCTGCAAAGGCCCGTCTCACAACACTTCACAACTGACTCTGTGGGACGTTAAAGAACCACTCGGGACATAACGAATCCTGGCTGTGACCACCCCTAGTGTGCATACTACAACTCTCAGCACGAGTGCTCAGCTTGGCTAGGGTCAAGTTTTGGCCGGACCAGAGAACAGTCTGGTCAGAAATCCCCGGTCAGAGTGTCCGACCAGGCTAAGCTTTAGCCGGTCAAAACATAAAATTTACCGGCCATTATTTTGTCTGATGACCGACTGTTATTTGCGGGCTTCGAATGGGCTACTGATCGATGAGACCACATGCGAATAATGACCGACAGTAGTCAAATTGAAAGTGTCCAAGTGCTAAAAATGGGAAAATGGAATATCCTCAACACAATAATTATTAAAGAGGCAAACCAGGGTAACCACACTAGCTTGTTGGGAATTTTATTCTAGTCATAATTTCCGTCCCTAAATTTCAGCTAAATTTCTATCTAAATTTCATACTGAGTCATACTGAGATACACTGTAGGGGCCCTGATTTGGGTGTAGCCTTTCCGATAGGGGTGGGGAGCTTTGGGCCAGTAGCTTCTTCAAATTACTGCCTGCTTTTGGGTAAATACCAGGAAAGCCATTACCAACAACGTAACGTATTTAACATTCGCCTCGGGAAACATTGAGATTCGAGAATAAATGGATCAAACCGGTGGAAAACAGGTCACAACCAGGGTTCGTTACGTCCCCAGTGGTTCTTTAACGTCCCACAGAATCAATTATAAAGAGTTGTGAGACGGGACCTCTGGTTTATCGTCCTTATCCGAGAAGACTAGAAAGTCTAACCGTTTGCAGATGTCATTGCAAAGGAAGCACTTTCTCCTCAGTTATTTAAAGGCCCTGAGTGTTGGTCCGGCCGGGGTTTGAATCCACGACTTCCCGCATGTTAGTCTGGCACTCAACCGACTGAGCCAACCCGTCGGCGGTCATGTAAGCTATAATTTACTCGTGTCGATCTGTTAATCAACAGGAAATTCAAGACCAACAACGCCAACAGAAACCGATAATAACAGTGGTAGCGATAGTTTAGTTGTAAACAGCACCGATGGTGTGCAAAATGGAATAGACTCTTACATTGGGTACAACTCACTACCATCGCAACCCGATATCGAAAATGCGCTAGCGAGCATGGGGAATCAGTTAGTACCACCTGGGTCGACAAATATCGGCACTAACTCCAAAGCTGATGGTGTGATCAAGAAAAAAAACAAGAGGAGTAAACATACGAAATCTTGTGAAATAGACTATGAGGAACTTGAAAAGGCTTTGGCCATTGCCGCCGCCAATGCTGTGGTTCCGGCCGGCTCCAAGGTGGAACCTCTCCCGGCAAGTGCGGGAAGCACGAAGAGGAAGGGTCACAGAAGAGTGAAAAGCGGCAGTGGACCGAAAGTTGATCTAGATCCAGGTATTATTACATAAACACCACTGTTTTTTGTTTTTGAATGAGTAGTAAAGCCAATTTTACCAGGAGTTGATTAGCGCGACATCCTGTTCGCGGCATCAGAGTAAGGGGCACAATCACGTGACAAGCAACTTGATAACACAACGCAACCAACAATGTACTTTGGTCGGTTTCCTGGTCTATACCGCCTAACAGAAGAACATGATTGGTAAGAAGACCATTGTCGTATACTTGTATCATGTGCTACTGAATAGATGTCTCTTTCGTTGTTAGAGCCAAAATGGTGGAAAACGCTGGCTTTTTGCAGTGAACAAAACAATATGTATTTAAAAAAAAAGAAAATTAAAGTAATTCTATTAGTGACCGATAACCGAAGGTCGGGGTATGGGTACCAAATCTAGCGATGGTGAAGGGAGATTTCTTTTGTGTCATCAATTGCTTTGTAATGACCTCGCCCTTGTTAATTTTGGTTTCAACTGATCTCCGAGCAAGCTCTCTATTGTGATGTCGCGCGATTTTTTTTTTCGAGCGCGGGTCGAAAGCAAGCGAGTCGCAAGGGGATTCCTAGCCGCTCGCCCGAAATAGATCTCGCGGGAGATCCCTGTGGAGAGCATACTTACAGGCTAGGTTTCTCTTTGGCTTTTTCCGATTTCCTCTCTGGTGTATATTTAATCTGCTCATTTTCGGAAAATTGACGGGATCTTGTGTCAGCCTAATCGAGAACTTTTTTTTTCTGTAGAAGTGACAGACTGGGAATTCACTATTGTATCGTTAGAAGCAAAAACCTGGCAGTTTGCTGCAGCTTCGCAAGAGGTAATAACTCTAAAGTACCCTCTGCTTCTCTGTATATGGTACTGCTGTTTTAATAGGAGGAGAACGCCCTACAACTGGGCTTCTTTGTTTAACATTTACACTTAACCTCTCTTTACGAACCTTCTAGAATTTTTGAAATTGAACTTTTTTATTTGGCGTAGCCTAAAACGGCCGGCGCGTCAATGGTTTTCCCTTCGCTAAATTGTTATCTGGCGTCATTTGGTAGACAAACAGCGGTCACCTCTTAAGACCAATACTGTGATTACCGGTTTTTATTTCTCTTCATCAATACTATCTCCAAAACCTCTTCTATTACAAGTAGCCCAGTGGCTATTAGCCCAAACCAAATTTCTATAAGTCCTGGGCCCAGTTGCTCGAAGGCCGATTAGCGCTAACCCGAGGTTAGACTTTAACATGGGTTTCTTTTTTTTTTTGTCAAAAGCATTTTCTTGAATATTTTTCTCCATTCTTTTTAGAGTATTCAATCATCAAATTGTAGACAAAAATAATGAAACTGAATTTGCTTTTTAAGCTTTCCTATCTGAATTCAAATTTCGCACTAACCCTGGGTTATCTTAACCCACCTTTGAACAACCCGGCCCTGGGCTAGTGGGCTACTGGTAAGGTCGAGCACTGTTAATACACGGATAAACATTTAATTTCTCATGCAATTTGCCTTTTCCTCTGTTAATCATCAGAGCGGTTGCTGATGGGGACCACACTGTTTCTTTGTGCAATGATTGTGCTTGGCCATAGGCTGTCCCAGTTTTTTTCTCCTGAACCCGTCAATTTAACATGCGTGTTTTGATGTTATTACCTGTTTCACAATGAGTAATTTTTGACCTCCAAACAATGTTGTTTCCTACAGGAACGAGATGTTTGGGTCCAGTTGATAGAACAACAAATCCTCTCTTGTCTACAGTCGAATGAAAGTGGGAGGGAAAAGGTATAATAGTGTACAATCTTAAAATACCGATGTTGTTGTTGTTTCTTTTTTTTCCGCGAGCGACGGATAAAGATAAGCGTTAAGAAATGAAACCAATCTGATTCATGATCGAAAGTTTTGTTGACGGAGATTCTTTGTTTACGAGTGGATGGAAAACGTGGACATAAAACATAAAAAAAATGGCGTCACAACGTCGGAGCTTTAACGATGATGAGCAATATCGCGTCTTAATGGTGACAAAAGTCTCACTAAAATGCCCTTTTGTTTTGTTCCAGACACGAGGTAACAGTAGTTCGTCATCAAATGGTTTCGATATGCAGTCAATTAGGAACACTGACGGAAATGACGTGTGTGTGGACTGTGGCGTACCAAGTAAGTTGGTTGTCCTGTTGTTCTTAAGTTCTAACGTTTCTGCTGTAATGGATGGCACCCTTGGGGTTCAGGTTTAGTCCCAAAGGTCATTATCCATCTTTGAAGAAATTCTAATGTATTGCTTCTAAAATTGTTTTGGCTTTCTTGTGAAAATTTCTTAGTGTGTTTTACATCTTGAAGACTGTTGTAGCTCGTCGACGCATTTGCTTACAAACCATAATCAAAGGGCCCGGTGCATAACGGACCTATGGTGCTCTTTAGCTTTTTTTAATTTCGTCCAAATCAGCTGGATTTTTGCATATGAGCTTTGATTTAATATAATAACATTGCTCTGTATTTGCCAGTTTCTGCTTCTTTTTCGATAAATAACGTATTGCAAATCTCTTGACTCTACTTCCGCAAAATTCCACCTCCAGGAAAAAAAAAACTTAATTTTTGCGTGCGTTATTTATCGAAAACGGAAACTGTTGAAACAAAATACAGGGTAATGTTCTTCAATTGAATCAAAGGCCACAGGCAAACATTCAGCTGATTTGCACGAAATTTAACAAAACGAGCCAAAAAAAGTACCATAGGGCGGTCATGCACCGGACCCTTCGACTGTAATATTACCCTGTGGTGAACGTTTTGTGACTGCTTGGCAGCTCTCATTTGATCGTGACTTTTGTTTTGTTTCGTTGCTAAGTGATTCCTTGTCTTGAGCTCTCAAATTCCGGGTCACGTGATAAAGTAGTTTTCCGGCGCACGTGCACGTGTTTTTTTTTTTTTTTAAACAGTCTGTTGTTGTACGACCGAGGAGTTTTGTACTGGAATTAAAAACGTGTAGTTGAAAACTGTGAGTCTTCAGTGTCGCTGGGAAGTAGGGCCGTGAGAACTTTCCCCACAACTTGCCTTTGCTTTTTTCTTCTCTATCAGATCCTGACTGGGCCTCATTAAACCTCGGAGCTCTAATGTGTATAGAGTGCAGTGGGATTCATAGAAACCTTGGAACACACCTGTCTAGAGTTCGATCACTCGATCTGGATGACTGGCCGTAAGTAGTGGCAACATATAAAGAGCAAAAGAGTAAAAAACTTTATTTAAACATAGCAACCCAGTCAGCTCGGAGGCTCGTACCCATAGGGGCCCTAGTAACATCAAGAAAAAGCACAGTTATGTAAATTTAAAACTAAAAACTCCGTTAAAATCTGTTAACAATACTAAATTACTAAGAAAAAAAACACTAAGAACTATTGCACTTTTGCACGACGGCAGGAAGTTTGCATATCTTCGGCTTTTCTTATGTCGGTTGGAAGCTCATTAAGAATTTTTGTTCCACCTTAGAGAAACGTGCTTTTCCCAAATTTGATTTTAACGTAGCTAACGATAACCTAATGCTCTGCCTAGTAGAATAGTTATGATATTAGTAATAAATGAAGTACGATAAAAAAAATAACATGGAGCTGATGAATTCAGACAGAGAAAAACA
>OX419343.1:22584068-22604068 GCA_948470475.1 Galaxea fascicularis | reverse complement strand
ACACCATTACCAAGAGTAGTCGAACCCTGTTCATACCAACGAATTGGTACTACGTGTGTTCTCGCTACCAAACTGCGCTCCCTTCAAATTTCGTCCCTCACAGATATACGTAAAATCCATCTCCCGAAAAACTCTTCTCCATTAAACAGGCAAGCTTGTTGTTTTTACCAAACTGTTGATTGAAAAGAAGGTAATGAGAGAAAGTCTTTCTGATTTGTCGGCATAACGAACTCTCGACTTGCAGGAAGTCGGCTTTTCAATACTAGGGCTCGGTCGTTCGAGAGCCAATTAACGCCGGCCAATCCACAGTCTAAAAAGCAACACCTCGCCCAGTCAGAATCCTTTTAAAGGTGAATAATTTTGGCCTCAGTTTCACGGGAATTATCGCATTGAAGATAAAAGGCGAATGGGGGATGTGGGGTGGGGTGGTGGATTTTGTCAGCTTTCGATCACATTGCCTGGATTTAGGACACCCGAGGCAACTGATTGCGCACACGTTTAGACTTTACCGTGGTTTGAATCGTGAAAGAGAGAAGGTAAGTCTATGAAGACACTTCTGTCCAACAAAAACATACCGGCGTCTGATGACATAAGAGAGGGTCTTGACTTTTATGCAATCTTGAACTCGGACAGTATCAAAGGTTAGAATACAACAGTTTATACTGTGAAATGGGAGACTTATTACGGTGCAACATGAGTCGAACTACAGAAAAGATGTTCAAAGACTTCTTTTAAAGGAATGAGCAGTTAAGTAGAGGAAGACACGCGTATCTTTCCTGGAACGCTGGTAGAGTGTTTCAGGCATAGTCGAAAGGAGATATGTTTCTTCTGCGTTACAGAGAGAGACCGACTGTTTCCGGCGGTACCTTCATTTTGATGATCTTGGTGTCACCGAGTGGCCTACTCGTTTGGTGTTTCTTTTGCTTCTCATTATTGTTGTCCATCGAGGTTTCCTTGTTTTCGTTATTCTGTTAAAAATATCATCAATAGAGATTCACAATTTTGTTGTTTAAAACTCCTTTTATCTTCTAAGCCAGTGAGGAAGACTTCAATCATGAACCGAACAAACAATATATAAAGAAGCTGGGAGTGGGGAGGGGACGGGAGGGCTTGTTGGGGGGGAGGGGGAACGGACGAGATGAATAAAGGTCAGTTGCAGCCTGGATATGATTCTAGATTTGATAATCATGTTATACATAAGAACCAGCAGAACGCACTTGAAGCTAAAGGTTTGAAAATGTTTTAGGTTGAAATATGACTCTTAGCGATAGTGACGTCAAATGTACGGGCGTCTTCTCCCTGGCAATAAATGCCAATGCATCGTATAGCTGGGCTTGGCGGCTTTGATCACGAACTACACTTTTCGCACGAGAGGTCAATATTACTGAAATGATTTGAGTTACTTGAAAACCTCAAGGAAAATAACGTTGACTATGAATTATTAAAATACGTTAGAATTTTGCCCCGTCGGAGAATGTGAATGAATTTGTTGGTATTCTATCATAAGCTATGCTCAAGAAGCAAATTAACTCACCTATCCCCTCTCTCCCCCGCGACCCAGAATATTAAGGCAGAGGACAAGTAAACGCTCGGTACAGATTAAAATAGATAAATATGCCAAACCTGTTCATTTTTCAAAGCAGACTCGCGCACATGGTTTTTCCGTTCGGGGTCATTTTTAAGTGCTCTCTCGTTTTCTGAGGAACCGTCTCGTAGACTCTTTCCACTCAACGTACTGTGCTCCTTTTCAGGTTTCCCTTTCAGTCCAGCAGCCTGAGATGACGATTCGCCATCATTCTCCTTTGATCTGCCGACATGTTGATTGCCTGGTGAGGACCTCGTGTCCGAAATTCCGCGAACTTTTTCCGAAGTATTTGTAATGCTTCGCACCCACTCACGAAACTCCTTGTCTTTTTCTCGTTGTAGCTCTTCCAATTCTGAGAACACTCGTCTCGAATCCTCCATGGTTTTCGCGATTTCAAGGATGGCTTTATCGTTCATCTCACTTAAATCTCTTCTTAGTTGCAATGCTCGTTCCCGACCCTCGCGCAGTCTTTTGTGGCTGAGCTCGATGGCGTTCGTCATCTCCTGCACTCTCGCAGAGCGCGCTTCGTCGTCATTACAAACTCGGTGTCTTTTCTTCCTTTGTGCTATGACCTTGTGTTCTACTCGTTGCTTAGGTATTTCCACAGCATTTTGGCCTTCTGTAAGTGATGTCTGCAACACGTGTGGTGGTTCCTTTGGCTTGAAGTGTATAAAAGAAATTACGTCAATTTTAGCCGTTATAGATGAGTCTTTTTCCTGACATACAAAATAAGCAAATTTTGCAACCCACGATTGGGTAACAAAGGAGTTGCAGTTGTTTGTATGTCTCGGGCGGTTCACGTAAGGATTTCTTTCCACATCCCCATATGTAATCCCCATAGCCGTAGTAGAACAACAAGCTAGAAGTGTGAAAACTGAGCTTTAATGCACAGTATGCTAAATTATGCTGATTTAAATCGTGCGACTGACACTGGTTGAGTTTTGAACAACACTGATCATTTCCAGATAGTTTACCAGAAACAACGGCGACACAGCAACAAAAATCTTATTTCACTCAGTTTGTATATTGTAGTTACAACTACTTCGAGATTTATTCCTACGTACTCAACGCGCACGTTCGATTAGGGAGTTTAAGAAACGAGGACGGCGACGGCAACGAGAACGCCACCAGTCAATGGGCATAATGAGCAAATACAATTGCTCTGCACATGCGTTGCACATTTTGGTACATTTCTTTACCGTCCTCAGCAAAACAACAACGTGAAATGACCAAATTTTAGATTTTCTCGAGAACTTGAGGGTATGACGGCAAAATTTTCCTTCTTATTCCTTGCTTTGACGTCTTTCACACTAACTTAGTTCCTGGAGAGTTCGCCAGCATTTACCCAAGTTAAAGAAATTGGAATGATTGCGAAAGAGTTAAAAAAAACGATAAGTTATATTTTTAAATGACGCTCTAATTGACATTGCCGTCCTCGAGGTTTGTTTTCCTGGTCTATATGGCCCTATTTGAGGCGAACTGTATAGGAGAAAAAAGTTTGAAAAATGAGTATTAAGAAATAGAAAGAAAAGCCTACCGCCATGAGTAACGACCTCAACCAGGAGCCCACCTCAACAAAACATTGAATCTAGTCTTTTCATGTCTTGTTTTGCAGAGGACGGCAAGGAAATCTAGGGAATGCTAAAGACGCTCAGAGCGATTACTCTTACTCTTTGAAATATTTTCGTGTTTCATTTTCTTCGCTGTTTTCGTTGTTCAGGTTTCTTAAGCCGAGGCTACACAACAGACTTTTTGCTTGCGATGGCGACGCAACTTTAGCCGGGACGCAGTGGTGGCAACACGAGTTACAAAGTTCGTTGAATTCCACGCGACTTTTTTCTGCGATTTTTTCAGCTGTCGCCATCCCATTACTAGGGACCTCAAGCAACGACGACGACGACGGCAACGAGAACGTCATTTCAAAATGTAACTTATCGTTTTTGTTACTCTTTCACGATTATTCCAATTTGTTTACCGTGAAAAATGTTGGCGAGCTGCCCAGGGCCTAAATTAATGTGAACGGTTTTAAAGCAAAGAAAACGATAGAAAAGCTTGCCGTCATTCCCTCATGTTTTCGAGAAAACCTAAAATTTGTCATTTCACGTTCTTGTTTTGCAGAGGACGGCAAAGAAATGCACCAAAATGAAAAACGCACGTGCGGAGTATTGTTTTGGCTCATTAATGTCATTATTTTGGGGCGTTCTCGTTGCCGTAGTCGTCGCGTTGCTTAATCTCCTTACTTACACGAATTTGGCGACGCCACAGTTTAAAAAGAAATCGCATCACCATCGCAAGGTGAAAATCGCTCTTGTAGCCGTGCCTTTAAGGCGGCTCGAAAGGGTTTTTCGTTGATGCAGTGTTTGCAAAACGATGAAAGATTACAAAGTGTACATCTTAGTTATGGCGTGTGCGGATTGCGCGCGCGTGCAGCTGAAAACCCTTTCCAGCCTCCTTAAAGGCCCTGGCAAACGAGGACACATTGTTGCAGACACACTGTTGCCCGCACAAATGTTTTCCCGTTTGCGCGCGCGAGCAACATTTGTTGCGGGCACAAATTTTGTGCCCGCAACAAATGTTTCCCAGTTTGGGCAGCATGGAAACACAACATTCATTTTGTGTCCCGCGCGTTTGCGCGCCCAATGTGCCAGGGCCTGACACATTCTCAAGCATGTGAAGGCATGGCTCAAACCTCATTTGCATAAAATCTGAAAAACAGTAATTACTCTGTCAGAATTTGGTTTAATCGTTGCAGAATTGGCAGGCTAACCAATGTCGACGACCTTAATATTCTAAGACCAATAAAATCTGATAAAATGGGTCACGTGACTATAATTAATTGTTTTATTTTTTGAAAAAACAACTGAAAATGGGCCGACGAGATGACATACAATCACTGTCAAATTTAGTATTTTTACAATTGTGCTAATGGCCCCTGCAAGAATCTGTCCTGAATGGCCGACTAAAATATTAAGCTAAGAAGTTATTACGTAAAAAAGGTCACGTGACCTTCTATCTTTCCATATATAGCCTTATATAATTGAGGAGTTCATCCATTCAGGACAGAAATAGTTGCCTTAGAAAGTGGTTAAAAATTTCGTATGGTTAGTTTTTCGTGGTACCTCCCTATCCTTGGCCCATCTTAGAATTCATCTTAAGCCGGCTTGTGACGTCACAAGTCACGTGAACACCATAAAGACACCTTAAGAAATTTAAGATTACCAAATCTTGTTTGGGGTAAGTTTCTGGCTCCCCCTGGGATAAAAACAACGTTGTTTTAGATCAAAAACGTTTTTTTCTTTCTGGTGGTCTGTACTGGATATGAGCCATGCCTTAACATGCTTGAGTTGTTGCGGACACATTGTTGTCGACACAAATGTTTCCCCGTTTGCCCGCGCGCGCAACATTAGTTGCGAACCCAAATTTTGTGTCCGGGACACAAAAAGTGTTTCTTGCGTCCGCAAAAAAAGTTTCCCAGTTTGTGTAGCATAGAAACAATCACGAGCATTAATGTGTCCGCAACAATGTGTCCTCGTTTGCCAGGGCCTTAAGCTTAGGACACACTAGGCGACGAGTTGCTGCGATAGGTCTTTGCGACAAGTCGCGACAACACTGCTTTCGCTATTTTTGTCTCTGCGATCAGTCGCGCGAATTCAAACTGGTTTGAATTCATGCAGCTAATCTCAGCGACAAAACCCTACAGCAGCGACAATGATTTTCACAAAAGTTCACCGTGTCACACGAGGCGATTTGTTGCAGCGACTTGTGGCTGCGACGTGTCGCAGTGACTTGTCGCCTAGTGTGTCTCGACCTTTAGTAACTACTGTAACTCACCTTTAGGTACCTGATTGCGCATTCCACAGGGATCCAGAGAACAACCGTGATCAGCAAAACAAGGCAGATAAACATAATCAATAATGTAACGAGAAGCTCGAACGTGAACAGAGAGGCTTCAATTATTGCCATTTCTTAGCACTACAAAATTTGTCATCTTTTTTCAATCGCACACAACATGCTTCAGCTGAATCACGTCACATAATTTATTATTTCGTCGTGAATCAAGTTTTTCTTCTCGCAATTAATAATAATATTAATTGCTGGCGAGCCTTAGGGCTATTTTAGAGGGTCAGCGGTGTTTCATGACATGGAAGCGGTGAAAATTCGAGATTTTTGGATCGATGTCAGGTTCGGGTCATGCGCAATTTGGCTTTTTCATTATGTGACGTCAGAATCAATGATTTGTTCTTCGCATTCCACACTGCACTTGTTGCTGGGGAAGCGTTGCAGGCGGTTCGGAAGATTTGAGGCGAAATATTCGACTGTTGAGTACAAATGTATTAAAGTCTGTTGCCCGGTGAGGCACAACATTCGATCCTAGAGTCAAAATATTGTTCACCTATTCTGGCAAAATATTCGACCTGTGAATCAAAATGTTCATCGACGGTTGTCGTGACGTACAGGATTGATTTTGGAAACACTATCAGGGATCGATAAATGCAGGAGCCCATAATTATGGGCTCCTGATAAATGTAAATAATTATGATACGCGGCATCCAAACTGTTCTTTGCACTCAGCCTGATGAGTGTTTCCTTTCCAATAAGTATACTATTATAAGTTGGAAATGCCATGATTCTAGTAGAAACATTCCAAAAGACACTCCTGGCTATTGATAGTCGGTGTTACTCGCAACGAAAACAAAAAAATCTAAAGCTAGTGCGAAAACAAACGGTTCCCGTCATTTTCCCCCTCCAACCACCTTCTCTTGTTTTAAATTAAGGGATTACCCCGGCGGTCTTGAACTAACCTAACCTCTCCTCTAGCTCAATCACCACTTTCCTCTCACCAGCACCCACTCTAGCTTTCGCATTGAACCTCCTAGTAATAATAATAATTGAAAGTATTTATACAGTGTAACCACTTCAGTTTTACTACTGCTATAAGTATGAGCCCTGTATTAACAATTAGACCCGTGATCCTTGAGGGCGAAGGGTCTAATTGTTTTAGTATCACCCAACTAGTCGGACAGAAAAGGCAACAATAAAGGGTAGTAGTAGTCTCGGAAATAAAGATACGTCGTGAAACGAAAGTTCAGCAATTTTGTACCCGACTGTGACGAATGCGACGAACACAAAAGACAGAAAAAAACAAGATTAATACTTGAAGAGTCTCGAGAGCGATCATTCGATTCCAGTGGAAAAGAAACTGTTGAGCGTAGGGACGAAAAAAATTTCCGGGACAGAGGATCGTACAGATGTTATCAAAGATATAACCGAGTCGGAAATACTGAAATAGACTGTCGGCATCGACATATGGAGCTTTTGGGATGTGGCTCAACGTGATTCTTTGGCAAAGAATACCAAAAATATTAACGTGTTAGCAACACATTAAGCACTTTGGCTACGTGCTAGCTGACATAACCTAAAATTAAATCGGTGAGCCCAAGTATTCGCAGCCATGGAAAGCTATTTTCGGCCTTGTGAGGCCTCATCAGCATGGCATAGCTAAAAAGAGCTCCCAAACTCCTAATCCTACGCTACGCTTTCGTACAACCGCTTGAAATTGTACAGAATAAACAGAATACGAAACCACAGGATAAATAAATACAATTGTAACTTTAATGATGGCCCAACGCAACTTAGCAGTACTGCACATTCTTGAAGAAATTCATCAGGCTAGCAAAGTTAATATATATTTAAATGTTCTCAAAACATAGCCAAGGAAAGTCTTAATGATGCTGACGGTTTCGATGACTGCCAGTCATCTTTATCAAAACTTGAAAATCGTCAAAGTTGTCAGAAGCATTAAACAGCCTTCTGAAGGTGTTAATTATTGCGATAAACGCGCAAAGTCACTCTATAGATGCCATCCCCCCCCCCCCCTGGTTGGGGGGTGGAGATTACTTGTGTCCATATGGGGGAAAGCTGATAGGCTCCGTCGTCTCTTTTCATATTAGGAGTATTTGATCTAATACATATGCTTTCCTTGATCCGTCTCTTAAACTTGTCGCTTTCCTGCTCAACTATATCAATTTCATCCCAATTCATTATATGATTGGTCTGACTGTTATGGCTCCACCCTCCCACCAGGGAGGAGGAGGATGGCGTCTATAGAGTGACTTTGCGCGTTTACCGCCATAATTAACACCTTCAGAAGCCTATTTAAGGCTTCTGACACCTTTGACGATATTCAAGTTTTGATAAGGATGGCTGACAGTCATCGAAACCGTCAGCATCATTAAGAGTTTTCTTGGCTATGTTTTGAGAACATTTAAATAGATAGTACTGTACATTGATCCATACGTCCGAAATCTACCCTTCTCTCCTTCACAGCCGTCATTTTGCGTGACGAGCCCAAACGACGACTGCGCAGGAGACTAAATTTAACGCTGTTATATATATATATTTACCGAGACCTCGTCATAACAGCGCAACAGAATCTCAAGCCTTGACACTAGTTAATATGGCGAACAACTTGCTGCGTTGCATTTTTGCAGGTCTATCTTGAATAAACATCGTTTGAAGAGCTGATAAAAGTGTTGGAGCGGTTTCCAACTGAGCGCCGAAAGTACTTCTCCTTTACTTAGGCCTTTTGCTCAACTTCGCTCCCTGGTTGGTTAACAAAACTCGCGCCTTTTTCTTAACCAAAAGAAACTCTGAATCGCGAATTGCACGCGCGAATTTTCCCGCGCTTTGTACGGACCACATACAATTGCTTCCGATTCTGATTGGCCCATTGCGCTGTTCGCGCCTGTAGTGATTGGTTAGTGTAGTAATACACCATTTTGCTAATGATCAGTTCCGAGTGAAATATGGGGAGAACCAGTCCTTTGTTGAGGCAAACGGTCAAGAACACGAAGGACTGGATCTACCCACAATTTACTTGGCTTTGGTTTGACGACACTACATTGAAAAGCGCTCTACAATAACACTGTAAGGGCATCCAATGGAGAAAAAGATGAGAATTAACTTCGCCTTTTTCCCTGAGGTGCTAAGCGTTTTCACCGCATAAACATAAAACATTACCATGAATAAAACAATACTTTGCAATGCCGCGTTTCTTACTCTTCCTGACAGCATCAATCTTTTAAACCCTAAGATCAAAATTTAAATTCTCATTTGTTGGCTCTACACATTTCCTATAAAAGAGTGGGGAGAAACTGTTAAAATGTCCAATAAATTCGTCTTGTGTGATCCTGTCCTTAATTCTCAAGACTACCGTTTTATAAAGCGTAGCAAGGAGAAATTTTGATGCCGGTAACTCTTTAGGTTTAAAGTGTTAAGGCTGGAAAGAAGACAGTGTTTTACAACGTTCCGTTTGGAAAACAATCTAGGATTAATTCACGTTTAGCAAGAAAATTCTGGCGGGATCTGCCGTCGGTTACCTTTGTTGTTCTTGACCTAGTAAACACCCTCAGTTAACTCTTAAAAAAGCGGCGCATGTTGTGTCACGCCTTGCCATATACCAACCACGCAATCTACGAAGCCTGCTGTAAATTTTCTGCTTTTTTTTTTTCTTATGAATAAGAATTTCGAGTGCTAACTATTGTAAATAGGTAACGTATTTGTGTTTTAAAGAGAAAATTAAGCTGGACAATCTTTCCTCAGTTTCTGAAATGAGCACTGGTTCGGAGTATATTCAAGCAAGTGCGGAAAGTTATTCGTGCTTTGGATATTAAAGTCAGTTCTGAGTAAGACAATGATAAACCCTTAACCACTGAACTACATGCTAATTCTAAATATATCCTCAAGAATCGAACTCAAACTCACGTTGGAAGTAGTCAAAAGCAGCAAATAGCACAGTGAAATAGCTTCCGATCCAGTATAAATTTTAACAACATTTCAACCGACGAGTTGGCATCATAAAAAAATAAATTTGCTTTAAAATTGCTAATCAAAAACTTTTTTTAACCCTCTTTGAATAGCAGCCGTGGG
This sequence comes from Galaxea fascicularis, assembly GCA_948470475.1. Taxonomy (NCBI): domain Eukaryota; kingdom Metazoa; phylum Cnidaria; class Anthozoa; order Scleractinia; family Euphylliidae; genus Galaxea; species Galaxea fascicularis. The sequence goes on along the minus strand of OX419343.1, from coordinate 22,594,554 downwards.
CCATTTCTTCTCGCTTAAACTCGATCAATTATGTTACGCTTACTGATCCATATATAGATACATCCATAGATCCACTGCCATCCACGATATCGAAGCCTTAAAAGTATTTATGTTTTCAGACTCGTTGCGTATGCTTCTTCCACGTTGGAATTTCTGAAGATGGCGTTGGCATTTCTAAAGATTTTACGAATTTTTTGGACCCATACCTGGAGAGTTCAATTCAAAGACATGAGCCGGTACCTAGAAATTAGTCTTCAAAACATAGAGGTTTCGTCTTCATGAGGAATACTAGAGCTTCACTGTTCACTGTCCTTTGTCTCTGACTGATAAATAACAAATATTCTCCAAGACTCCAGAAATGTCTTGATCATCTTGTCCTTCATTTTCGCCAGAAGGCAAACCGTACTGGGACAATCTCCAATCACGGAGTTACAAATGTTTGTGCACGTTCAGTTTTTCAATGTTTCTTGCGTTTCATGACCATCATTAGGTGTCTCCTCGTTAAAAAAGCTGACGTGGTCTACAGAGTGTTCATGTGTCTTTTCCATCTCTTGCACATGTGATCAAAACTATGAGTGAGCCATTGTTCTTGAAGTCTGTCGAATCGTTCTCGGCTTAAAAACAGGGGTTTTCCTCGTCTGTGAACAAAATCAAAGAAACTGCTATCACACTAATAAACACTACGAAAATCCATCTACAACGAGTTACAAAAATACTTGAGACACTGTACTTCATTTGGCCGTTAATGATATTTTCATGATCTTCTACTTTCCCTCCCCTCCCCTTCTTATCAAAGTTGCTAGCAGTGCAATATCATGCTCGAAACTTGCTGGAACAACTTTGAAAGGGGGGGGGGGGAGGGGGAGGGGCTGTGTGTTGTATCACAGATTTCTTAGCAGCAGCGATTTGGAGAAAGAAAACATGGTTTTGTTTGGAAATGTCTCAACAATTTTGCAACTGGTTGCAGTTTTGTTCAGACACAAAGTTGGCCGGCCTACAGGTGCGAGCATCAACGGAACGAAGTGCCAACTGACATATTCATTTAAATAGCCACAACGGCTGCACGTAAACATGCCCTTAAGGACTTAGTCTTTGAGCTCAAACTTACAACTGCCTTGAGAGACCTAAAGCGTGAGAAAAGGGAACACAAAAAAAGTGCATCGAAACTATACTGAACAAGGAGAAAATACGCTACGAGCGAGATACTTTTTGTTTTAGTTTTATCATAACATCACATCCCTGTTGGCCTTAAGCGGCCTTCACATGACAAACAAATGCACTCGTATTGGCGAACACTAAAACTCGTGCGTTCACTCGTCAACACACGGCGTAACAACACAAGCCAATTTGCAACTCACGTAGAGCGACGTCATGCTTGCTGTTTTATATTCTCCGCCGGAGAAAAAAACAGAAACGATGGAAAAATAGAAACATATGGACTAAACAGCATATTGCCAGAAATCGCTCCCTTGCCGAATACGATTCGCTCGTGCAGGAGCTTCTGGCAGAGGATCCAATTTTATCCATCCGCGAAAATGTTTTGCGTGTGGATGTAATTTGGCGGGCTTAATGAGCTTTTAGAAATGTAATGAAGAAATTGAAAAGCCCTGGTCTGTCACACTATTTCGTCTGCCATTCAGTCTCTTGCAAATCACGTGAAGGAAGCGCCAATTTTGATTGGTTGAAAGTGAACAACATACGTTCAAACGTCAAATTCGAGTTTGCCAACACGTAAAAAAGTTGGCGAGAATAGAGGCAAGCTCTGTTTGTCGCCAAAAGTTTGCCAACATGTTGTTGCATCGTTCACATGCACCAACTTGAATTTGCCAATACGAGTTGGCCAACATTTGTTTGTCGTGTGAAGGCCACTTAACACTTATTACGAATACAACACCACACTAACCTTAGATCCCGGTCCTCCTCGCCAAAGCTATCGAGGTAGACTGAGCCCCAGATACAGACACGTTCGGCTCGGATAATGATAATGACTGAAGAGAGCACGATTAGGAAAATCCCAGTCCCCCGCCCACACTCAAGTGCGTGCTGGCAAAAAGAGTAAACCTGTTAGTATGTTGATGAAAAAAAGGTTGACCTGACGAGTAAGAGAGTACAATGCAGTGGGCATTCTCGTCCCCAGAGCTCACGATCCTTCTGGCCTGCGGCAGAAATCGAGAGCTCTGGCCAGTTCCGAAATATGCGCAGTCGCAGTGAAGGTGCATTTTGTAGCCGTTAGCAACTGCTATTGTTTCCAACTTCTGAGTTTGCGCAGAAGAGCCGGAAGTCCGTGATTCACGGACTTCGTGGTTTGGAACCAGCCAGAGCTCTCGATCTCTGCCGCAGGCCAGAAGGAACGTGAGCTCTGGGGACAAGAATGTGCAGTGGGAAGGAAGTTATCTAAGTTAAAACACGAAAGCCTGAGGTCAAGTGCGGAGGGTTTACTGACACGAGTTAAAAATTGCTCCAGGACAAGGGGGACACTTGAAATGAGTCACGTGACATACCTGTATGCATTCGTAGTTGGGCGTATCACCAGTGGCGTCCACACAACAAGTTCCTTGGAGACACGTGAATTTACCGCAGACCAAACATACCGCAGGGTCATCCGGAGTGCAGCCACACTTGGTGCACTTCCGCTTCCGGTAGTGTTGAATTAAACTAGCCAGACAAGAAAAGGATGGTCACGCACTTCTAAGTGAATACATAACGCATAAAAAAGAACCTAATGTAGGTTTGGATGACAACCACAACAATCCGTTTAGCCCTCCCTTGGAAAAACGTTTAATCCAATCCAATAGTTAACGTACCTGTCATATCGCTCAGGCAACTGAAGTAGTCTTGGTAGAGGCCACTGGCGCAAGTTTGGCAGGAGTTCCTGGAAGGTCAACAATTATTAGATACAATGAACACTTCTAGGTTTGCCTTTTATGGGAAAACAAGATTTCTACTGAATAACATTTATATAAAGATTAATGTTAAGAATAGTTCTAGGACAAAAAAATCCCTTGACATAGACGAAATTTGAACTAATTACCTCTTACATTGTTACGAGAACTTGGAAGAAAGTTATCAACAACAAGAAACCAAGAAGAGACCGACAACAAAACCAAACAATACACAACAGACGAAAAACAAAGAAACACACAAACGATGATAGTGTTGAGTCTCCCAGTTAACGGATGAAATGACTTTCCTGCACGAGTGGACGTCAATTACTCGTAACCACTTGAGGTTCTGATGATTTCTAGAGGGTTGAGTGGTTAGAGCGACTAAGCATTGCTTTTAACAAAGTCGGATCCAACATCTAATCTGATAACAAGTTTGCTATATAGCTGGCGTTTTTCCTGCTACAGTTTGGCTAGTTCATGGTCACATGACATCTAACTGTTTACCGCCAAATGCCATGAGCGGGCAACATTGCGAAAACTATGACGTCAAACGGGAAATAATTACTGTTACCCGCGAAATGTTGACCGCTGTTGCACATGATCAGAGCGTGCAATTGAAGGTGACCTGATGTTGTCGCTGGAATCTCAGCGCGTTTTTCAAAATTTGTTTTCCACCGGTTTGATCCATTTGTTTTGCTAAATAACAAATCACTTAATGACTGGTTGCTTGGGGAACAGTGAATTTTGTTTAAGGGTTAAATTATTAAACATTGAACTCGCTCTGATTGGCCGAAAGCGTGCAGTGAATTTTCGAAATCAGCGCTTGTGACGTCATCTACCTGCAGATTTTTCAATAATCATGTCAAGGACACTCAAGGTCACTGGTAATCATCTCATGCATGACCGCGGTGCATAATTTCCAAGGATAATCATGTGAAGTTCGCGCGCTTTGTGTGGCTTGCTGTTGGTGAAGAAGCAAAACAACGTCCAGGTTTGCAAGTGAATGTTTACTGTCGCGACATCTGTTTTTTCGTTCAATGTATAATAAAACAATTATAAGATTCGGTTTTTTGTGATATCCAGAATAATCAAGGTCTCGCTAGGACAAAACGCGTATCCAATAATTGTTTAATATTTACGACACTCACCCTGGATAAAGTAGCCTTCCGTTGCATAACAGAATGCAGCAGGGCTTCGCACCATTGTCGAATGGTCGCCAGTGGCTTGGACCGAGGCCACTGCAGACAGTTGACACAAGAGAAAGACTCGGTACTAGTAGCGGATGGATCTTGAGGGGTACACAAACCCAGAGTCGAGGCCAGTACGCGAAACTCGCCGTCATTCTCCTAAAGCGGAATTGTGTTTCTTGATTAATTAGTTGATCCGATAATCACACCCGTACACCCAACTAAAAGGGCCAATGTCATGATGGTTTTTTATGTTTTGGAGGTCAAATTAAAACCAAGTACCCTAAAGCAGCATTGGTCGTAACCAAAATGCTCCTAAAACACCAAAGACAAAGATATCAAGCTATTTTCTCAATGGGGAAGCAAGAGATAATCTGTATTTTCCACAGCTCCAGAGGGAGCATAAAAAAGTTGATTCATTTTTTCCAAGTTAGATCCATTTCAATCCCTGCAATCCTAAACAAAGATGCTCATTTATAGTTTTCCTAAATAGGTGAAGTAATTTTCAACAAAAGCTTCGATTCCCACAGGTTAGGCGTTATTTTGCTTTCGCATTTAACCCTATGAATGCTCAAAATCAGTGCGGGTTTTTGTGAAGCTCAGGTTATCAAACTGCATACCTGAACGTTTGGTATGTCCACATCATAACAAAGAGAAGCCATCGTACAAGCTGAGCGCAGGAACGCCAAGCACGCGTCTTGTATAGATCGCTCTACAGTGTGTGGAGACCACACTGTCTGCGAAATCTGGAAATGTGAAAGCAAATCATAAGGCAAACTGAGTAACCTAGAATCCCCTCTTTTTAGAGTCTTTCTGCTGATCCAACATTTCTTAATCTTCATATCAGTATGACCATGTCAAGCTTGCGGGATGTGGCTTCTAGTGACAAGAATACCTCACAAATAAACGCATCCAGGTATTAAGATTGATAGCCACTAACTGGGCACTATTGCCTCATGGTAGTGGGCGTTACCCCTTAAATATACCAAATAAAACTTGAACCCGAGCATTAGCAGCCATGGACAGCTGTTTCGGCCTTATAAGGCCTCATCAACATGGCACAGCTAATACCCAGGCCCAAGAACCCACATGAATAAAATAAGCGATGAAAATGGGAAACTTGTGGCTTCGAGTGACAAGAACACCTCACAAATTCATGTATCTAGGTAAGCTGGAAACCACTCACTGGGCACTAAGGCCACGTGGTAGTGGGCATTACCCCTTAAATCTACCAAATGATGATGAGGCCAAATAAGGCCGAAACAGTTGTATATGGCTGCTTATGCCCGGGCTCAAACCTTATTTGGTAGATTTAAGGGGTAATGGCCCGCTATCACGTGGCCATAGTGCCCAATGAGTGGCTATCACCTTATCTAGACATACTCAATTTGTGAGGTGTTCTCAATATTTCATTGTCGCACTTGCTTATGTCAATCTATAATGGCTGCAACAAAACGTGACTCCTCAGGCTGTGATTACCACTTCTTAATTTTTTTTTTTTTAATGACATGAAAACAAAAACCGGCTTACGATAAACAAAATTATCTTCTTTCATAAAGTATTCCCGCTTTTTGTTTCGCCTTCACGTTTTATTTCCCGGCCTTGCCAGCTAGTGAATGTAGGCCTATAACTTGTGTTCTGATTGGTTTATCGCATTACTTTCAGCCACTCTGATTGGCTTTGAGATGACTTACCCCCGCAGTGTGATGATCCTCTTTGAATAAACTGCTGTTACCGAGCATACGACAGACGTAACCCAACAACAACTCGGCTGACAAGGAATCCTGAGACTTGTCCTGTTAAAAACAAGAACACAATGAAATCATGTTACAACAAGAAATAGTTTTACCATGAAAGAAAACACTAAGAAGGGAAGACGATTGGCTGACAGATCGAAATAAACGATGTTGTCAGAACTACTAAAAAGAAATCCAACGTAACCAATTGGTTGGAATCCCGGCGACCACTACCCTTTGAGACAACCAGCCGAGGGATAAATGAGGTGCAAGGTGGAAGGGGGAGGGAGGGGGAGGGGAGGGTACGGGGGGGAGGGAACGTACGGGGGGGGTGAGGGGAAGGTACCGGGTGGGACTAATTACGTTAAGTTTAGCCTTGCTGCTATCATACGAGTGGAAGCATCGATCTTTCGAAAACGCCAGTGGTCTTCTTAAAATTCCTCAGACGCTCACCAAGCTGTATGTAAACTGTCACCTGCCACTAACCACAGGCTCTGTTGCGAGCACCTCTCCTCATAATACAATGAGGCTAAGGAATATTTGCATTTTCTGCCAAAACTGTCTGCTTTGCACGTTCTGTTACATTGTCATGGCCATTAATAGATACTCACTTGTAAGGCTGCCTTCTTTCCCAAGTCTTGCCAGGAAAGCTTCTCGTCGCCGACAAACTTGCTGCAAGTGTCAACTAAAGCCTAAAATCAAACGTAACGAAGACATTGCTTAAAATAACAGTTTACAAATCAATCAAGGCTTAGTTTTACAGAGACAAGTAAAAACTAACGATAAAAACCGACGTGTCGGTGTCATCATGACGCCATTGTCAAGGTACGTGGAAAAACATATTGTTATGCGAGACTAATGGTTCGCCTGTTATGATCTTCATTATGTTGATTAATTGAACCATAAGTCCCGCATAACAGTTTCTTTTTCCATTTACCTTGACAGTAGCGTCATGACGACACCGAAACGTCGGTTTTTATCGTCCGTCAGATGATCATGAATAATAGAAATTCAAGGAAATAGAGCTAAAGTTTTGTACACAGACCAGCAGTGTCCACAGATTAACGACCCCAAGCTCTTACCTGAGTGAATGCTAAGTTAAAAACAAGCTGGACAAGGCACTTAAAGTCACCTGTATGAGAAAAAAGGTAAAAAAAAAAAAAAAAGAAAAAAGAAAACGACTGAGAGTATGCTACAAGACAAAAGCAAAAAACATAGATCCACTTTACAGCTTATGGTATCGGCACAGTTGTTTGACGCATCTTTTGATTAAAGGGAAACTTAAAGGCAGCCTTCATAGTGAAGTTGAATTGTGGGGAATTATTGTCCACATTTCAAATAAAAATTTTACGGACTTCGAACTTCGAAAGGATTTTCTACTTGAAAATACGCTCGCTTGGAAAAAAGAATAGTCCTATCGGCACACCAGAAGTGTTTATTCTTTATTTAACTGTATTTGGGAGTTTACATGGCACGGCCTCTAAATGTTATTCCCACGTTTTATCATCATGGAGTGGAAAAAGGCAAAGGAATATGATTAACTTACGCAGTGAAAGTGCTGCTGGCCACGAGAGTATTAACTGAATCAAAAGCGATGTAGCATCTCGCAACAAGACAGGACACTCTTGACAGCCACTTTTGCTAGTGCAACTAAAACAAAGAAAGAAAACAACAGAACTCTGTTAGAAAAGCAGAATGCTATTGGTTATAACCTTCTTTTGACTTTACTTTGTCCTGTTGTAGTTTGATCATCATCATCATCATAATCATCATCCATCATCGTCGTCATCATCGTCATCATCGTCATCATCATCATCACCACCACCACAATCACTTCCATCACCATGATCACTGCCACCATCCCTACCACCAACACCATCATCACAACTACCACCATCACCCCTCCCTCCCCAATCATCACCATCACCACCACCATCATTACCAAACCCCCCTTCCCCCCCTGATCATCACCACCATTATGATTAGTGCCACAAGACACTTTCACTTGGCCATACCTGGGTGATGAGCCTGTAAGGTCATCGGTGCCACTCAGTTCTGACCAAACAGACAGTAACGGACTTACAAGCGTCTGGGAATGAAACTGGAATGCACGCATCACTGGCCCTGTAACGGCGGTATAAAGAGAAGGATTGTCAAAAGATCGTCTTCCGTCACGTGACCAGCGGCCATATTGGTTCAATGAAACAAAAGAGAGTATCTGCATAAAAATAGAGTTCAATTCCCAGAGGGTTAGCTTTGTGCACCAACATGGCCGCCGTGACGTCATGTGAAAACGATCAATAGCGCACCAAAAGTAATTATTATACATTGGTGTCACCAGCTCGATTTTGATAAGCTATAAGCACGCAGCTAATTCTTGCTTGCTCTGTTTTTCTTACGTCATACCTACAGACCATAGTTTTTATATATGTAGAATTGACGTCATACCTACAGACAATGGTTTTATGCATGCAGCAGTAACGTCGACTAATACACTAACCAGCAGTTTGATCAGTTTTGTTATGGCGGAGTCGCCAGTGCAGCTCAGGTAGCCTTCGGCTTCGGCAGATAACACAAACTTTGGCCTTGATAATTATCGCTATCATGCGAAAACCGAATCCAATAATTGTTAATTCTTCTTTACTTTGGTTATGCTTGACTTCGCTACGAAGTTGATTGGCAAAATGCGCAACCACTTTCTCAAGCAACGAGAAGTAAGATCAAAACCCATCGTAACTTGTTTCTGATCATTTTCCGCCATTGGCCATTTCCGAATTACCTCAGGTCTCTTTTTCAAAGCGAGTCTTAGTGCTCACCTTTCATATACAAATCAATTTTCATTCACACGCAAATTAAACTCATTTTCATGTGAATGAAAAATGATTTGCATATGAAACGCTTTAAAAAAGAGCCCTGAGGTAATTCGGAAATGACCCACTGGAACTGGAATGAGGAGTAATAACAGTTGGTAGTTTGAGTGCGGTAACATTCTTTGGTACCAAAACTAGACCAGTATTTCTTGTTACAATTTTATAGATATGAGATATTTAAATTTTCTGAAGTACTACTAAAATTGCAGGACAGTGGTCTTCAAAAATCACGTACGCAACTGCGATGCTCTTCAAACCTTACAGCAACCGTGCTAATGTCAACTTGATATTTAAATCAATTTTAATATCTTTTACCAAAACATGATTTCCTTGGGGAAGAAAGATTTCTTGCCGCTTTGTCCACTTGTTCCAGTTCTAAATTTGTTCTGAAAAGGATAAGAAAAAAAAAAATGACAAGAAATTCAAAACGAGCTGCGACACATCTACTTTCAGTAACAGAATATCGGAAAACTGACGTCAATGTAAGAAAGAGCACAACCCCCTAACTTCTTTCCACAATATCAAGTTAGCAAGCGCAACCCAGAACAAATTAAACCAAAGATATCATTTATCATTCCCCTTCCTCCCAAGAGAAATGGCGAATTATTTGTGTCATTTCACAAGTTAATAACGTGAAGTGTCCACAAAAACCAGATTCAAGAGCTGGCTATTCGAATACGAGCCCTTGTTCAGGGGCAAACTCCCTCCGACAAAGTGCCCTAACAATGCGCACTTTACGTTTTGCCAACCATCAATCCGGCTGATGAAACCATTTTTCCATTCATAGAGCCAGTACCTATAACCTGGACAGGAGCTTCCTACACTGCTCTGCTATCAGAATGTGGAACACCCTCCAGGAAACCACTGTTGGAGAAATAATGGATAACCGGGTCCAGGCCTTCAAGAGCCCACAGTAATTGGCGTCAGCTGTTGTGGACACCCTGCCTTAACCCAGTACTTGTTTATTTTCTGTTTACGTCGTCATATTTGTTAATAGTTTATTTTAGAAGGCGAAGTTTAATCAATCAATCAATCAATCAATCAATCAAAAGCTGTGTTCACGAGTTTCTGCTTACCTCTTCCCGAGTTTTTGTTTGTTTATTTGTATAGAGTTGCAGTGAACCGCTAATCGGACTCTCGGAGTCCAGTTCATTATTGGGACGTATATTTGGCTGTTGTTGATATAAGCATTTATGAGAGCTCGTGTACCTGGCCATCCTGTAAAGCAGGCTGAACTTCTTCTCAGAAGAACATCTGTGGTTTTCTCCATCCAACACAAAAACTGATTCCACCACAGCCTTGATTGCAGCACCCAGCACAGTGAAGTTCCATGCACCGGCTGTTAACTTCGTGATGGTCTGTTAAAAGATCGGAAAAAACGTACGCTACTGGCTGGCGTTATTTGATCGCACGTTTCCTTGGAAATAACTTCAAAAGAAACTCTTTCTAATTTTCTATTACAACAAACTGAGGTGGATGGAATTGGTGGATATTAATTGCTAAAACTCATCCTTCCCTTCATTTATTTTTAGTTGCTATAAAACTTAACAAACTCAGCAATAAAAAATGATACATAGCTAGCGGGTGGTATGGTATCCAAGGGTTCTTTCCGTACTACTCCGCCACGTGGGTTACATACTAGTTATGCATAGCCTGAGTATCAGGCCCTATTGGGGAAGCGGGGACGAGGGGAAGGAAGAGAAGGACTTGACACAAAGCCATTGATTCGCTTGTGTCCAACATCCAGATTCTGGATGTTACGCTAATTGGTCAAATGACAATAAGAAATATCACGCGAGTCAACCGGA
>OX419343.1:22569068-22579068 GCA_948470475.1 Galaxea fascicularis | reverse complement strand
ATGAACGGGGTGGTCGGATTAATGGGGCTTTCAAATAAGAAAACAAGTGGGCTTCTGCAGTTCGGGCCACAAAAAATGTAGTCGTAACAACGAGGTGGTCGTATTAACGGGGAGGTCGTATGGCGGGGTTTCACTGAACTCAATTAAAAAGCGCTCTATTGTTGGTTTTCAACTTTTCAAAGTCAAACTAAAAATAGTTTGCAAAGAAACTGTTATACTGACCTGTACTAGGTTGTAGAAGAGCCACAAGCCCTATGGGCCTGCTTTCTGTTGAGGTTGATGTTTGACCGCAAATCACGCAGTCCAACGCGCTTTCGGTTGATCCACTGCTCGAGCTAACGATCGGCTGCCCGTCTACGTCCATAGTGTCCAGAGCATCTGAAAACGAAATGACCAACTAAGACTTCTCCTCACAATTTCAGTACATTATGAAGCAAACAGGGGATGAGAATAGACCAATTTAACAGTTAGAGGGTGCTATCTTGATACAACATCAAATTCTCTTAGGTAATTCACCAGGAAATGTATGGCCGCTTGTAGCGAGAATTGCTAATCAGATCTTGGGACTTAGAGGGTTAAGACCAAGACGGTCAAGAAGAAAACAAGAGACACTTAAACTGGATCAGGAGTTCACACGTTTGCCTGGCAGTTTTCACTTTTTAGAGGCTTCGTTAAAGCCATGTTTTGAGGCTGTACAGTATGTCGATAGCAAACTTGCAATACCTGGATCTTTATTCAACGTCTTCTCCATAAAACTTTTCTGCCTGGATGCGAACTCAGCCAATAGCTTTTGCTGACGTTCCCTGGCAAGTTTTCGCCTTATAAAAAAACAAACAACAAAAACAAGACAAAAATGAAAATCTGAGGAAGGCACATTGGTTCGAATGATTTCAGAAAGCTTCTAAATAAAAACTCATAACATAAATAGAACTCCATGCGCGGTTCTTCACTTTACTATGTGTTTAAACAACAATCAAGCATACTAAAAGTTTCGCTCTGCCAAACACACCTTTTTTTATTTAAATAGAACGCTTCAGCGCTACCTTTGATAACTGACCAAGCGCTACGTATATGCCCTTCGCTTTAAAACTACATAAATGCGAGCTATTTTAAAAATTATACTAAATGCATTAGCCGTGCTTCGTTATGTGATAAGGCACGCAAGGAAGTGACGAGAGCACGAGAGAGGTAAGTAGAAACACAAGCCGCAGGCAAGTGTTTCAAACTACGTTTTGAGTGCAGAACAGTGGCGTCACTTTCGTGCTTTATACTCACGCTCAATTTGAATGAAAAGATGCTCGAGTTGTTATAGTTCATCACCATTACACAAGGCGCAACACAGAAAAAGGAAACTGATAATAATCAGAGCTCAAAACAAACCTGCGTGCCTTGGCCCCAGAATCGTCACCATCCCCATCAGGAGATGTAGGACTGGCACTAGTCTGACCAGTCCTTGGTTGGAGCTTGCGCAGTGCCGCAGCATTGTCGCTACAGGAATTACGAATCACGTCTAACAGGTCTGACAGGTATTCAACGCCATTACCGCAAACGAGACTTCTTTATTTCCAAGAAGAAATAAACGATAATTAGCAAGTTAAGACGTAATGTGGTTTGAATATGAACTCAGTATATGCAGGCTGCGACATGCAGGAGTATCCCCAAATGGATGCATGTTGGCCCATAAAAGTTAAACTAGCCTGTAGTGCGTGCAAGGTTCTTTTCCACATCGAGCGGTTATAACCACATACACACTTCAAAGTAAGTGCGGTCAAAATCCCCCCTTGGCACGTCCAAATACCATTGTTGGAATCTGTAATATGCATCACAACATTAAACAGGTTCTCGGAAAGACAGATATCCTTTAGTGCAAGTTTTACCAACCTCTCTGGTGATGAAACACAGGACGTGGTCATGGATGCATTCAGCTTCACCAGCAGACTCAAAACACTTTGGTTTATTCCCTCGGCTGCATTCAAACTGGTGACGTGTGATCGGCTTGGTGTCCCAAGGGGCGATTGACCTTGACATTCCGTCACAGACGAATTTGTTTCCATGGCAACTTCATCAACAGCTTTGGCTAATTCAGGAAGGATCTCCTGTTTATTGTAATGCAAGTTGAGGGCCATCTCAAGGTTTCCTCTGCAGACTTTAAGAAGGTTTATTGCAACACCTAAGAGAGAAATCGCATGAGGCGGGTTCGGTTACCCCTTTTACGCTGCAAAACTCGTTCCAACTTTTAAAAGTATAAAACGAACGTGGAGGAGGTCGCGGAGAGGGAATACAAAATACAACAAGAGAAACATAAGCAGGAACAGGCTGGTGGGGAAAATGATAATGCCAACAAGGACAGGGAAGAGAGAGGAGAGGGTGGGGGATGATGACCAAGAGGGTCTATAAAAGGAACAAAAGTAGCAGGGGTAAGAAGAACGGGGCGGGGCGGGGCGGGGAGGGGAGGGGGAGAAGGACGACGGGGAAGAAGGAGGAAGAGGGAGAGGAAGGAAAGGAGGAGTCTAGGACTGTGACCAAAAAGAACAAGGAGGAGAAGAATGGGAAGGAGCAGGAGGGGACAGACACTGGTACAGGGACGGAGAAGGACCCGAAGAAAGAAGCAGAAGAAGAGGAATAGGAGGAGGAGGAGGAGGAGGTGGAGGAGGAGGAGGGGACAGACACTGGTACAGGGACGGAGAAGGACCCGAAGAAAGAAGCAGAAGAAGAGGAATAGGAGGAGGAGGAGGGGGCAGACACTGGTACAGGGACGGAGAAGGACATGAAGAAAGCAAAGGAAGAGGAATAGGAAGAGGAGGAGAAGGAGGTGAACATGAAGGAGACAGACGGGAAAAGAACAGTAGGAAACGGAGGAGGAGAAAACATGGGAGCGAGAAAAAGAGTGAATAAGCAAGAGGAGGTGGTCAAGAGGATAACGAGGACAACGGGGATGATCAGTGCAACAAAGAGCAAACCTTTATTGACTTTGGTTACACTCGTGAACTGTTGCACTATGCCCTGGAATGATGATGTGTTCTCTACACTCGGGCTGCTGCGTCCCTGTGTATCCAAGGTCTGCACCTCAGATGAGACATGACCGACACTGGTGGAGGATTCTTCTGCTGCTGAAGAGGTAGAGTTAAAAAAAGAACCTTAAACGCATATTTCGTAAAGGACGATTTGCAAGAACGAAGGGCATCTACAGGTAAGATATTCTGAAAAGAGAGTACATCAAAAGCCCAGCACTCAGAATGATCTTGTGTGCGTTTCTCGAAACTCCCGAAACTTTTCAAGCGCATTTCGGTTGCCATAATATCCATCGTATCTTAAAAAGAGAAGCGTTTCCCGGAATTAAATTTTGCAACAGATTTCCCCTTTCGTATCTTGAAATCATAGTAAAAGACCAGCTTTTTAGGATAAGCGGATCGCAGTTTTACAAATGGCTTTTCGGGCCCGAAACGTTTTCAGGACGTTCGAGAAACGGGCCCCTGGGCCGAATGCCTTAACCTGACTTGCGGTGTCACGTCACTGACTTGGCGGGCCGCGCACTATTTTCCCGCCAGTACTTTTATAAAAGAATGTAGATTCCACGAATTCTGAGCGAAGCGTGTTTTGTTCATTCTGCTCATTCCTCTGAACGGGACGTCATTCCATTGTTTCCGAAAACAGAATACGAACCGAAAGAACACCATTACAAAATCTCAGTTCCAGGCATTCCTACTCCGAAATGCCCGCCAACCTCCCCCTCTCCCTCGGTCTACAAACAAATGAACAACTCGGTCTTAATATTAGGCTCCAATACACGATGAAACAAGAGTCAACTGACCCTGACTGCTGTCGCAGGTATCCATTGGTTCTTCTACTGCATGCACCACGTGGTTGACATTAACAACCATGCTTGTTGAGGAAAAACCCAGATCATCAATGGTTTTTGGCCAACCAACAGGAACCTTGTGACTCTAAAAAAGAAACAAACAAAACAGTAGTGAAAGCTAATGATGGCAAATATGGAATTCGATCACGGTATTCTCGATATTTAAAATAGGCCGTTCATGATTCAGTGTTTATAGCTGGACACAGGGTGCTGTTTTCACTGAGAAAACGGCCATTGAAACTTGACAAAGCCTACATGTGTCACTGTTGGACAATACAGTTCACATTTTATTGACGACTTCCTCACAGTTTTTTTCCATTGATAAATCACGACGTAAAATACCGTTCATTTTTTATGAGCTAGTGGGTGGGGGAGGGGGGCTGGTGGGGGAAATTGGTGGGATTTGGGGTAGTGTCATTTGCAGATTGTATGCCCCTCCCTCAGGTTACCAGTTTTAGCCACATAACGCCGCTCAAAAAGATTTTTTTGGGATGACCCTCCCTTCACCTCCCCCCCCCCCGCCTCCCCCTTCTAAATTTTTTTTACACCAGATTTTGTTATCTCAGAATTTCGCTCGACCCTTCACCTTTTTTTCTTTGATTGTTTTTTGGGTAGCCCAGCCGCAAAAGCCATTGTTTTTGGTGTGCCCCTCCCCTCCGCCCCCAAACCCTCCAGCCCCCCTCTCATTCCATAAAAAATGAATGCGCGAAACCCGTGATGACAGAGTAAACAAATTTTCGCCTGATCTCAACATGTGTGTGCAGTTCCAAAGTTACCGATGAAGTACGGGTTGACTTACCCTAAAAAGCCACTCGTGATATCTGTTCAGATACATCAGCAACATGGAGAATTCCAAAGCATTAGACTGTAAAAAGGTGGGGAAAAATGGTCAAGAACTCGGGTTGAATTAATTACTTCACTTAAACAAAGCTGTTTGTTATATCAATGCAGATCTTTATGTTGGAGAGAAATACTCCTGTCAATGCAAGCTTAAAGAACGGTATTTATCACAAAGAGTAAATCATAACTTTAGATTTCTTAGCATTTATCTCTAGTAAGAAAAATTTCCTCCGGCAATATATATGGTTAAATGCAATTTAACTTAGTTAACAACGAGGAACAAGTGGCGTTTTCTTTGTTGGCGTTAGTAGCGTTGTGGCGTTTTTGTTGTTAGCGTTAGTAGCGTCTTGGCGTTTCTTATTTGTTGGCGTTAGTGTTCAGCGTTTCTATAGTTATGATCTTGGGGATATCCAGGCGTTCTCTCAGTAAGCGTTCCACTGGTGCGGCCAGCGGTCTCCCTTGTGGCGCATGCGTGCGTTGCTTCATGCTCGTATTACAGTTTGTCCTCGTGCGTGGCGTCCAGTCGGGGGTTGTTCATTTGCTTGCGATTTTTCCCCTTCCCGCACATCCCTGGGGTTGGGTGTATGTCTAGTGGTCCTGTTACTATTTATTCCATAGTTTTCCACTGAAATTCTCATTTCAGTGTGACTGGTGCCAGGGTTCTTTGTGGGTGTGGGGGCTCGTGGCTGGGTTGCGGGCAGTGCCCGCCATCTGGGTGGTCTTACATCCAGGGGCTGGGGCTACTAGACAAGTGTTTGGTTTGTTTGTCCCGGGCACCTAACCTCCATTTTTTGCGACAATGTTGTTAACCACTATTTAGGCAGAAAGACAATTAGCTGCAAAAATCAAAGTGTTTCCATCGCACAACCTGAAGTTTGATGTGAAAAACAGTCTTCCATTACTGCGACATTTGACCATATTACGACTTGGAAACTTGAAACACGAGATAAATACTTCAGGGTTTAAAATAAACAGCGTAAGCAAGAAAGACGACCAAACAAATATACGATGAATTAAAAAGGGCGAGAACGTTTTTACGCCAAGTGATTTCCTCAAATTTGAACTACGTTTGAGCTGATGACATGCTGTGACTAGGTGAACAACACTTGCGGATTTGAAATCGCTTGAAACAAACTCACCTGGTTCTCGTCACCAGCTAGGGCCAGGTTCCTTGATGGTATTTTCAGCCTCTCGGAGACACTACAGAGAAGAAAAACAATTCATAACAAATAAATTAATAATGAATAATAAAAAATAGGACTACTACTACTACTACTACTACTACTACTACTACTACTACTACTACTACTACTACTACTACTGCTACTACTACTGCTACTGCTACTGCTACTGCTACTGCTACTGCTACTGCTACTGCTACTGCTACTGCTACTGCTACTGCTACTGCTACTGCTACTGCTACTGCTACTACTGCTACTGCTACTACTACTACTACTACTACTACTACTAATAATAATAATAATAAACAATTGATATGGTGCTGATACTATTGAATATTTAATAATAAAAACGCTTTACAACTTATCATTCTCATTCATAAACTGACAGCTTTCTTAAAAAGGAATGTTTTCAGTTGCTTTTTAAAAATGGCTGGTACTTGTTCTCAGAGTTATTGGAAAACAGTTCCATAAAACAATTACTCGCCGAAAGCGAAGTGAATATTGCCGACTAATCAACAGAGAAATAGGTAATCATCACATTTTATTTCTGGTGTTAAGGTCCCACCATTTAGTTTTGCTTCATATGCACTGCCCAGCACAGTGATCATCACATCATACAAGGAACCGCCCAATCAATCAGATTGCAAAATACTTTGTTCAGCTCTGAAATTATACCAAAACCAATGAGCCGCTGTGGGATAAGCATACGGCCTGGAGCATTTCTGGTGCCTACCTAGCTCCCTTGTCAAGTTGAGAAACAAAAAAATAGTTATTAACGCCAGCCTTACCTAACGAGATGCCTCGTCAGTTTTGTGATCAGAACTCGTCTATTGGGAGGTTGTTGCTCGAGTAGGAACTGAATGTGTTGCAGTTGGCCTATTTTCTCGTGAGTGGTGCTTTGGTTCTCTGAGGTTTAACGACAACATTATTTTTAAGGAAACGACAAAACTTTTAAGTTTATAAGACATGTTTCGACAGAAACTTCTGTCATCTTCAGTTGAATAAAGTAGAAAGCATTGGAAGTTGAATTTATAAGTATATATTTATTTATAATGCATAATAAATCAATTATTAGATTCAGTTTTTGTGATATCCAGAATAATCAAGGTCTCGGTAAGGGGTATCAGCCCCAGCCTTCGGCTTCGGCTGATACCTCTTACCTCGACCTTGATTAGTCTGGTCACAAAAAACCTCATCCAATAATTGTTTATTATCACCAGATCGAACGTAAACGAGAATAAAGTAGTACTCTCTATCATTACAAATGATGAAGGGGTTAGTTTCTGCGTCGGTGGCGAAAATTCGGTTTTATCAACTGAGTTGATAATTTACGTTGGCCACCGTACAGGTATTAAAAAAGATGTCGTTTCGAGCGTTAGCCCTTCGTCAGAGTAAATCTTTTTCAACCCTTAACGGTGGCTAATTTACATTATCAACGCAGTTGATAAAACCACATTTTCGCGTGCAAAGACACAAAGCCTCAAATAAACTTCTAGAAAGGTACCAAAAGCCCTTTTCTTCCATATTCCACTTACTAGTACTAAAGACAACGTTCGATGAGAGACACCTGTTTCAGCATTTTTGGTGCACCTCACTTTGACAAGTTCATAAATACACAATTTATTCGCTGCTGTCCGCCTCCCATCTCCTTATCGCAGCAACAGTTGAGAAGTGGGCGAATCTTTGTAAAACTGAATCGTCGTTAACCCTTTGATCTCCAATATCAAAATGTGCATTCTCCTTACGATTGTCTCATTTATTTCATGTTACATGTAAGGAGAATTTGTATAAAAGTTAACTCAACTGATCTCTGGCGATCATTTGCTGTATTCTCATGCCCTGTGTGCTTGGCGAACTAGGGATATGGTAAGGGAAAGCGAGACAATGATCATACAGACACCTCTGTCAGTGGCTTCGCTTCTCTGGGTAACATTGTTTCTTTAGTTTTGTTTTTAAGATCGAATTTCCGAGGGGAAACGTTAAGTCGAGAGTCTCACGACGGAAAGAACTGTTTAATTAGTTAAGTTAGTGTACGAAAACTTACGCAAGGCGCTGGTAAGAACTCCATTCATAAACGGCATGAAAGGCTCAAACAACGGAGGCTTCATGAGACGGTGATTGTGAAGCGCATCTGCCATTACAGCAGACACTTGATGGGGAGAGTCTCTCTCTGGTAGAAGTGGTGCATACGGATCTGAGGGAAGACAGAATTCGTCATTAAATGTTATTAAGGACCGGGGCGGGGGGGGGAGAAGGGGGGAGGAGGGGAGTGGGGAAGAAGGAGGAGGGGAGTGGGGAAGAAGGAGGAGGAGGGGGGAGGGGAGGAGGGGAGGAGGGGAGAGGGGGGTCACCTATTCATTACTCACGGGTTTATTACAAACCCACAAAATGACCAGCTACCAGTTGGCTTGTTAGCTCCGCTAGTAGAGCACTGCATCAGTATCGCAGAGGTCAGAGGTTTCACTCCTGCGCAAGCCTGGATTTTCTTTCCGGATTTATTTTAACTACTGCTCAAGTGGTGTGCTATGATCACTCACATCTTCATTCTTTAATCCGCAATTCTAATATATGACTTCATATATTCATATTCATCAATGTCATACAACTGACTTAATAATTTTTAGTGTCGGAGGAGGGATCCTTACCTTGTTCCAACCTTTGCACCAGTTCTCTGTTCAGAAAATGATGCGTACCGATTTGGTGAAGATCCTGCGCATCTTTACCTAACAAGAAATAACAATCTAATAACAAGAATATCAAGCTTGGTTTTTAGCTTAAGCGGGATTGTCGCCAATATTCGGTGACCTACGTTCTCATGAACTGTTACTTTCCCGCCATATTGTAGGAACGGCCGATGTACATGCAAAGTTAAGCTCCCGTCAATTTCGCAGTCATGTCGGCGATGAAGAACAGGGATACCGTCTGCTGTCAGGCACTAACGTTCTAATAAACCTTATTATATCTCTAAGTTAGTACGCGCACTGTAATTGGTCAGTTTTGCGGGCCACACTTTACTGCACGGCCCGTAACAAATATCTTACTAACCTCGTTTTCTCGCCCCGTAAGTTACAGATCCAAGTTTTTTCCCGTTGATTTATGTCCCGCGCGCTTCGCGCTTGGGCCATAAGCGAACGGGAAAAGACTTGGTTCGTAACTTACAGTACGGACCTCGAACTTGGTTAGTGAGAGGTATATCTTTACCACTTCTTGTTACGCAATAAATCGTTAATGTATACTTGGCGGGTTCTAGACATAACGATAAAATGAGCTCTCAGCTATCCATTTACCTGGCAAACTAAGGTCTCTTTCAAAAACGACAATGGACTAGATATTCAATATCCACCACACTTCTGTTGTTATTTTGATTTGTATCGTGTTGGCTTTTGCTTTCAAATGTTTTGTTTCATTTTGATAACGAGAACTTGCCACTGCGACATCTTATTGTTTCTTTTACCCCATTAATATCTTTAAAAGCAAACGACAAACGTTTCGCGTTTGATAAAGGAATGTTAGGCGACAGCCTGGCGGGGTACTTCCAGAAAAAATGGATGGGGGTGTGCGGCATTCTTCCTTAAACCCTTACTAAATTTCAGACCAAAATCTGATACCCTATTTCAGACCTGACCCTTAAATCAAGACCTTATTTCAGACATGCCTTATAATCACTTCCTTAAGTCAGACCAATTTTAAAAGCAATGTTTATACGCTTTCATTAAGTAGGATACGGCAAACCTGCACAAAGTTTCGAGCTTAAATTTTACACTATAAAGCAGGTTGCATAATGTGCCCCCTATTTCAGACCAAAATGGTCAAAATTGATACCCTATTTTAGACCAAAACGGCTAAAAAAGCATACCCTTTGGCGCCGCAAATACCTATATAGCCAGGAGATATAGCCCATTATAAGTGAGTACCCCCACCGCCCCCCGGAGGGGGGGAGGGGGTGACAACTGCGTGAATGAGAACAAAACCAGAACAAAAAGTCAACAAACCATAAACATCAAGGAAGTCGATGCAGCGGTCCACTATAATGCAGCCAGTGTCCCTTGATTCTGCGCCACAAGTTGCACGGGAGCTCTGAGCAAAAAACATCAATTTAAGTGGGTATGCGTCACTGAAC
>OX419343.1:22561568-22564068 GCA_948470475.1 Galaxea fascicularis | reverse complement strand
TCAGCAAACAATTTCGCAATTTACTACAAACTTGTGGCGACAAATTTAATTTGCAACATACCTCGCTAAGTGTCGATTCGAAGGCCTGTGTATTGTGACTCTGCCCTGGTTTATCTGGGATATGAATTAAGTCAAGGCAAATGTCACAGATAGAGCATGCCAATTGCCAATTGAAGACCTTCATGTGAAATTTCACTTAAGAGAAAATTTTGAAGTCTATTTCCGACCTAGTAAATTGTGTGAGCCAGATAGCTCACGGCTGCGTGAAGTGAATTCTGCTTTTTTGTAAACTTAAATAAGTGGATGAATTGTAACTCTCGACACACCAACTTTGCCTTGTGTTTTTGATGGACCTTGTATACCCACGGGGAGAGAAGCAGCAAAGGATATTACAACAGAAAGAAGTCTCAACTACCCAAAACCAACTTCTCCAACAATGCATGTTGCTTACTAATGCCAGTATCATACACTGGTCAGGCACGCTAACAAAACCACACAACCGACAAACGACTTTCACAGTCGCCCCCAAGCTTGGTAGATTCAGATTAAAATTCACGACGCTATAATGTGCTACTTAACTAGAAAAAAAAATTGCCAAAAACACCGCTGACTACTGCGTCTGGTAGTTTTTGAGAAATGCAAATCCGTTTCAAGATTTAAGTATTGCCCAGCGATCAACTTCAAATGAAAAGGATATGAGGTCGACCAACTGACTGTGTGTCTTGTCACCCATACAAAGTTGAGCAACCATCTCTTGCCGTAGGATTTCTTGCTCAGTAAGTCCTAAGGAAGGACGACACACATTGTAGCAAACAGATCTACTATCTTTCCTACCTATACAATAGAAGGCTGCGCGCAGGTTGTCAAGAAGATTTTAACTAGAAGGATAATCTAAGAAAGAACACGGCACTCAGGGCGCCGGTCGCTGGCACTTTTTGAGGACCCTGTGCGCATGCTCTGATTGGCTAAGAGGTGTGTTTATGACAGTAAGCAAATACAGTTGAGTCGCGTAGTACGTTTGAGAGGACCCAGATTATTTTTTAAAATCGCATAGCTTGATTTAAACGCTAGAGGGGTTGGGATAATTCGAGACAGTTACGCAAACCTTTGTATAACTGTCTCTGCTGTGACGTTTTGTAATGTTATTTCGTGACACTCACATTCAACTTATGCGCATGTGATTGGTCATTTTGAAAATTGTCGCAATGTGTTGCATCGCAAGAGGAAAAAATAAATTTTTCTGTTTTCTGTTTAGAGGTGTGCTGGTTTTCTTTTATCGGCGGAATTTAAAGGGGTTTTTTGTCACATACCTCCCCTAAAAAAAAATTATTTGGGAGACCCCTCCTCCCAAATACGTTACACCAGCTATTTTCCCCCGTGTTTATCTCGTGTTTATCTCGCTCAACCCCCTCCCCAACCCCCTTTTCCTTGGTTTTTTGGGCAGCGCCCCTTCAAAAGCCACTTTTTTGGGCATGTCCCCCCCCCCCTTCCCCATCCGATAAAAAATGAACGGTCCCTTAAATAACAACTTTTTATAAAGATAAATTAAACTACAATTTGCGCTGTATCTTTGACAAATCAATGGAGACTGCCATTACCTAAATGCAGTCGATTGCTCAAGATTGTGACAAGCAGTGTTAGCATTCCTTCAACCATAGAAACTTCTGTGTCAACATCAAAGCTGGGCGGACTGGACACAACAGGCACACCAAACTTAAACCAGTGTCTTAAGCTGAAACTAAAAACAAAGGCAAATGTTTAAGCAAACGAAATCTGTAAAAAAAGTCTTGGATATTCACTAACTGGAAGTCACGAGGACTAGAATAAATTATATTCCACTGCTAAATAGACCATAAGCGTATTGAATTATTTTACCCTCTGCGGGCCGCGAAACAACAAGGGCCACTTTAAGGGCCATTGTCACTGAATTTTGTCATTTTCTTTTTGTATAAACTTATAATTACTGTTCACTAGGGAGCTCAAGGAACGAGGACGGTAACGGCAACGAAAACACCAAAAAACAATAGGCTTAATGAGCAAACACAATCGCTCTGCACGTGCGTTTTACATTTTGGTACATTTCTTTACCGTCCTCTGCAAAACAATAACGTAAAATGACCAAATTTTAGGTTTTCTCGAGAACGTGAGCGCATGACGGTAAGTTTTTCTTTCGTTTTCTTTACTCTATAGGTAACACCCTTCACAGTAATTTAGACCCTGGACAGCTCGCCACCATTTTTCACGTTAAACAAATTGGAACAATCGCGAAAGAGTTACAAAGACGAGAAGTTATTTTGAAATGACGTTTTCGTTGCCGTCGTCGTCTTCGTTGCTTAAGCTCCCTACTGGTAGACGAGGCCCAAACGTGTGACAATCGTTAAGCATCACTCACTTTTTCTGCTATCTGTGATGTTGTACATGGTATAATTTAAACGCTCTTTTCTTGAACAAGAGCCATTTACCAGGAGAGCACAACTGTCATACGTTGACGTCACGGCAC
>OX419343.1:22546568-22556568 GCA_948470475.1 Galaxea fascicularis | reverse complement strand
TCAGTGTCTGCCTTTTGCTGTTGTGTCATTGAAGATTTTGAATAGCCTGAACAGCATGACTGTGGCTATCGAACTACTTTGCTTTCACAAACTATTTTGATCTTGGCACATTTTGACATCATATCTGTGCTATTACTCAACAAATGCACAACAGGAAATGTTTGGTACACTGCAAATATTGTGCTTAAGTAAGGTACACATAATGAAAATTATACCAGTGACTTGCACGCGTTAATGAAGCTCCACAGAGGAGAGGACGCTGCTTCCAGTTCCACAGAGAAAGCTGTGTAGTATGTATTCGGCTCATATTCTACATGTCTCAACAGCTTGCGCAGATTTAAGTTCATTCCTGGAATTTAAAAATACGTAAAATGACGATAACAATGACAGTGATAACGACGATGACGAGGAATACAGTTTCAGCTTCTGAAGCGAGAAAAATATGAAGGCTTAGGGCGCTTTTCATTTGTCAGAACTGGCCAGCCAGACGGGTCATTTTGAAAATGAAATAGGCTTCTTCGGAGAGTTTTTGCTAAA
This sequence comes from Galaxea fascicularis, assembly GCA_948470475.1. Lineage (NCBI taxonomy): Eukaryota > Metazoa > Cnidaria > Anthozoa > Scleractinia > Euphylliidae > Galaxea > Galaxea fascicularis. The sequence goes on along the minus strand of OX419343.1, from coordinate 22,556,031 downwards.
AAAAAAAAACATTCCTGCTATGCATACTATGAAGAAGTAAACTGATCTGTTTGGACAGTTTTTATTAATAGTGTAATTCTCTTTACAAATTGACTGGCCTGGCCGGCCAGTTCTGACTAATGGTAAGCGCCCTTAGATTGTCAGCAGTCTGCGAGTTTGCTCCTCAAAAAAATCCCCCCATTCCTCTATATGATCAGGTCGAGGATTATAAAGCTTCCGCCATATGCTAATGGCCTCCCAAGCTTAATTTTTTTATCCATAATACACCCACAGCTGAAGCTAGCCACTTCTAGAGTATGGAACTCACCACTCAAGTGACCAATGAATTTCATCCACTGCTTAATGAGGTCTGGATTCTGCATAAACATAGCAGCAATTGTCTTGTGGGACAAAACGTTGATGAAGTCGCTAACTATTGGCCAGTAACAGTGATTGACAAGGGAAGGGTGTTGGCAGTTCACTACATCATGTTTTGAAGCTATGTCTGCGAACAAAATGACCCCAAAATGAATTTTAAACTGAGCGACCTGTAAATAAGATTGTCAACAATGTTACAACCACTAAGAGATAACCGCATAGTCTCTACAGCAAGGGGGGCAACTGGGTGCTGCTAGAGCACGGCCCTGTAAATGTAGTGAGGTTGATGGGAATTACTTGTCACTGGCAGAGCCAGGTATCATATCAGGGCCACCACTTATGTTTTTAAGTGAGTGGACACGTGCAAAAGGTAGCCACAGGTTCCAGCCATCACACTGCTTTTGAGCTTGGAAGAAAATTGTACGTGTGAGGCCGATTGTACTCCTTTGCTCCTTTGCTCCCTCCTTAGGTTGCTGTTGAACTTTTTGTACAACTACTGACCACTGCATGTAACACTTGCCATTTACTCTACATGTATTTCGTATGCGTAATTACAGAAATTTTACAACTTCAATAAACTAAACGGTACAACCAAATTACGATCATGAAAACATCCAAATAAAAAGACAAACTTCATCAAGATACTACAAAAGGCTAATGAAATAAAAACAAAACTGGAGAAATATGCTTTTGATAATTTATCAGAAATAAGTGTTACAGATATATTTGTAGATTTGAAGAGGGCTGTAACACTGTCTTAAATTTGACCCATCTGGAGACTTGCCATGCGTAAAATGTAATGCAAAGGGTCAACCTTCTCTTTTGAGACTTCCAGCAACGTTTCATACCCCTTCAACTCTCACAAGCGATTAGCATGTTACTTCTCCTTACAATTTCAATACATTGTTGAGTAGACAGGTGATGTGACTAGACAAACTTATCAGCCAGAGGGTGGCAATCTTGATATAACTCAAATTTCTCTTAAGTAATGTATAAGGAACCGTGCAGCAGCCAGAAAGGAGAATTAATAATCTGATCTTGAGCATTAAAGGGTTAACAAATGAACCAGGGCTCGAAATTGCGACTCTCTGGTCGCCAATGCGACCCGAAATTTAGTGCATGCGACTGTAGTTTTTTGGAACTGGTGGCCAAAATTTTTTATTTGAGATCCAAATTTTTCTTTCTCATCACCAGCTGGTGAATGAACGAAAAAGTGAATTTTGAGCCCCAGGAATCAAAAGCTTGTTCCCTCAAGTGGTTTCATAATTCAGTTACTGAGTTCAGTGGCTCAAAGCCACTTTGAACTTTAAGGTAGGCAGGGCTCAGGTGAACACATCAAGGGAAAAGCCTTGGCCAAAATACATCACCTGAACACCTTCAAGTCTTGATGTTGATCACCAGAGAAATGCTGTACTGTACTGTCATAATACAAGAACTCAACTTCAGACCACTTATCACAAGCATGCTCAAAACCAGGCCTGACTTTGAGCATGCTTGAATAATTACTCTAACTACAACTACTAGTCTTGCCACCAAAAGCTGAAACTTTTGTACCCACTATTGGTTAACTTAATCAAAATGACTACATGTATCCACAGTTGTCACAAGGATTTTAAGTAAATCAATGAATTGGTTAAAGTAGCTGGCACAAATTAGTTGGTGGCAATCCACTGGCTTTGCATGACAACCCTGTGTACCTTATTTGGAAAGGTGGAATTGTGGTATACATGCACTTAACAGTAATAATAATAATAACAACAACAACAACAATAATAATAATAATAATAATAATAATAATAACTAATCATAATACAAAATAATAATTACCTCCTCTTCTAAAATTCACAAGTGATGGTCTTGCCATGTCGTGTAAAACTTTCACCATAATATGGAGAAGATTCTGGTCGTGGACAACTTTCTCTGCCAGGATTTTGTTACTAAATAGCTGAACACTAACATGCACTACACGGTTTGACAATTGTTCCACACTTTGGGAGTCCCCATTTAGAACCAAAGCTTTGGCTATCTTCTGGTAATTCTGGCAGAATACTTTCGTAAATGCCTCCTATTTTTTGGAAAAGTTGAGAGGTTCAGTTTGGTAAGAGTCTTAACTATATTCATTGAACAGTTTACTGACATTAATCTACAATGCATAACTCAATTTTATCTGGAACCAGTGATGATGATGGTGGTGGTGGCGATGGTTGCAGTAAATCATGTTGGTGATGCAGCTAATGGTGTTGATGATGATTATGCAGATGGATGTGGTACTGGTGACTTTCGGTGATGGTGATGGTGATGGTGGTGATAATCATGATAATGATGACGAGGACAGCAGTGATTGTGATGATGATGGTGGTGGTGATGATGATGACGATGATGGTGATGGTGATGGTGACACTGACGGTGATGCTGATGATGACAACAGTGATCGTGATGGGGATGGTGATGATGATGATGATGGTGATGCTAGTTATGATGGCAATAATAATGATTGGGATGGCAATCATGATGACCATGATTACCTTGACTTCAACTATCACGGCTTTACTATACCTTGTAATCTGCATTAGGCAAAAGATGAAGAAGAAATGTCACTATTTTCTGTGGAAATTCAAACTGTGCCACAAAATCCATTAAAAAATCCAAGAAAGTTATCTTAGCAAGTTCGTCCAAGCTGTCTGATGACAAAACACTAGAGAAAGAACTTGAGCTGTCCATTCTGTCAACAGATGAGTGTGTTAAACGTTGGGATGAAGAAGGTACAACAGGGTGTGGCTTCCTCTCTGTTAATGTTGTTTCTACATCTATGATTCTCATCATCAAGGTTACAGCAACAATGGTTTTCATAGTGTTGGTATCGCATAACTGCACAAGAAAATTTACAAGGACCTCTGCATCACTCATATCATCAGATACCGGATCTGAGGAAAGAACAAAAAAGAAATTCAAAAGGAATCAATAAAGATCAGATGACAAATAACAGTCCTAAGCAGTATCATATGGGGAGCAGGGATGGCACAGTGGTGAGAACACTTGCCTCCCACCAATGTGGCCTGGGTTCGATTCCAGGTCTTGGCATCACGTGTGGGTTGAATTTGTTGTTGGTTCTCTTGTCTGTTCCGAGAGGTTTTTCTCCAGGTGCTCCAGTTTCCAAATTCCAGTTTGATCTGGATACAATAGACAATAAGAGCCACTACGTGAATGTCCACTGTTAAAGAGGTAAAGCAATTTGGAAGAACAAACTTATTTTCCCGGTATGTACAGATACTGCGCCTGTTAGCAAACTAATATTATGGAAAAAAATTTGGGTAGTATTCAGAGCCATGATCAAGTTTTGAAAATCGAAGGTAGCGGTAGCTCTGATAAACCCTCCTACATATTTTTTTTAAATACAACTGTACATGCATTGTGTAAAGTTCTTGTTGTTTCTTAAAGGGTTAAAATACTGAAGACAAATCAGTGATGCAAGATAGACATCAAAGCTTGTTTTCAGATTATGCTGTTGCCATGGAAACCAATCATGTCATGAAAATAACCATGACTTGTCCAACAATGATTGAGCATTTGATTTGTTATTATAACCTCAACAGGTAAAAAAAAAATGGTAGCATTGTTAAAACATTGAGTGCTGGAAACCTATGTGATCCATGTGAGCTACCTTAATATTGGCTTGGTGCCCAAAGGTCCAAAAACAGCCCATTTCCAGCTGAACATACCTATTGCATATGGGTCCATTTCCTTTAATTGTTGGTGTAGTCTTAAACACAATCGTGGAACCACAATTTCAGCCATGGCTAACAGTTCAGCAGGAGGTGTTCTAGACACTGTCGTTTCCTTTGTTCCATGACGTTGACAAAACCTACATGTAGGAGATTAAAATAACACAATTTGGTTAGGACTAGTGCAAAACCTGAGAAGGTTTCTGATAATAGAGAGATAAAGACAGCATTCATCTCACAAAATGTTCAGACAATTGTCTCTGTATTCATTCATGTACAAAATGGAACAAAACAATGTTACATGTTATGTTATGTATATTAAAGCAAGTGGAATTGCTAATGTATCAGACAACAAAAAAAGAATCAGTTTTATCATATGACAGTTGCTTGGCAATGGCCAAAAGGACAACTGTAAAGGAAATCAGAGTCCCAGGCAGAAATCCAACCTACAACCTCCATAACACCAGTCGGATGCTCTAACCACTCAGCTACAGGTCATTTATCTAGGTTTCCAAGTGCCCTCTGGCCTGCGCGCTGCCAGCAATGTAAATATCATTCAGTTTTTACTCATGTTTGTCATGAAAATGAAAACTAACTTCTTTGCATTGAAAACAGCAAACATGAAAAATGGCAGGAAAAATTGGATATGGGATTACCTCTACCATTTGTCATTTGCCGTAAATGTGATGCCTAATTACTCTAATAGTGAGAGCACAAACCTTACACTAAAAATGAATGAATTGTTTGCTAGTAGATTAAAACAGCTCATTAATCCATTGACTACCGTCCTGGGCAAAACAAGCCAAGGCCCTGTGCAAATCCGTTTTCTGTCCCTGCCTCCCCTCAAGGGGGTCTTTTTGTCTCCATTCATTTTGGTTGTCCTCAGGAAAGCTAAACCAATCAGAATCCACTAACTGTGCATATATTTTATAGTCTCAGGAAGTGCTAGAGGTCAGAAAGGGTTTTGTCACAGGCACTGAAGACCAAATTTCAATTCAAAATGGCTGTTGCGTCTTTCATGTGTGAATCTTTAAGGTCCCGGTTTGTTGATTTATGAAGAAAAACAAAGCCTTTTAAAACTGTTTATTGAAAGAACAAGTTCTAAGGAACACTCTACAATGTAAACAGGGGAAATCCATTATTTCATACCGAAGAAATTCCTGTTAGAGGACAGATCGTGGTTTTGTCAACATGAAGAGACGCTTGTTGACAACAAAACAAGTTTCAGCCGATGAGAACCATGGGCGTATCCAGGATTTTTCAAAGGGGGGTCACACTGTGTCAAACACAGGGTACTCACCAGATTGTCACCTGAATATTACAGGTTGTTTGCTTAAAACGGCTTACAAAGAATGGGGGAAGAGGTCACAGGCACCCCAGGACCCCCCTTCCTCCCCCCTTGCTATGCCGTTGGAGAATTTAGTTGGATGCATTTCATTTGCAACAATGTGTGAGACTGCTTAGTATGTTTGCTACTTGAAAGGGAAGATTTCCACAAAGCCACATACATTACTTATACATGCATCACCGTCATACTAATCCTGTTCCACAAATGAATAGAGTTTGAGTCACAAGTTCATGTATGGGGCTGTGTGGAAATCTTGCCAACAAACCTGTTTCAAATACACTTTTCAATGCCTAAATTGAAAATAAATCACAAAAATAGTTTTGTGCAAGACTTTTGCATGATACAGGAAGTGCACATTAGGGAAATCATGCCAAAAGAAGGTACAAAGACACTTTACAGATAGGACTTAGGGTATGTGGATGTGTTTTTTTACTGGTTTCCTTGTGGCTCAGTCATACCATAATGACTACTTATGCTAGCAGTTGCTAGTATTTGGAAATTTTAGGTGCTCCTTTGTTATGACCATTACATGTACAAGGTAAATTAACAATAATTATTAAAGATAACAATTAAAGATATACCTTTACATTGTTTTTTTCTCCTGCCCGCATATTTTTTCGCATCCTGTGTTTAAGAAACGCTCCCCATGCAAAAAAAAGGCTGTGTCTAAATGGCCGGCAGGCGGTCAAGGTTGTAAAAACACTAAATGGCCGGCAGTCCGATATTTCCTTGACAAATTCAGAAAAACTGAGGAATTTATGATATTTTCAACAAAAGACGACATTTACAGACTTAACTATCGAAGTAACCGTTAAGAAAGCGATGCAGTTTTATTAATATAAACTATCAAAGTACAAATCGTCTAAATGACCGGCAGCCGGTCAAAATCTTCAAGCCTAATAACAAACGTCCATATTCCTTGACTCCTAGCCCTAATCCCTAATCTGACACACTAAATCTCCCCGAAGTACCAAGTCTAAGGAAAACAAAGCCCTTGAAAGGGAGCCAGAATCGAACTGCCGGCCATTTAGTGTTTTTACAACCCTGACCGGCTGCCGGCCATTTAGACACTTAAAAAAAAAAACTAAAAAAAAAGAATCAAGACCGACTCTTTGAAATTATTTGCGAAGTTAATCTTGTTTCCGCCCGTAAATAATTAAAGTATTATGTAAATTCACAAAAGTAAACACGGAACACTTGTAAAAGTTGACCGTAATTACATGTAACAATACCCTTGAGGCTAATTCCAAAACGCCGAGGTCAGCTCACAGCAGGACAATATGAAAGAGCCATTACAAAGTTCCTCAATAAAATAAATCCCAGAAAATCGACAAATCCGATACGGTTGTTGTTCAATGAAATTTTGCAGTGTGATCATGATGATGCGGTATGCATTAATTGCTTTGATTATTTTGTTTTCTGCGTAGCTGCTGTTCGCTCGGATTTTTTCACGATTTGAAATTTTAAGAAGTTTACTTGGCATTTACCTTGACTTTCACAAGATGTTCAGAATTGAATTTCAAGTAATGGCTCGGAATGTGCGCTAAAACAGGTATTACCTACCCTTCTCGTTTCATTACGTCTTCATCACCGCAATCACAGGCACCACCAGCCTGGCTTTTGAACATATTAAAATCATGTCCTTCGTGATTTCCAGCGTGAAAACAGTCCGCACATAATGACATGCATGGAGAAATGCCGCAGTCTCTACAACGATAGGCCACGAAGTTCTTATTCCACACCAGACCGCAAATTGTTGGAGTGTCGTAGGAGCGCAGGACATTTCGAAATTCCTCTGGAGGTCTTCCTCCGGCTATTAGCCACAAACACCATTCCTGTCTTTCTACGTCGAAAGAACGTTGAAGACTAAGGACACCATCTAGAAAGCCTCTGATCTCTCGCTTTCCCTTCTCCGTGTGGCAGTGAGCCTTGAAATTTGCGGCGGTACTTTGTTTAGCTCTCAATGAGCTACTGTTGTCCGCCATTTTTAATTTTATTTTGTTGCTTGGTGCGCAATATACATGCGCAGAACCTCCACGGATGAAACAATTGTCGAGCAGAGGCTGGGGCAGACGAGACTGCGCTTGCGCTGTTTGTTTCGGTTGAATTCCAAGATGGCGACCAGTGCTGTGAGTACTACAGACCGGTTCTACTTCACTAAAGAACAATTGGAAAATACGCCTTCTAGAAAAAATGGAGTTGACCCAGAGAAAGAGCAAAGCTACAGGCAGCAAGCAGCAACCCTAATTCAGGACATGGGACAAAGGCTTTCAGTGTATCCTTGCCTAAAATCGCTGTTTTATTTTAGACGTATGACACATTTTCTTTCGTGTCAAACGTTGCGTAATTACTATGCGAAGAATTTTACATCTCCGGTCATAGGGATGCGCCCTTGAACTTGTGCTAAACGCTAAATTTTCAGTTTCGTCAAGTTTTTGCGTTCCTTAACATAATTTTACAGAACCCAGCTGACAATCAACACCGCTATCGTATACATGCATCGCTTCTACATGTTTCACTCGTTTAACAAATTTCATCGAACCGTGAGTGTTTCCAAAGACTCGAGCTTAAGACGAAATCCACTGAGAAGTCGAGTAATTGGAGTATTTAATGGACAAAAAATATTGTACCACAATAAATTTTAGTATATGACATTCCTTTTTACTTTATTTTTCTAAAAGTTAAAGATGTCCCTAGTTCTAGTTGCCTGTAGTAACACCAAGAACAATTTGCAAAGGGGTTCCGAGAAAATAAAATTTAAAGTTCCAGAAATTGTGCCACCACATATAAAATTTCATCATCAATATCTTTAACTGAACTTCATGTTTTGTTTTCAACATTTGGTGTTGTTAGAAATGGCTTCTTTGTTACTTATGTTCTTTAGACCTGATGAATTTTTTACCATGGATAAACAAAGATTAAAAAAAAAATTAGATCTTGAAATCTGTGAAAGAGAAGTTTGCAGTACAATGCAAGTGTTCTTGGTACAAAGCTTTTGTCCGGTTGTTACTTGAGTGGCTGTTGGATTCCCTCTTAATCTCAATATAATTAAATTCCGAATGGTTTTGAATTTTTATCGTATTTTTAGCTATGCCTTGTGTTACTCTATGATTTGTCATTGTCTCTGGCTCTGTGGTATCAACAATTCTTTCTTAAGTCAGTTTTTTTACCCCCTCTTCATTTCAAGTATTGATTTTCTCTCTGTAAATCACTTGCAAGTCGATCCCTATGTTTGAATTTCTTCAAAGCAATCTAGAAATAATTTTATTGCATGTCATCTACATGTATTTCCTTCTAATGAGAAGCACATTATTTAAACCCATTTCTTCTAGGCTTTGGCCCCATGTTGTCTGTTCCTTGCTGCTAAAACTGAAGAGCAACCACGCAAATTGGAACATGTTCTCAAAGTAGCACATGCTTGTCTGCACAGAGATGGTCCGCCTTTGGATCTTAAGAGTGAGGTACACGTATGTCTCATTTTTAGAACTTTTTGTGCTATCACAGGGAAAAGTAACCAATTCCCATTTTGGGAATTATGGGGCAATTCCCAAATTATAAAATACCCAATCACTGGTCACTTTTCCAAATTTGAGATTTTCATGGATATTTTCTTATACCCTAAAAAAACCCAAAATGGGAATGTGGTACACTGTATTTTTTTTCCTGTGAATTTTGATATGATAGTGTTCACCAAGGTGTATGAATGACTTGTGTGTGCCATACACCTTAATCCATTCTAATTTTTCTTTTGTTCTTATTCAAATTAGCAATAATTGTTGTCTCATTCTTAAGAGCAAAATTCAAGAGAATAAAATTTGAATAAAAACTATGACATTAGAATGGGAACCCTTTTAGAATAGGAACCCTTTCTCTGGCTTCTGTTGCAAGACACTGTTTTTCTCTGTCAAGGTTGTCAATATGATTTCATTTGTGATTTTGTGTTCACTATAAGTCATTAATAAGGATAGTACATGTACAGTGTACATGTATTATTGAAAGCTAATATACAGGGTTGTCAAAAAGTACCAGTGACTTG
>OX419343.1:22539068-22544068 GCA_948470475.1 Galaxea fascicularis | reverse complement strand
AGAAGTACACACATGTAGGAATGAAATCTTTTCAGTACCACTAGAGGTTTTGGATTGTATCTTACTATTGCATTCATCAAGGCTGTGCTCCAAGAAAAGTAGTTGGGTGCCCAAAATCCCTGAACCCTTGAAATCCAGGGTGCCTGGCTTATTCAAGTTTGGTGCAAAAACTACAATTTCCTGGTCGTCCAAAGGCAAAAGTAAGTCACCAGGGGCGATCGGGCACGCCTAGAGCACAGCCTTGGTTCATCCATCCTTATTATTAAGTTTGAGTGATAGAGATTCTACATGTACTGTATCTACATGTCTTTGTGCTACATGCAAATGATTTGATGCTAATTTGACATTTCACACTGCCCACACCAGCCAGCAAGGACCTTGGCCAGACCTCGTACTTCATGGCCACTAACAGGTAGAATGTTGCTACCTTGTGTTTGTTTCACCTTCATGTGCCTTTAGCTTAAGTTGCAACTACATGCGCAATTTTTTTGCTTGCGATGGTGATGTAACTTTTTTTAAATTGTTGAGTCACAGGCTCATAGTTGTGGTTACGCAAGTTTAAGAGTTTGTGATTTTTGTCACAAAAAACAGTTCAACTCGTTGAATTTCTTCGATTTTGTTTTGCATTTGTTTCAGCTGTCACCATCGCATCACTTACATGGGGGTGAGGATTTTCAGTGTGAACTGATGTCGTGACAGTTAGAAAAAAAAAAGAACACCATTGCAAGCAAAAAGTTGTGGCTCTAGAGTCAGATGTTGCAATTGGACTTTATTAGCTGGCAAATGTCTTCAATTCTCAGTGGCCTCACACATTGGTGTTTGACACTTCACACTTGCACATTTGGGAGCTACATGAAGTCATACTGTAGCCTTGCTAATTGTGTTCCACTTGCTTAAAGTAGGACAAAAATAAGGCTGCAGCCAAGAAGAGTAACTTTTGAAAGTTTTAGTATGGGAAATCGCACAACCTGGAGTACAATTTGGGATTACTAGGTTAAAAGTGATTTTGAAAGTTCTTAAGATTGCACGAGCCTTCAGGCAAGACGAGTGCAGAATCATGCACAAATTGTACAAGAAGGTTGTGCAATTTTTTATTTATAGTTTGCTTAACAAAACTACTGATTGCACGAGCCATCGGACCGCTTGTAAATTATCGGATATTCTGATAAATTAGTCCAACAAGTCATTCCAGAGGATGGCAAATTGTGTCTTCTTTTCATGTGCCTTTTCATCCAATTTCACTCATCAAAACGTTCAACTTTGCAACATTTAACAGTGCTCATGCACCGTTGTCATGAACACTTAATAGGTACTCCTATAAAGTACTATTTGGGGTTAATGGTACTGATTGGTCAAGAGCAGTACAATTAATCCCAAATAGTACTCTGTAGGAGTACCTATTAAGTGTCCATGGCAACGGCACATGAGCCAGTGTTTTCAATAGCGGCCAGCGGCCGGCGAAACTCGCCGTCCGCTTCACATGATTTCGCCGCCTGCTTTGATTAAAAACTTACCTCAAATGTTATGAATAGCATGGAACAAAGTTGTACCTTCTCCGCCTACTCCTAAACTTTTGCCACCTACTCTGATTCTTATTGAAAACCCTGATGATCACATCCAAACGTTGCAAATTGGGATGTTTTGATGGTGGAAACCGGACAAAAAGCACAAACTAAGAGGCACATAAGTTGCCATTCTTTGGAATGATTTGTTGGACTAATTTATTAGAATACACAATGATTTACAAGTTGCACAGCCTGTATTGTTGAACAAACTATAAATAAAAAATCGCTCAACCTTCTCATACAAGTCGTGATTGATAGGTACTCCTGGTCACTCGTGCATTACCTACATGTATTAATCACGAATTGTACTTCGAGGTCGTGCAATTTCCTATACAATTTTTTTTATAATTTGAAGTGGGCATTTTTTGTTTAATCCGTAGCAGTAAGTATATGTGAACAGTAAACAGCTGTATCCTCAAATACCTGTATGCCCTTATTTTACAGTCTCCATCTGACCACGCTATGCCTGCAGTACAAACCACCTGTGGTTGCTTGTGCATGCATCCACTTAGCATCAAAATGGTCTAACTGGGAGGTAGGGTATTTTGAGTGCTTTTAGAACTTGAGTGAATTCGTATAACCCGTTTCTTATATGCCAAAGAGGCGCATAATATTCTAATGACCGGGTTTGGGTACTCACGAGCGATTCACCTTGGAATGTACTGAACGAAAGTTTAGACAACGGCGAATTTTGCAACAGACGCATTCTACAACTGTTTAGAATATTCTGTGCGAGGCAAAGACCACAAAGGTGCTCGAGGAGCTTACAATTCTGCTCAAAAGTAAGTTACAGCTTTACCAGTCATGTCTAAAGAGTCGAGATTCTCGTCTCGAGAGAATCACAACATTGACACACTCGGCTATCACCTCGTGTTCCACTTCTTTGTTCTTACCGCATTTTGACGTCATCTATGATGTATTACTGAACAGACGCACGGCAACATGAAATCTGTTAAATGATGTGTTGTTTACACTAGAGACATCAAACATCATCACGAGGTACTTTTTTTGTTTGCGTGATCGTCCCATTATGTCGCAAGTGTAAACCAGGTTTTACAAGTACCACCGCCGGACGAAAAATCATTGCCCTAAGCAGCATCAGCTGTTTGATATTTTTTTATGGATAATAATTCTGCGGTTGTGACTTGATGCCCTGGTATCGCAACAAGCGCATTACTGTGGGGAAACACTGGTAAAACTCCGGCGTAATTTCTAAATTAATAAATTATTAGCCACCGACATGATAACAACGCTCTTTCATTTGGTGACGTGGTCCAGACGTGGATTCACTCGCTTGCGTTCTGTTTTGACATTGATCCGGCCTCTGTTATTCGTGTAATATACAAAAAACTCTAGAACTTTCACTTCTACCATTACCACCACCTCCATCTGCATCATCATCGTCATTATCATAATCATCATTAATTTTAGGCCTGACTGGCCACCCCATCTTCTATACTAATTAGCCCTCTTTTTTTTTTTAATGGTTGTTTGTTTTGCTTTCTCTCTCAGATTCCTCGATCGAATGATGGCAAGGACTGGTGGGAATATATCGATCCGACTGTCAACAAGTCAATGTTAGATGGTATGGCTGTAGCATAATTTCTTAATAATAATAACTTAATTTAAGTCTCAAATCTTTCTAGCTGAGCACAGGTGCCGACTATTAATCGGGGAGACTGTAAATAAAAGGAACTCTAATTCAACTCAAATCAAACCACAGGCAGCCCAATCGTGGTTTGTGACATCAAAAAGTTTCTATAAAAAATATGCCGTTGAAAGCTAGAATTCCAGCGAATCGAATTGCGGCGAAAATATTGATTTTCTAGCCGAATAAAGCCTTCCTACCGTAATTCTGCTGTTTCTTGTCACTTTCTGGACGTCTAAGTGCAATGCCATCGTTTTTTTTTTTTTAATCATGAGGTAACTGGCCATTCTAAATAAAGGGAAGGCTGGTGACTCGAGATTAAAGCAGTCGGCATTTGAAGGGCAATAAATTCCCAAAAAAGCGGAGTATCCCCAATTGAAAACCGCTCTAATAAGCATGTGATTCGGTCGTTAGAATAGTTTGTACTTTGTATTCGTGGTGTTGGGATACATGAACAGCGGAGTATCTATATCAGTCTTTTAACTGTTACAGAAATTGCACAAGACTTTCTTAAAGTTATGGAGAAGTGCCCGAACAGACTCAAAAGGAAAATCAACACTGTTACCAACCTAAAGGCAAGGAAAACATTTTATATTTTAAGTGTCCTTGGCTTCTGAAGGGTCCAGATAGAATTAGGATGCAACTTGAAAAAGTGAGGCCTTAGTTTTTCAAGTTTGAGCTCGCCTCTCTGGTACATAGTTCTGTTGGAAGTCTACTGTATGGCCAGATAGTGTCCGTGGATGAGTTTGCTTTTATCCGGTATTTACTGACCCTTAGCAAAGACAAAGCCTCTGACGTAGCGCCTTTAATATCAGTATATGATGTTTGCAGGGGGTAACTAACACCAAGGTACCTAAAGGAGAATCAAGTAGCAGAGCAATTAGTGGAGCCAGTGGTACATCAACGTCAACAGCGGCGGCTACTTCATCCAGTCACAGCCTTGTTGACGGTGCCCATAATGGGTTTTCATGTTATGACGGCTTCCAAAATGATTTAGATGGAAAGTCGTCTCATAAACCAAAATCGGATAAGGACAGAGAAAGAGAAAGAGACAAAAGAAAGGAATCTTCGTTAGGTAAACTTAAACCATTACCGACCACATCCACTTTGACGGCGTCAGCGGGAACGGGTTCCTCTTCAACGGGTACAAGTTACCCTCCTCTACCACCGCTACCGCCTCTTACATCAAAATATGCAACAGTTACTACTGCTAGTCAGGTGCAAGCTAGCGACGTCAAGGTGTCTACTTCCGTGGCGCATTCGACATCCGGAGCGTTGGTGTCGACAAAAGATTCTTTGTCGTCAAGAAGTAAACACAGACACCATCATCATGATGAATCTCAGCCGGCCAAGAAACACAAATCATCGCACTCTCACTCGCAACGTTCCCATTCATCGTCTCATCGCAAACCCAGCGGTTCCTCGCAATCATCGGATTCTTCTCCAACAGCTAACACCAGGCATGCGCACTCCTCTGCGCACAAAAGCTCAAGCCTCACTGTCAAGCCATTGAATCCACTTCACCCAAACCCTCTAACTGGCCATTCATTGCAGACCTCCCACAGTTCTTCTCATTCACATGCTCACGCTTCTAAAAAACCGCATCCTTCAGCTCATCACACGCCGTCAAGCCACAAGTCGTCGTCTTCACATCGCGGGCATCATAGTCATTCATCTTCTCACCGGCTGCCTTCCGCATCTGGGGAATCTTCCAAAAAACACTCGAGCTCCGTCAAACCAGGACCCTCAATTCCACCACAGGCTGTTCCTACGGTGAAACCAATGAC
>OX419343.1:22524068-22534068 GCA_948470475.1 Galaxea fascicularis | reverse complement strand
CCTCTATGTAGATTCTCATGGCTTTGGGTATCAGTGCGTTTTTTGGTGCTGTGGTTGGTTTTGTGCTGCTGTTTCCAATCCGTTGGGCGAACAGTCAGTGTACAAATGGAATGTGCGAAAAGAAGTCCCTCTCTCTCAAAACCGACACCAGGCATCATTATTTTCTTGATGGGCACGTTTTCGAAACTTGGAACTTTTCAATCTGGGAGGAATGTTTCAGCATGTGTTTAAGGAAATGCCAGTGCCTCTCTTTCAACTTCAACGAGGTCAATAAAACCGACAACTGCCAACTCAACGATGCGAACACAAAACTGACGTTAGAACCACTGAAGGCGAAGAAAGGCGTCACCTATTACGAGCCAGTCAGAAATTACTACGACGAAAAGGTAAGAATGTCAATCAGAGAATTAAGTTGTTTCCGAAACTGGGAATTTTGACGTCTTGACGAAGTGTGCGCTCAATGTAAAATCAAAATTTCTGGTAAAAGAGTCAGTAAGAATAACCTCTGACTACTTTTACATACTTTGCATCAGAGAAAGTCCAGTTCTCCTACATAATGTTAATTCTGAACCCGTGTTTACGGCTATCGTGAGTAGAATGAAGGAATGCATATGTTTTTAAAGGTTACATTTTGCAGACATTAAATCAGAAAACAACAGGTGAAACAATATTCTTTTGGTCTAAAGGGTGATATGCAGATTAGCATTTTCTTTGGATTTTTGGGACCGTAAAGAAACCCGCGAATGTGCTGTCTTTACACTCAGTCAGATCTTTGATACTTAAATACAATGTTGCCGGGGAAAATTTCAAACAGATCTGAAAGAGCTTTGCAAACAAGTCACTCCCTTATCGCAATAACTATTTGAATTTAAGTCCGCGAATCTTATGAATTATTCAGCTATTCTATAACCAAGGGGTAAAAACAAGACAGAACATTTGTAAATGATAATCACTGCTCGACACTACATCGCTTGGGCACGAGACACCCTTAAAGTTATAGAATAACCTTAAATTAACACTTACCTCACACTTACTCGCCAAGATTGTAATCCCCCGGTTTCTGTCTCTGACACTACACGTACCTTCTACTTTAAATTGCCTTACATTGGTCCTTTCTCTATTATCACGCAGAAAAAGGTTCGCCAGTTTGCTAAACGCTATTGTAACAACATTGATATTAAGCTAGGTTTCTCATCATTTTAAATCGGTAACTTTTTTAGTGTAAAGGATCCTATCCCTCGTGGGCTCCGTGCGGGTGTGGTATATAAGTTTTTGTGTGCGGGCTGTAGTGCCTGCTATGTCGGCGAAACCACCCGGCATTTTTCCACGCGCGTACGTGAGCACATTTTCAGTGATAGGACCTTGCATATTTTTAAACATTTACAAAATTCTGAACATTGCCGCACTTTATGCTCTAGGGCCTGTTTTAGCATCCTAGATCACACTTCCACCACCTTCCAACTTAAGATAAAAGAAGCCATTCATATTCAATGGGAAAAACCTACACTTAATCATCAACTTTATCATGTTAATTTAAAACTTTCTCTGTAATAATGTACATTGCCATGGTTCCTTTTGTTCTTACACTTAATTAGCATTTTGTTTCACACTATATATTCAACTCTGTACTTTGTACTGATTTAAACTGAAGATGACAGAAGTTTCTGTCGAAACATGTTTTCAAAAGTATTATTCTTAATAACTTTAAATTACTCCAAAATCACCCGAGACTGGTAAAATTGTTCCGCAACCTCCACTAATTTCATTCAAACGCGACAAAAACGTGGGCAACTTTTTCGTTAGTAGCGCACTCAAAATTAATGAGCAGCCCGGTACTTTCAAATACGCGCGCTCACGAGGCAAACCTTGTTCTTTCATTCTTAACACTTGCAAAATATCGGGACCTAAGCGATCTGTTAAGATCACCGATCGTTTCACATGTACCTCTGCAAATGTCATTTATTGCATAATCTGTAGGTTATGCAACAAGTTGTACATTGGGAAACAGAAAGACGATCCAAAAAGCAAAAATAGAAACGTGTCTGCGTTTTGCCATACTCAAAAAGTTAAAAAACATTTTCCAAATAATATTAAAAAGATGTGAAGTGATGGTACAAAAATCGCCCTCGGAGAAAAAATATTTCGAAATAAAAGTATCCTTCTTTGTAATCTTTCTTCGTTATACAAACACTATAGCAACGAAAACCCTTTTCGAGTCTCCTTAAATGTAGACATTTTTGAGAGAAAAAGTCTCGCTACGTTTTTTCGCTCATGTTTGCGAGAATCGCCTGGCGAATAATAATTCTATTAATGCTTGCGGGCGCGCGGTACAAGAAAATCCTGCCCAACAAAAAAGAGAAATAAATTTAAAACGAAGTATTTAGGATGGCACCTGAAGAGTACTTTGAGAATAAATAAAATTTGAGAATATATATATAATCGTGAGAAATACGCACGAAACTCAGAGTCGCAGGGAATCTTGTGTATTTTCATTTAGTCATCTAATTCTACATATAGATATATATATACTGTGTATGAAAGGGCGCCTGGCCTTGTGCACCCTAAATAATCATATTAAACTGAATAAATGTTTGAAAGAAAATTCGGCCTGAGTGGGATTTGAACCCACGTCCCCCCGCATGCTAGTTAGGTGTGATAACCACTACACCATCAGGACAACCATGCTGGCAACACGGCAATCGAAGATGTGATTTACGTGGTAAGGAACGTGGGCTCCCACTCAAGGCGAATTTTCTTTCAAACTTTTATTCAGTTTAATATGATTATTTGGGGTGCACAAGGTCAGGGGCCCTTTCATACACAGTATATGTTAATTAAAAATAGCCTGTATCCCTTGTGGTTCCTCCATTGTCATCTGCATTTTTTTTTTTTTTTTTTTTAGGGAATTGCTCGCCAGTCTTGCTCAGAACCGTTCTGTCAAAACGACTGCTGTGACTCTTTGCCTTGTCAAAATGGAGGCACGTGTCGTGGTGTGTGTGATGTGAACAAAAGAAGATTCAACTGCACATGCCCACCAGGCTACTCTGGGCACAAATGCCAAGTCAAGTTGCCTCCTCGATCCTGTAAGGAGGTTATGACGCTTAATAAAATAAAAACCAATGGAATCTACACCATCGTGGACCAACAGAACATCTCCTTTCCAGTCCACTGCGATTTTGGCTCCGAGCCTGATGTAGCGTGGACTCTGATCCAGTCACACTCCCTGCAAAACAACGGCACATTCAGAGGGAAAGCATTCTATCTACACGACATGCCTATTAACCAAGATGCACCTGAATGGGACAACTATCGTCTGCCGAAGTCCCGTATGAAGTCCATTCAGGATGTGTCTACTCACTGGCGAGCCACTTGTAATTTCCCGACAGATGGCGTGGACTACCGAGATTACTGGCGAGTGTCGCTACATTATTTGGACTTGTTGGTGGCACCAAACCAAGACGGATTCTGCCTCGAGACGGAGTATGTGAATGTTCATGGAATTCAGTGTTCCAACTGCACAGTGTCGTGTTGGTACGGTCAGACGCTTGATCTCCATTTGGACAGTAGTAATGGGTCTTTAGCTTGCGACTTGACAGGAGGAATATATGACGAAGATAACTTTGGATTTTACGCAACAACCAACCCAGAATTCCGTTGCACCTCCTTACAAAGTTCCACGACTCAGTTCTGGGTGGGAAGCTTCTAATTTGAATTTAAGTGGATCGTCAGTGAAACTACATGAATTTGTACAAAGCGAGACGTCATTTCGTAAAAAAATGCGCAAGTTTTTAAGTAGATTAAGTTTTGGTATTGTGTTCATCAACTTGAAAGTTCTGCTCCTAATTTAAGTTATGTGATTTCACTAGGCGTTAAATCGACAGATTAGATTGTCGAATGATGGGGCTAAACTAATAATATGTGTGTGCACCCTTTTTTTGGTTTAGGAATTGAGATGTTAAAGATAGGACTTTTAAGTCCGATTTTTAGGTTCATACCAAATTTCATGGTATTAACTTAATACGTTTGCCATTTTCAACTCATTTAGAACCAAAAAAATCATGTTTTGATTGATATTACACTGATCTATATCTTTTAAAGAGTTTTCTCCGTAGACTCGGCGCGAAGCTGATGGCTCTGTAGGTCTACTCGATCGTACAAGTCACATCTCACAGCTGTAGGTAATTCGGTAATATCTTAAATATACAATAAACGCTTGAAGTGAAATTTCCATGAACTCTTGCGGTTTTCAGCACGATCTATCCATGATCTCGATGTTCTCCCGTTTTTACGGAACCTGGTACGGTTTCCTCAATGTTTGATTACCATACAAAGCGTAACAAAGAACTGCAAGGGCGTAGCTAGGGGGGGTCCTGTGACCCCCCCCCCCTTGTAAACCTTTTTTTAAGCAAACAACCTACCATATTCAGGTGAAAATCTGGTGAATACCCTGTGTTTGACAGAGTGGGACGCCCCCCCCCCCCTTTGGATAAAATCCTGGCTACACCCATTGTACTGTGAAGGCTTGTAACGTTATTTTACCTCACACTGGTGCATTCGTGCCTCGTTTGGAAATTCACTTGCGAAGCAGAAAATCTGTTGGCACCCGTGGAAAGTTGCGCACGTGGTCACCGTTTGTTGACGGTAATAAAGGGTGACGAAAACCAAGTACCAGGAGCTGTAAGAAAGGGGCAGGTTCGAGGGATATAGCAGCAGAAAACGATTGCACATCTTGAAATATATCGGAATTACCAAGGAGAGATGAGTCTTTTCGATCGGATAGAGCTCCTCTAGACCTTGTGTAGAAACTTGACTTTTAATTAAAAGAGGCTACAATTAGCCTAAACTCGGGCCTGCAAAAATATATTGTGTATCCCTAATTTAGTGGTAACCAAAGAAAAGAGAGAAGTCTGTCCCCATCGACATTAAAATTGCATCCCTTTAAACTGCAAAATTACTTCACAGCTTAACCATTGATAACAATATTACTTGAAAAAAAAAAAGCAGAAAGCGAGAAAAGAAAAGGAAAAAAAATCCGTGGAAGATGCTACTACTCACTGACGAACCCGGCATGACCTGCATCTGGAGTGTCAACGACCACCACACCAAGTAAGCTCATATTTAGTGAGGTGAAAATAATCACATTGTTTACGCAGATCGATGGATTTTGAGAAAGGAAACGCTTGTCGAAGGATTTAGGATTCGAGATATGGTAAGTGAAACCTCCGACATGATTCATCAAAGCATCTTTTGCAGAAAAAAAATCAAAAGAAACAATGGTGAGCTTTGAAAACAGTGACCGACCTTCCGTGCATGTCACGGCGTTCGAGTTGTGAGCACAGCTCGTACATGGCCTTAAACCTTTTCCTAAATTCGGCAAACCTTTTCACACAGGCAAAGTTTACTGGATTAAAATCTTCACAACCTTACAAAGATTTGTGCAGATAAATGTGTTCAGTTCGTTGGAAGTGGATTGTTTTAAACTTGAGCCCTCACTTGGGTCAGGTTGTGGAAGGAGTCACATTACACGAAAACAAGTTTATGCAAATTTGGAATACTTCGTCAGTAAATACGTAAATTGCACTTGCTTTCTATTGTGCATTGACCAATGAAAATACTGTCAAATGCTTTGCATTGTGCATTGACCAATGAAACACTGCCACGTGTTCCTATTAGCCCTAGTTTCGAATTGTTTGTGCGAGAAAGACTGGTAACTATAGATTTTATAGCATCGAGTCGAGGCTGGGGGGAATATTAAGCGCCCATTTTGAAAGTAAACTACAAAGCTAGCGCAACTGTAAGTTTGAAATGAGATATTGTGCCGCCTCTGTGTGCAAAAATAATTCTAAAAAAAGGCCAGCCCTCAACTTTTTCGACTTTCCGAGAGAAAAGAAGCTTAGAAAGAAATAGAGGGCTTTTTGTCGTCGCACTGATAATGAGTTTGAGTTCATCAAA
This sequence comes from Galaxea fascicularis, assembly GCA_948470475.1. Taxonomy (NCBI): domain Eukaryota; kingdom Metazoa; phylum Cnidaria; class Anthozoa; order Scleractinia; family Euphylliidae; genus Galaxea; species Galaxea fascicularis. The sequence goes on along the minus strand of OX419343.1, from coordinate 22,528,116 downwards.
AACTTGGATATGTGTTCCAAGCACTTTGAGACCCTGACTGGAATTACGAAGGTGGCAACAGGGACGGTTCTGACAATATTTAATCCACAAACAGTCCCAAGAAGTCCAAGTAAACTCGAAAAACGGATGAGTGAGCGAGGGAAAAGAAACTAGAGTGAAGACAACGACGTTATGTTCCCCCACAGGCAGCCCAATCGTGGTGTGTGTCATAAAAAGTTGATACAGAAAAATTACCGTTGAAAACCTAGAATTCCAACAAACCAAGTAGCGGTGGAAATATTTATATTCTAATCAAATAAGGCCTTCCTATCTTCGCTCTACTGTTTCTTGTCATTTTTTGGGACGTCTAAATGCAATATCATCGCATTTTTTAAATCCAAGGTCACTGCCCATTCTTTATTTAGGGCAAGGTAAAGAAGGAGGGTGCCAAAGGTGAAATAGAAAGAAAGAGAGGTTTGTGAGAATGGTTGATGGTCGTGGGTTGTTTCGGTTTGTTTAACTTGTGAGTGGAAGAGTATCAAGGACAAGGAATTGAATTACTGGACTTAAGAACTGAACTGCAAATAATTTAACTGTAAATAATTAGTTTTCTAGTTAGTGTCAGTTTCGTTATCGTTTAAATTTTGAAGTAATTACTCGCGTTAAAGTTATTTAGGAATTGAATTAGTTTAGGAATCAAGTTAGTGGTTGTAATGTCTTAGGCTATTATTTGTAAACATAAGTTCTGTATTTAGGATTAGTTTTACTTATCATTAATATTGAGTGTTTAACCATCAGTAAATTTAATTCAATTTATGGTGGTGTGTTGGGAGATTGTGGGAAGGGATTTGTTTGTTTCGCTTTGTTTTTGTTTGTTTTCACTTTCGTTGTGCGTACCGGGGAAAATCGCCGGACTCACGTTACTGTGAGAATGGAAAACTATTGGTAATAAAAATAAACGATCCTTGTGCTATAGCAAGTTAAAATAACTTATGCAGGCTTCTGAGTAACCCTTATCAAGGATCTTTCCACTGAGGAGTTCAGGCATCATGTGTTCCAAAAAAGATTTTTCAGCCTCTCAACCATGACCTCCCACAGTTCTTTATCAAATTTAACCACCAGTATCCCTTTGAGAGTATAGATGATAAGATTGCAATGTGTTAAACCAGCTATTGCAAGCTGTCATTGAATTTGATAGTTCCAAGATGTCTCTTTTCTGAGACAGTATTTTCCATCCACTTCTTCAACGTAAGAGGCTGCAGTAATATGAGGTCGAAAATTTATCTTGCTAAAAATGCTCTTAACTTCTAAAAGTATTTTGACACAACAATTACAAACTTGGATTCTGTCTGGAGAAGCCCCTAGGTATGGATGCTGGTTTTCTATAAAAAAGGCCCTGTGAGAAACCTCTATACCCTTATGTTTGGATTTACATTTCTTGATTTTCTCCTTTACAGCTACATCTTCTCTATCATGGCGGCGCCCCAAGAAAGCTGCTGAGGAGTATTGTCACTGCTGAGAGGACAGTAATTCATTAGCAGCTTCACTGTATTTTTTGTATTTGTGGTCTCTTTTAGGTGGCATATTTTGTAAAAATTGGAAGCTGTTATTCGTCCTGCCCTCTGTCAAAACCAAAATGCTGTATTGCTTTGGCTTAATGTTTTCTGAAATATTACCTCAGTTGCAAAATCATGTTGATGTACAAAGTTTACATAGTCACTACATTGCTCAGCAGTAGGATTTGATAAACTTTCAAGATTATGGTTGGCAATAATCAGGGAAAAAACTTCTGCATGTTCTACAATTTCCTCATGGTCAACATCTTCAGATGAGATTTTTTCCAAGAGTTCTTTCTCACTCATAGTCTGAACTGGAGGTTTTGGTATACATTGTAAAGCTACACATGAAGGGTTAGTTTCCAGCAAAGCTTCAAAAAAACTTGTCTTTGAAAGATTGGGTAGAACTACAAAAGCACAAAGGGTTGCCAAGTCAAATGTTTTTTGTAATCCTTAGCTTCTTTTACCATACTCTGATTTTTGAATGGTAAGATCTTCCATGGGCACAGTATTTCCTGTAATGCCTAATTCTTCTTACTGAATACACTCTGAAGTTTTTAGGTTAAGAAATCGTTAATCAGTTGTGTGGTCAGGCGAGTAATTATAGTGAAAAAATAAAAGATAGCAAAAAACCCCTGAAAATTGCCTAGTATTACTCAATAAATAGATAATCATATTTGCACTTCCTTGAATCAGTGTTGACTACTCCGGAACACATAAATTAGGTAGAGCCTAGACAATTTCAAGCGAAAATCAATCCTCAATTAAATACGTTGGCCAATCAAAGCAACAGCAACAGAATGAACCAATCAGAGATCAGTCACAAGAAACGAGAAAACAAAGAACAAGCAAGTCACAATTGATGACAGTTTTTACTCTGATTGCTTTATTCTAAAAAGAAAAAAAAATGATGTGAGCCGTTAGGTCTTTATCGAGTTAAAAGAGAAAACGTAATAAACTTCGACCGCAACGTCGTCAGTATTTCTTCCCATTGCTCTATTTGAACGAGCGCATGGACCTGGAAGGAGAGAGTAAACACGAAATGGAGACTGAGGAGATACGCCACACGCGTGTGACGCTCGCGCACAAAAAAAGACTCAGAGGCGATTCCTCGGAATAAGTTAACAAGAATTGCTTTTAAGTCTATAGTTTAAAAAAAAAACCTAATTTGAACTACAGTTCTAAAAACAAAAATTATAATAATAACGACTCAAAAAACTGATAAGAGTCCCAGTAACGAATTCTTGAAATATTATCATGATTATGAAGGACTACACTACACATCCTCACTGCACTAGCACTGTTACATCTACATTTCACTACCATTTGCAAGGCGACTGGGAGATTCCTTATTCTCTATTAAATTTACAGTTTTGAATACTTGTTGGAAAGACCAGAATAAAAAATGCACTAAACTTGTATTGGGATCACGTCGATTTTATCAGGTAAATCGAACATTGAAAAGTAAAACTATTTTCATAATCAAGCCAAAGGTTCTGTTAACTTAGAAAGCCCAAGTCGGCACTAACGAACATACATCTTCCAGAAATCACCGGAAGGCACTCCATCTAGATAATCATCACATTCGCAACGTTCACCTCCCTGCGAACTCAGCGCCCAGTGATATGCGTAACCAACAAATGCTGCCTGGTTGTACAATCTGTCTTGGTCAAGTCCAGCTCCCCATTTGCCGACTTCATATGCGCCATTTACTCGTCCCCACCTTTCGCAAACTCTCCCCAACGTCGAATTGTCATTCTCCATTCTGACAAAGGAGCCACATGAATTGGGCTGAACATCCGTTTGACCGCTGAGATAATGCACTACAGCTTCACCAGAGCTGTTAGCAGCTGTGGTCACATGGAAGGTACGCCTGTTCTTTTTATTGCAGTGGAATCTCAGCTGAGTGAAGGGCATGCACGTACTCAGCTCTGCCATGGCGTCTTTTGTGAGGACCATCTGATCGCTGCTTAAATTTTTCCGCGGTAGGAGGTCTTGACTGGCAACTGAGAGGGACGTCTAGATGACTATAGCACGATGTTGGAGATGAGAATCCACCGACTTGAAAAGAGACAGTGGCCCTTAAACAAGTTAAAAGTAGTGTACGAAAAATCCATTAGTTGAAGTGAGTCGTACGTCACTCGTGTCCCGTCTTCTATCGATATTCCACCAATGACTTACCTGGAATGTAGCAGAAAGTGAAAAACGTGGCTCATACATATTTGTGTAAGAACCGCTCTGGATTTATTTCTTAAAGTATAAATACTGCATTGTTGATAAGCTGTTGTACTTCTTCTTGTCTAGTAGCTTCTCAATTATTTTTAGCCAGTATTTTCCCTTTTTGTTTCCCACAAGCTCACCTCATAAAGAAACAAAAATCACATAGATATTTCACAATCTTGTTCGGATTACCCATAATATTCCTACAACCGTAATAAGGCAAGTGATTCTTGTTCCACCCCCTCATCCAATTAACATTTAAATTCCAAATAATTAAGAGAGAATGTCCCCGA
>OX419343.1:22506568-22519068 GCA_948470475.1 Galaxea fascicularis | reverse complement strand
CTGCCCCCTCCCCCACATTCAATGTTGGTTCGTGGCCGTGTCTTGTGATGAAGTGATGACAGTCGCTATCAACATTGTTGTAAGGGTAATTGCAATAACTCATAAGAAAACAAACTGGTTTTATGGCTTGTAAATTTAACATACTTTATCTATGTGCACTTGAGATGGGTGACTCAGTCCTTTAGGGTCCCAAAATGATTTTTGGCCAGGATTGTAGTAAAATATTCTTGCCCTTTGCACACTTCATACATTTGATTCCAGGTATGTTTCTTCTTTCTTATGATGCGAAAAGCTAGCTATTGCAATCACTTAAGGTCATGGTTGTCAATGGCAAGAAAATCCCGTTGTCACAAACATTAAATGAGGACAACAACTCAATGTTACTACCAAAGTGTTGCCAAGTAAAACTAAAATAGTTGTTTGATTGTTTGTGTGTGTTTTTTAATTCCCTCCTCCTTCTCAACACCACGCCCAGGCAAAACAAAAAGGTTAAAAAGCCCGAAAACGTTCTGGGAACAATGTACAAGAAACAAGTTTGTAGTTATTATTTTGCTCAATTTAATTCCCTACTTCGGGTTGGATGACCCTAGAAAACGACCTCATGCCATACATACTTTTAAAAGCGATGCTAAGTCTCCTTACCGAATACGCAGAAATCGCTAATCAATTATGCTGTGAGGTACCTGAAAATAGTAATAAATTAAAAACAAGTAATAAATAAAGGCGAGATAGCAAAAAGCGTGAGAGTTTCGTGAGAGCTTCGTATTACTCCGTAGATAATTATTTGCCTTTCCTCGAATCATCTTTAACTAAAACGTTTCAATTAGAGCCTAGACAATTGCAAGCGGAAATCAAAACTTAATTGAACACGTTGGCCAATCAAAGTAATAGCGAATAACATAATGAACCAATCAGAGATTAGTCACAAGAAACGCCAAAAACATCAAGACAACAGGTAACTATATTAATAACAGTTTTTCCTCTGATTGGTCTATTCTGAAAAAAAATGAGCGAGCCATTAAGTCTTTATCAAAGTCAATCACAAAACGTAATAGACGCAGACTGCAAGGCCGTCCGTACTATTTCTTTTCGTTTCTCTATTTGAACGAGCGCGGAGATCTGGAACGAGTGAGGAAATAGCGACTGGTGGAAAATTAACTAGAATAGCTTTCAAATCGACAGTTAAATAACACAATGCGAGTTTGCGCTATAGTTCTGAACAAGTAATAGAACCTTATAAACTTTATAAACGATTACACTTTCTCACTTGCTGTTTTAGCTACATTACCCTACCAGACGTCGTTTCTAAGACTGCTGGGGTATTATTTATTCTAAATTAAATTTAAAGCTTCAAACACTTGCTGAAGATATCGGAATAAAGAAATTCACTAAACTGTATTATGTCTCAGTTTCTGATGAAGTGGCTCTGCAACACATAGGGTTAATACGCTGTCATCACAATAACCACGTCGCTTTTATATCATATGGTTCATTATCAATCGAACATTAAAAAGAACCTATCTTCATGATGAAGCCAAAGGTTCTGTTAACCTAGGCCCCGTTCAGACTAAGTGCCCGTTCCGCGGCACCGTTCCCGGGCACTAAAAAGGACGCTGTCCAGACACCTCAGTGCCCTGGACCGAGGATGTTCACACTAGTGCAGAAGGCTTAGTGCCCAGTTTATCTTTTTGAGTACGCCGCAATATTGCTGCCATTTTTGTGACTGCATCATAACGAAACACGGGAAAAAACGTGGGAACACATGAAAACGTGTTCAGACAAGTTCCCGTGCCCGGGAACGGTGCCCGAGTACTACCCTTGGAGGTAGTGCCCGTGCCCGGGCACGGTGCTCAGATTTGTGCGCGGGCACCAACAAAAAGCTATGTTCAGACCAGTGCCCGTTCCCGAGAACCGGGCACAGGCACCTAGTCTGAACGGGGCCTTAGAAAACCTCAAGTCTCTAGCGAACATAGATCTTCCAGAAATCACCGGGAGAAACTCCAGCAGCTCGATCATCGCATTCGCATCTGTTTCCAATTCTCGAAGATGGCAGGGCCCAGTGATATGTTTCACCAACAAATGCTGCGTGGTTGTACAATCTGTTTTGGTCAAGTCCATCTCCCCATTTTCCAACTTTATAGGCGCCATTTACCCGTCCCCACCTTTCGCAAACTCTCCCCAAGTTCGAATTGTCATTCTCCATTCTGAGAAAGGAGCCACACGAATTGGGCTGAACATCCGTTTGACCGCTGAGATACTGCACTACAGCTTCACCAGAGCTGTTAGCGGCTGTGGTCACATGGAAGGTACGCCCGTTCTTTTTATTGCAGTGGAATCTCAGCTGAGTGAAGGACATGCGCCTACTCAGCTCTGCCATGGCGTCTTTTGTGAGGACCATCTGATCGCTGCTTATTCCGCGGTAGGAGGTCTTGACTGGCAGTTGAGAGGGACAACTAGATGACTGCATCACGACGTTGGAAATAAGAAGCCACCCTCCTGAAAGAGAGACAGAGAACGTTTATGTGAAGGTCATCAAAAAATATGTGGTCCGAGGTTCTAAAGAAGTTAAGTTCGAAAAAATTTCTAAAACACGAGTAAATTGTATGTCACTCGCGTTCTGTCTTCTTTCGATAGTTAACCAATGACCGCGGAAGCAGCGCTAAAGTTTTAAATGAGCACCTGAGATAAGACATGTGAATGATGTATATGAAATAAATCGAGTTCCTTTTCAGGCTTCTCTAAGCAATTGCATCAATTGCGTTCACAACTGCAAAGATTATTCTTCATTTTATTTCATTTACACAGTACATATATGATTTATTTCATGTGCATTATTCACATTCATTTCTTTCACGGGAAGTCAACATATCAACCCACGATTAACTTGCTCCCAGCATCAGCGGCTTCATAGCTCAGTTGGTTAGAGCATCGCGCCGGTATCGCGAGGTCACGGGTACAAAGCCGTCCAGGCCTCTTTACTCAGCATAAATTGCGTTTTCAACTGCGCTTCGTTGGCACAAAGAACTTCTTTGCCCGTGGACGATGTTTTAAATCTACTGTCTTTTTGACTGAACACCACTCAGTTTACGTGCAATGGCACCTACTATCAACAGGTGTTTGGTACGGCTATGGGTTCTCCCGTTTTCGCTGTCATTGCCAACATGGTAATGGCAGATGTGGAACAAAGGGCTTTGGTTTCTTCACCGGTACAGCCCTTGCCGGTTTTTGAAACGATATGTCGATATCCGGAAATGAAAAGGAAAGCTTTCTTTCACTTCTATAGAGTGCACCGGGGAATTTAAAGGCAAGTAGCTGGTTATCGTAAACCCACGCTTACCAACCAATACCTCGCATTTGATTCCCACCACCCTATCTGCCAAGGAACCTTGCTCACGAGGGCTGATTGTTGGCCATTTTCCTCTGATTCTAAGGCCAACAAGCGAGGATATGTTTTCCGGCTTGGTAACTGTTTCAAACCAGTTACTTTTCCTCCTAATACCTCTGGGGACGAGGATTCGGCTACAAGTTTTGCCTTCATCCCGTGCATCCAGGGGGTTACAGAACCTTTCAAGAGAGTCTTGTGTAACCACAACGTTAAAAATGCCCAAACACCTTTTCAGACATGAGGTCATATTTATGCTAAACCTAAGGATTCTGTGCTGGAGGAACAACGAACTGACGCTGTTTATTCTATTCGTTGCAATGACTTGGATCATGAGTACATCAGACAGACCAAACGTCAGTGTGGTAAACGTTTATAAGAGCGAAACGGAAAACTATGTTTTGTCGGAACATGCTTGCAGAACCAACCATACAATTGCTTGGGATAATTCCAAAATTATCACCAACGGCTTTCTTCGGAAGTTCCGCCCAGGCTCCTTCGAACCGTTAAGATGGCGACCTTATACATGATACCTATTTAAACCTCATTAAAATAAATTTTATTAATTAGTAAGCGTATAATAGATCAGATCACCCCTGATGAAGACACTAGACAGGAGTGTCGAAACGTTGAGTAGTGAATTGTAACTTCTTAAGTTGCATTGATCAATCTTCAAACCAGAGTGACATTAAACCATGTCTGTTTGTCAACCTGGCCCAGGTTGTTCAAACGTTGGATAGCGTTATCCACCGGATTAATCGTTATCCAGTGGATAAGTAATGAGAAAACTAATTGCACTATCCACTGGATAGATATTTATCCGGTGGATAGCGCTATCCAGCCTTTGAACAACCGCGGCCTTGTTGCAATGTGAACTTGAACATACTTTATTGATCTCTCTTATTTAACAAGTATGCCAAAATTGCTGAGTGCCTTGTCTATAGAGCAACTCTTCGTGTTTGTGACGATTAAAAAATTGGCTTTTTTGAAGACTATAGTGCGTTACCTTGACGACACTTAATGGAGGGGGACAATGAGAAAAACGGGTGGGAGGGGACGTAGGGGAAAAATCCAACCTCACCTCCATCCGTTTTCATGTCACAAAAGACTTCCAAGGGGTCTCCACTCTTCTCAGGATCGATCCAGTACTTCCCGTCTCCCCTTGAGTCTCCTTTGTCTTGGATGTCTTTGCAAGACTGAGCAGGATGATGAGAATGCCATCTCAACCTTGCTGCAGTCGAAAATGAGAGAGAGAGAAAAAGAAACATTAAACGAGCTTTCACTATCAGACCGATTTTGGAATTAGAACTGAACTGCAGAATGTTGGTAAGTAATGAGAGGAGGAGAAAAGGTGGAAGAGTAAGATAGAAAAGCGAGCACTTTAAAACACGCAAGCGAGCGCAAAAGTTACTTCGCCGCAAAACGTTAACACGATTTGGTGGGAGGCAATTTCACGCGCGCGTTCGCGAGACTACTCGTATTGCTGAGGATTGGAGGAGGTGAAGGAAGTGATAGTGATGAGAAAGCTGAAGACTGTATTACTCACGAGTTTGGCAACGTTTTCCTCTGTATCCTGGACTACAATGATCACCACTGCGCTGTTTATACTTGTTGTGAGACAGATCAACACACGAACTCTTTAGTAGAGTGAAAAGTAAACAAATATTAATACACTGGAAATCGTAAACTAATAGGGACGTGGGTGGGAGAAGGAAAAACTGTGCTTACTCGCGACGATTTCAACCGTTTTTAAACAAACTTGCTACAGTTCTGGAGACCTGGGCAAAGCAATATTACTTCACTTCAGATAACGCAATACCTAAAAGGTTGAGAGGCGGGAGAAACGTAGAATACCGGAGACGCGGAAGTAACAAAAGCATGCCGGGAAAGGGAGGGAATCAGGAGCAAAGGAAACGCGATGCAAAGAAACGTGGAACGGGAAGCGGGACGTTTTTGATTTCCCGCCACTAAATCATGGGAAAATGGTTGGCTTGCAACCAGTCTTAAAAATCAATTTGCTTGAGCTTACCTTAACTGAACCATAATAGTTAGATCCTTTCTTCTTTTTGAAGTCACCAGGTTTCGTCAGCCGTGTCTCGTTGTTTAGTTCGCAAATGCGTTGACCGTTATTCGTCCCGGGGTGAACATTAACTGAAAGGCAGCTGTTATTTCCTGAGCATTTTAAGTGACATTCAAACTCGTCAACAACAGCAGTACTCTTCATTACGTGGCCAAAAAGAGCGTGATCTGAAATAGCAAAAAAAAAAAAAAATAGAAAACTGTTTTATAGATGCCTTGAGCCGGGATCAGTCTACTTATTGATATTAAGTGAGATTGTAGCAGGTATTCCGGTCCTCGTCAATGCTAAAAAGGACTTAATATTGAGGGAGGCATTGGGGCTATTTGAAACCGCAAAAGTGCTAAAACAAAATCGCTCAAATTAAAGTGCAAGAAAAGAAAAAAAAAAAACGGTCGAAGCACAAACTGGACAAAGATGACCAAACCGCAAATTCGTTTCAAAACACGATACACAGAAATGTATGGAGTACAGACCCTATGCAAAAATGGCTGCCTTTTAATTATTCTTGTGTTCATATTCAAAATAGCCCAACTAACTCGCTCGGGATAACAAATTCTTTATAATTTTTGTCTCAAAAACGAGGTTAGTTGGGCTATTTTGAATACGAACAAAAAACAATTTAAAGGCGGCCATTTTTGCATAGGTTCTTTACCCATAATGCTATTCTTTTGATTTTCGTGGTTCCTTACGTTGATCAACTGACTGTGATGAAAAAAAAAAAAAAAGAAAAGAAAACGTATATGATTGGCTAACGATTGTGGCACCTCACACTGAACAAAGCGAGGTCAAGGACTGCACAGACTGAAAAACAAGTCTTGACCTAACTCACTCAATACGGATTATAAGTATATTTGAAAGCTAAACCGCAGGTGCTCCGCCATTGTACATGATTGGAAAACGTCGATTCTTGCGATAGTTGGCGTAAATAGAGAAGTTGATCCTAAAGAGCCTAGATGTCGGTGCAAGACACAAAAACTACATAGATTTTCGTTGCTAAAACCGAAAAATCGCAAACAAAAGAAAAAAAAGAAAAAAAAAATACCTAATGCCCCCTCTTATAAAGTAGGAAAACAGGAGCTTTTACCTTTTACTAGTTTGGTTTTATCAATATTTTATTACATAAATTTCGAAGCACGAATCATGACTAATTAAGATTGCGAAGAAAAGGCTTTAAGCGACAAAAAATAACGGAGAACTTTGGAATCATACGCTTCTGTTTACAGCCATTTCTGGCTATATAATGCTATTCAGTCGTCACACTAAATTGTTATGGTAAAAACAATTTTCACGAAAATTAGACTCAGTTTTGGTGTCCGGCATATCGGTTTACTCCTTCTGGCGGCCACAATTGTCGGAGGAAAAATTCAACCGGATCATGTAATCATAATTTCAAATATAATTTTACATTAACATCGTACTTGAAAATTGAATTAATTGTGGTGATACCGGTATAACATTCTGAAAATTCCAGAAGTCTGACCGTTACGAGTTTGTTAAATTTGAAATATTTTTTTGAAGAAACAAAGCAATACATCGGCTCGATATTTTACTGGAAGATATCTTACTTGGTGATGTAGAAAATGTTGTAAACAAGAATGTTGCACGATGATATACGGTTTGTTCATGATGATTTGCAAATTTGATGACACCAAAAGGGCGGAAAACTAGCAACTTAGAGAGAAGAAGAAGAATTTCAGAGGCTGATGGCATCCATTCTTACCAACTTGAGTTTCAAAAACGCTTCCACAGTCTCCATTCGCCTTTGCAAATTTACCACTCAGCAAGATGTTTAGAACCACAGGAAACAGCCTAAAAAGCAGCAGATCAAAAGCCATCGATAAAATCTGGTGTAAATGTCTTCCCCTGAAAGCTCTCCTGCCTGTAGTGATGCTGTTAAAATTCAACTGGAAAAGCTCGACTTTTAGTATTAGTTTTTTGAAGCAGTCAGTTCGTTTGCGAACGTTTTAATGTGAGTAACACGCTAACATTAGTCGAAAGATCGTCTCGGCGTGGCAAATATTTGTTTGTTCGTTTAATCAGGGAATCGAGGAGCAGGATGAAACAATAGACTAAAAATTAGCCCATGAAAATTTTGATTGCAGCCAATCGTATTCTTTCGCGGAAGACAGTATATTTTTCAAGGTCTTCCAGTTGGTCCAAATAAAACACTAATTAATGCACTACCCAGGTCTTTTTATTCAGCATAACAGTTTTAAAAACTAAATTTATTTTAGACGGCAGTTTTGGCGGATTTTGAAGGCCGAGAAATTTCTCTCATGATGCAAAAATTGTAAAACAGGAACGATGGTTCGTTTTTGCCGAGAAATAATAAAAATAAATTGAAGACATTGAAGTTTGGTTAAGCACGGAAGTCGTATTGACAAGGGCATCACACTGAGTCCTGCTGAGCTATACGTATATGAAACACGGCCATCACAGCTCAAATTTGTCGCTTAGTCTAACCCAAACCTTTTTCACGTTGGCCAGTATAGTGTGAGGTAAGTTGAAATTTTAGAAATTTTGAATTAACCTGGATTTGATACTGATAAATTTGTTGTGGTAGTTCCGCACGCAGATGCCACACAACGGGTGGCTGAAACCCGGCCTATTTTGTGACAACGGGGCGCTGCGAAAACGTCATTTGGAAAATCGAAATACAACTAAAACTCTCTTTTTAGCAATTTTTTCGCGACTATTCTAATTTGTTACAATAAACGGCGCCAACGTACAAGACGCTCACGTACTTGAGACATCCAAAAATTTGGTCATTTCACGAAGTTGTTTTGCAATAAAATCATGCACCAAAAAATGTGAAAAGGCACGTGGTAGCGATTTTCAGCAGGCAAAGATGGACCTTTCAGAAATTTTTTCAACGCGGTCAGTTCCTTTGACTTCGCAACAGCTAATTAGTTATACTGTTCAAGGTGGTATCAAGCTGTTCGTGGAATTATCCTCTTGGCAGCAGCTCATCTTCGTTCAGACTAATTTAACTGACAAATGTGAGTCTGTTTAATCATAGAAGAAAAACAATTGTCTCTGTCATCCAGACTAAAGTTTGAACAGAAAACACTTAGTTTCAGGTGCGAAATCGAAGAGCTCGATTTAAAAAAAAATTATGTTTAACTCTTTTCTACGGGTCTGCAATCGATAGGTCGTTTTTAAATACCTATTCTGTACAGAAACACTGTTACTGCTTTAAGAATGTAAAAGTTGAAATGAACCCTTGTTACTTCCAAATGCTAAGATTTTGGCCTTTGAGACCCAATAAACTCGCTATAACTGCTGATTTCCGCTGAAAATGGCCGTTTGTGTTGTAACAAAACCAACATGTTTGCTTTGTACTCCCTCGGACAACATCAAAAAATACAAATTTTTGTCTTTAAGTTTTTGACTACAAAATTCCTCCAAGCGCCTAAAGTCAACATTTGTGTGTGTGTGTGTGTGGGGGGGGGGGGGGGGGGAGCCCGGGAGAAAAGGGGGCGGGAGGGGTACGGGAGGCGGGAGAGGAAAGGGCCCGAAGCGGGAGAGAAATGTGAAACGCTAATTTTTTAATTCAACAATATGTTACAATACTTTCTAAAACAAGAACCCAAAATATATTTGACTTGCATTTAACGTCTTCTCGGTCTCTTCTGAGACTTCTGAGCAAACGAGCAAACGAAAATTTGCGCTTGGGCTGAAAAACAGGCTTACTTCCGGTGAAATAGTAAATCCGTTTACAGTGGTTACATCATAGGTCATGAAACGTCAAGCGGCATGAGTGCACATGTGTCGCGTATAAAGCTGTACTAAGCTGTCAAATTGCAAAAAGGTGAGGCGAGCAGGCGATCTCAAATCAATGTCGTCGAAGACAATTTTATTAGGTGTCAGTATTGACTCCCTGCAAGGTGAAGCTCTTATACTCCTTAGAACAAACTCTTTTGAAACAGCCTTTAATGACAGTATCACCAATTTCAAATCGAGCCTCATTGCGCGCGGTTATCCTTACAAGATGATACAAACAACCTTATCAGAAGTCAGCTTCGCCGGAAGACGGTCGGCACTCCTACAAAAGGCAAAAGCACGGAAACAAATCTTCCCATTTGTCACAACATACCACCCATCGGTGTGTAACCTTAAAAATATACTCATACTAAACTATGACTTAATACAAAATCAGCCTTTGCTGAACACTATCTTCAAGAACTGATCCGCCTATCCTATCGTACAGAAGAGGTAAATCTCTGTCAGACAGGCTCGTTAAAGCTAAGCTATGAAGGCTACATTCATTTGCAGTCAAATCATGCAGGGAGTCCGTGCAGGTCTGTCATTAATTTATCCACCTAAGGCTATATTCATCTACAGTTAAATCACACAGGGAGTCCGTGCAGGCCTGTCACTTATCTTTATCCTCTGCCAATTTACAGGGGTCGGGAGCAGCAAGGAAAAGGGCGGGAGGCGGGAGATAAAGGTACGGGAAGCGGGAGAGCAGGGTACGGGAGGCGGGAGAGCAGGGTCCGGGAGGCGGGAGGTTCTGACCCCTGAGGTTCAGTTCTAGCACTTTGATTCTCTGCCACATTTTCCTGCTCACTCCTTTCGTACGCTGAGAAAATTATTGCTATGGAAAGTTCCTAACCCTCACATCTTGGAAACCCGAACTTGCACTGACAGACAAGCTGTCTGGCTATGTTTTTACAAAATGTTTTCAACATTTTCGAGTCACAACCATATCTGGTAAGTCACGTGAGCAGAATAGAAAAAGGCCTAAAACTCGAGTGGCGTTCACTTCTGGATATCGAAAATGGTGCAAATGGTTAACAATCGCCAAGGTACAAAACTCTACGTATCGATTTTTTGAAATTCGCTTTACGGTGAGGTTTATGACGTCAAAAGCACGCAAATTCGTACCATTTCGTCATTATCATTGCAGTTATGTACGTTAACAAGAATTGCTTACGTAGGCTTGTAAAGGAGGCTGGAATATCTCCGACTGGCGAAAAAAATCGGAACTACGCATAATTTTCTCCAAGTTTCAGGAATTTTTCTCTCTAAAGCGCAGTTGGGACCTGGGGCGAGCTGCACATGCGCAATAACAATTTATAAATTCTACATGTTTACCTTTGCACGTTTCACTAATACTGTGGCAAAAATACCGAAAAAAAGTTTTTAACAAATACAGTCCGTAAAAATCCCGTAGCAATAACGCTAAGTCTGTGGTCAAGTTAGTCCCCCCTTATAAGTAGAGCCATCCCCATTCATCCGAAAATTTCGTCTTCACACGCGAAATGAATTCTGGGTAATTCCTTGATAACGGTCATATATGTTTTAGAAGTGTCGAGTCACCCAGTTGTATGGTCAAAATATATTGCACCGATTGCTTTATTTACAAGTCAAAACACGCCAAAATTACCATGCTAGGTCCTGGAATACATCCCCAGAAAGGCCACAACGACAACCTCACACTTGAAAACCGTAATGGCTCGCTGAACCACTTTCGGTGACTCACTCGCTGTGAAATCGTTTTTCACCTCTGTGGTTTTTCAAAAGATTTCCTCTACCCCAAATCCAGCTTAAAGATGCCGGGCTTTACCCTCGATAACTGGGTCCTTTTACCAAAGTACAATGAGTCAAAACATACTTTAAAAAAAATAATTTATTTTTATCTCTTTTCAATTTTAGTATGCATCCTTGAAAAGCTTCTGCAGTGGAAAATGATAATTGGAAGGAGGAAGGGAAATCTTTACAGTAGCTTTTTTACGTTAGGTTACAGAGAAATAGACTTAAAACAAATGGTTTATTCTTTTCAAAGTTAGTGTTTTACTCAAACCGACTGTCAGTTTAGAAACTGACTGTATGGAAACAGTTTGGAAAAATATCTTTGTAAAGCGTATTTCAGACAATGTTCAGACCATGTTCATGCTACATAAATTTTAACTACGAGACGTACTGGCCTTCACTCGACCTTCCAATTGCAATTCACGTATAAGGTTGTAATTATAATGCACAAACTTTGCATAACGAGATATTAATTCCTTTCTAAACTTTACTGTTTTCCCTACGGCATCATGTTGATCATGTACAAAAAATTGCATTGGCTTCTGGCCTTGTGCAGTTTACTGGTGCACGTCATAAAAAATAATTATAATAATAATTGCACTTTATTCCGTTCTTACGCATTCATTCAACCTAAAAAGCGAAAAAAAAAAGAGAAAACAATAGAGTGGTAAAAAGTGCGCCCATTTTGAACATCTCGCCTAACATTTGCAGTCTGATCGGCACATCTTCGGATTTCTCCGCTCCACGGAATAATTATAGGCCTTCTATCCTCTCAACAAGAAAAAAGTAACTCTTGAGTATTTTGTATCTCAAAAAAAGTTCGCCGTAGAGAAAACAATAAGGAAGTTACGGTAATGAACAACAAGGGGACCGATAATTTCCCTCAATCCTAAGCGAAATGGACAACATTTTGAGACTTTCCTTGTTACACTTTAATTTTCACAGTTCATATGATCCCAGCAAAAGATGTTTCGGCCATTTCCGAACCTTAACCCGATCAATGTAAACAAACCGCAAGCGTCAGTATTTTCGGTGTATCGCGAATTTAATTTCACAGGCACACTAGAAAAATAATCTAAAATTCTAAATTAAGAGATTGAGGGTATTGATCAAATTTTCTTGTTGTATCTAATTTTGTGTTCACGTCTTACTGACAAACATGAAGTAAATGTGAAATTATCGGCAAACCAAACTGTGCTTAAACGACTGTGCTTCAGAATATTTTTCCCATGTTAACGCACGAAAACCATGCATTTCTGCGAAGCACAAATTTCGTGCATATACCCAATGTTAGGGACGGACCATTAGAAAAGTGATTTTTTTCGCGCACTGCTTTTGTATGATTTTTTTTTTCAGGTAAAACCCCCTGCACGAATTTTTTTTAGACAAACATTGCTTTTTTTTTTAACAATGAAATCTTGATTCATTATCTATGTTTTTGTGATTCATAAATTATTCTACACTCACAACAGATCAAAGGATACACGGACACTGTGAGAGAAG
>OX419343.1:22486568-22501568 GCA_948470475.1 Galaxea fascicularis | reverse complement strand
GTATAACGCAAAGGAATAAACGCTGAAACAAGTGGGAAAGACGCTGTTTCATACGATATATTGCACAATCTAAGCTCTGTAGATATTTTATTTGGTGCAAAGTAATTCTCGACAATGTCCGACATTTTTTTGGTTTAAATATTAGTGTGATAGCCTTTATAAATTAAGCTGTGTTCGATTTTCGCGCGTATTTACTTCCATTCAAACCAAATCTAGGGTTGCTGGGGCACTGTAACCCAGTTTATATCCCATGAAACACCAGTGTTGATCAACAAAGAAAATGGCGGCTCGTGCAGGGAGAGCTTCGAGTTTGTAGCTTTCTTTCATACATAAATATGGCGTCCGCTTGCTGTGCTACAGACGAAAAATGAGAAAGATAAGGACGTCCTTGGAAGTATTTTGCCGTGGGCAATTCATGCATTTTTCGGAAGAATTAGATCGTTTAAACATCGTAGAAGTTATATCGAGTCGTGATGATTCACATTGTGAACGGGTTTGCTTGCCAGTGGACGAGTTTGTGGCATGACTTCGCTACGATTTTAAAGCAATGTATGGAGAATGGAGCATCAATGTGTGATGAATTGGTGGAGGCGTCGGGAAGTAAGTAATCATCTACCTAAGTAGCCGTTGATAAGTCAAATGCGAAGCTTGTACACTACTGAACATGTATCGAATCGTGATATGACGAACCGCAATTTAATTATTTATATATGTGAAAATAATTTCATATCTCCATACATTTCTTTACATGAGTTTGCCGCCATTCTGGCCTTAGTGCGCAGGCGCCGCCGCCATCTTGTCCTAAATTTCTGGCAATGCGTAATATAATGAACCGGCTACAAGACTAATCACCACAATACCCAAAGTCATATTGACAAGGGCATCACACTGAGTCCTGCTGAGCTATATGAAACACGGCCATTACAGCTCAAATTTGTCGCTTAGTCTCACCCAAACCTTTTTCACGTTGGCCAGTATAGTTTGAGACAAGTTGAAATTTCAGAAATTTTGCAGCAACCTGGCTTTGATACTGATAAGTTTGTTGTGGCAGTTCCGCATGCAGATGTCACACAACGGGTGGCTGAAACCTTTTTTGTGACAACGGCGACTCTGCAAATCATCATTTGAAAATACAATACCAACTCTCTTTTTAGCAATTCTTTCGCGACTATTCTAATTTGTTAAAATAAACGGCGCCAACGTACGAGGAAAATGAAAGAAACTGAAAATTTCCGTCAGACGCTCACCTACTCGAGTAATTTTTGAAAGCGGTCAGTTCCTTTGACTTCGCAACAGCTAGTTAGTTACATTGTTCAAGGTGGTATCACGCTGCGGTGGAATTATCGGACTAAAATAACACTTCCACTCCCCCCGCCCCCCTCCCTAGTCTTTCATTTTCGAAAGAATTGTTAGACAATAATTATTCAGTTAAACATTTGATTAGCAAGCGAAAGGTCGAAAATTGTGAGGCATTGAAAGGCTTACTATGTGTCTTTCTCCAATGAACCTGCATTTGATGAAAAGTAAGTAACAGACTACAAAGTTTTTCGAGATTTACTGCTTTATTATAGCACTTACATGTACCTTATTTTTATCAAAACAAAGTTCATTCTAGAGCGTGTTCGGCTGGCCAAATGTGCATACACCTCTCACAGTTTTCAGAAACAGAGGCATTATGTTCCAAAAATATAAGTATTATGCCAGCATTATGTCTGATGCTCCAGATATGGTATTATGCTCAAAATTATGCCGGCATAATCCGGCAGACCCTAGTTGGTACCAGAGGTCTTTTTCTTGCCGCTTCGCGAGTCGCTTTCGCGGCTTCGCCCCTCAATTCTGTAACCTCCAACGAGGAGAAAAAACCTCTGGTACCTAAGGTAATTCGTACAATGCGTCACGAAAAGAGTGCGATCTATACTAAACGCCGATTGGGCACAAAAGATCCAATCCCACAAAATTCGTGCAAATCAGAAAGACGGATTTGAATGGGTTTTAGAGATATGTACCCAGGGGCTCTCCCGCTCGCCTTACAAACTTTCGCTAATCCCAATCTTCGTTGTTAAAATGACATCTGATGAGTACTTTGAGAATATATAAAATTTGAGAATATGTTAAATTTAAGAAGTTTATATATTTTTGCTTTAGGGAATTGCTCGCCAATCTTGCTCAGAGCCGTTCTGCCAAAACAACTGTTGTGACTCTTTTCCTTGTCAAAATGGAGGTACGTGTCGTGGTGTGTGTGATGTGAACAAAAGAAGATTCAACTGCACATGTCCACCAGGCTACTCTGGGCACAAGTGCCAAGTCAAGTTGTCTCCTCGATCCTGTAAGGAGGTTATGACGCTTAATAAAGTAAAAACCAATGGAATCTACACCATCGTGGACCAACAGAACATCTCCTTCCCAGTCTACTGCGATTTTGGCTCCGAGCATGATGCAGCGTGGACTCTGATCCAGTCTCACTCTTTGCGAAACAACGGAGCGTTCAAAGATAAGGCATTCTTTCAACACGACATGCCAGTCAACCAAGATGCACCTGAATGGGACAACTATCGTCTGTCGAAGTCCCGTATGAAGTCCATTCAGGATGTGTCTACTCACTGGCGAGCCACTTGTAATTTCCCGACAGATGGCGTGGACTACCGAGATTACTGGCGAGTGTCGGTACAACAATTTAATTTGTTGGTAGCACCCAGACGAGAGGCATTCTGCCTCACGACGGAGTATGTGAATTTTCATGGAATTGCGTGTTCCAGCTGCACAGTGTGGTGTGTCTACAGCGCGAACGTTTTTCTGCATTTGGACAGTTATTTTGACAATTGTGACTTGAGTGGTGGAATATCTAACCAAGATAACTTTGGATATTACGAAACAACCAACCCAGTATTCCGTTGCACTTCCTCACAAAGTTCCACGACTCAGTTCTGGATGGGAAGCTTCTAATTTGAACTTGCGTCACATATCGATCGAACTGCTTAAGTTCAAAGCGAGAAGACATTTCATACCATCAAAAAGCCAAATTTCATACACGTCCAAAGATATCAGTAGAACTTTTTTTTTATCGGCTTTAGAAGCAGCAAGCTCGACTTTGCAAAGGGTTTTGCAAAGATTTGCATGTAAAGCTCATGTTGGTTACATGACCGGGATATCCCTACCCAATTACCCACTTGACGTTTGATCTAAAAAATATCAGTTAGCATCCGGGCGGCTGGGAGATATTATATTAAGAGCCCACGTTGCTGTGACAACTTCTCCAATTCTCTAGAAAGCGAGGCGAAGACCTCATACACTGCCACTCAAGTGCAGTGAACCTAGGTAATTTTCCTAAAATAAGGCTAGCCTATCTTTAGAACATACCGCCATTAACCGCCGACCGGTTGGCTCAGTTGGTGGAGTGCCGGACTACCGTGCGGGAGGTCGTGGGTTCAATCCCCGGCCGGACCAACACTCAGGGTCTTTAAATAACTGAGGAGAAAGTGCTGCCTTTGTAATGACATCTGCAAATTGTTAGACTTTCTAGTCTTCTCGGATAAGGACGATAAACCGGAGGTCCCGTCTCACAACGCTTCAATGTTCATAACCTTGTGGGACGTTAAAGAACCCACACACTAATCGGAAAGAGTAGGGCATGGAGTTCCCGGTGTGCTGGTCTGGTCTTTCTGCTACTCATGATTTCATGGGTTGGGTGGGTTGGATGATGTAAACCGCATTTGAATATATATACATAGAAAATGCGGTATATAAAGCCATTACCATTACATACCCAGTCACGAAAATCAACGAAGTTTTCACACCCTTTCTACTGCCAAACCGTTGGTTAAGGGTCCACTTTTTGTGCAGTCCCCACTCCCTCTTACCAGCTCTCATGAGCTAAACTTGGTGAGAACTACTCGCCATTTTCTTTTAGCTGAACGATTTCCATATTAGCAGTCGTCAGCTCAGTGAGGTGTGCTTGAACGGAAGAGATGTGGGCAGGGACGTATCGCAGATATGTGAGGTAATGTGGTTAAAAGGTGAATTCGGTGTTCTTGGGACGGTTCAGATCAGATCTCTAAAATTTTGACGTATATCTGGTGTCTGGAAGAACTAAGACCTATGTGACATCTTCAATTCATAAGACTTTTATCCATTTAACTTCGAATATCTGATTATTAATTCTCCTTTCTAGCTATTGTACATTTTCTTTTAAAGTAGTTCAGAGAATTTGGGTTATGTAAGGCTAATACGTTTAGACAGTCTCATCACCTGTCTGCGGGACAATGTATTGATATTGTAAGAAGTTACATACTAATATTTTTTGGGGTTTAAGGGTTAATTTCGCTTACATCCCCACAATGCAGATATCTTTGGTGCTTTCTCTGATGTAGTTGCATTGTTTGGTCGTGTTTCATCCTTAAAACTTTTATCGTCTTGGGAACTTTATCAGAGGAGTTACCTCGCTATCCCGTTTATTGATTATTTTACTCGTTTATGATATTTTTGTCTAGGGGCTAGCTTTAGTATTATATCAAGAAGGGGTTTTATTGTTTTTTTAGCAATGAGCTTTGCAAAAGCCGCTAGAGATAGAGCTTTTCAAAGTACCATATTTCGCTTTTAGTAAATGTAAATTTGCAATGCATAATGTCGCCTTTTCAAACTTTTTTGGGTCAAATATGCTTGTTTTTCGGGGCTGCACCAAAAGTACTAAAAATAATAAAATCTACTCACAGAAAAGCCGACAGCAGTTATTCTGGTTAGCATATTATAATGCCAAGCCACTTTGATAAGCGCAACTAACGTTCGAAAATTTAAGGTGGCTCTGCAGCCACTCCTACACGTTTTAACTTTTCAAAATGTTGATCTTGACACTCTTATTTCGTTTTCACAACTAAAGAGGGGGTCATCGAGTTCGTTTACGTGTTATTGTCTCTTAAAGCTAAAATTGAGGGGTTATTCTGTTGCTATGGCAATCTATTGAGTGAAAGCATTATTCATACCTTGTTTACCTATGATTGGACATTTGTTCGATACCACTGTAAATAATACCACTTAAAAGGGATACTAACATGTAAAGATTGTTAGGGATGATCCATTACAGTATCGAGGTTTCTCTTCCGAACTTCGACGGAAAGTTTGCATAGCTCTAGCTACTGTCGGATCCCTTAACTTAACCACAAACATACAATTTACCACAATTTGCAGTCTGTCCACTTTGAATTGTATATGTATTATGATCACGCATGTCCTATGTAAGTAACTTCAAACGTGCAGTAAAGAGATTCTAGCTTGAAGAATAAACTGCTGTTGGAATCAAACGTCAAGTTGTTGCTTTTAGGTTTGCTGTCCAGTTGCGGCCAGGTCTTGTCACCCTAAGGGAGTGATGCCCTTTCCACGAAAGAGCTACCGTTTAATTCTAATTCCTCCTAAGAGTTCAACTCTCGTATAGTCCGAATCGAGATTTCCAAGTCACGTTCCCCTGTTCAGTTAAAACAAAATCTACCGTCACAGTCGTAGACCGAAATAAAAGACTTTGGTCTTTGTCGACTCGAGGTACTTGGTAACGGGTAGAGGAGCAGGGTGAAATGTAATGTAATTTATTAGTGCAGTGTTGTGTCGCATGTAAAGTACATATAGCGTATATAATAGCGTAGCGTAGTGCAATGTACTTGCAGTGCACTGTAGGATAGTGTAACGTAGAATACCGTAGCGCTGCCGGGTAATGTCGTAAATGTAGCGTAGCACAGCGCACTGCACAGTACGGTATGGTGGCCTAAAATGACCAGAACACCTTCGCAGCATCCCTTTAAAGACTGTGATAACATCGGGTGACGCTGCCGTGTGACAAGTATTTAGCTTTTGACCTACTATTCGTTGAGTAAAGTGAGGTCTCCCTACACCGACGCTGAACCGTGTTTGTGTTCTCGATCTTCTCCCCACACTGCGGTTTTTGTCTGTTGTACTACACTCCAAAAATGCTAGCCAGACCTCCAAATATGCTATCATAGACCGGAGTAAGTTTTGTACCTTGAAATCCTTGACCAGGCTCGAGGGGGGTTCAACGGTTTTCTTCAGGCTTTTTACGCTACTGCTTTAGTAGCGTTCATAACTGACTGCGATGAACGTCCACATCTTCACCTACCAGATCCGCAGTTCAGTTTAGACTATCACTTTCATATAGTCATATTCCAGTATTTTGAATACCGAGAAGTGCCAAAGTTTAAAGAGCTTGGAGTGATTTCCGGAAGTTTCGTCGACTCGGAGAGTTCGACTGTTTTGTAAACCAATACAAATATTACGGTCTGACAAATACAACGCTAAGAAATCCTACATTTCCGGACAAGTTTATCAACTTTCAGAACTTACAAAGAGACTGAGTGAGAGATAGAAGCAGTTACTGTATCGATTTGCTAGCTGGTTCAGTTCCTAAGCTGACGGCTTGATTAATCAACAACTCACTGCCGAAAAAAAAACAAGTATGCAGTATTAAAGATCACGAAGAAAGACTGATAACGCACATCTAGTGTACGGAAGGTCGTTTCGTTTCAAAATACTGAGTGAGGACAAAAATGTTTTTTATTGTCTTTGTCTATGAAACAAGAACGTGGAAGACGGAAACATCAAGTTTAAGACATGCTAGGGTTCGTTCAAGTTTACAAAGAGGGAAGACTTGTACAATTTGAAGGAGTATCAGGCTAAACCGAAACCTGTTCCTCGCGATCTCGTGGTTCAACGCTTGTCGAGAATGTATGGTGCCCAGTACAAGGCTTATTTTTTACGCTCCAACAACCCTTTTCACGTTTCCATAAATCCCTTGCAATTACAAACAACAGAACACACGATCAAAGTAGTTCTACCTAACTGAGAAAATTTAACGTTTTTTGAGCTCCGATATCTAGGAATGTAAACGCATGCTAACCAAATCAGAACACACACACACGCACACACATATGCTTTCTATGTAGTTATAGTTTAGCAGAATCGCCTTGATCTTGCGCTTTAGCCAAATCAGTCTTGGCGTCTTTACTAGCCTCTTTGGTTACAATTGAAGTAATTGCACTGAACTGCTTTGAACTCGACGCCGTCATACCAGAAGGCAAATGCTGGAAAGCTTTCACGGCTGCAGGACGCGGTGTTTCGGTAGTAACCGACAGCTTGGTTTTAGAAGGCTGGCACGATGACGAACTAGCCGTTGTCACCACGGCTAAGTGGGTGACACCACCTGATGTCCCTTGCGTAGCTTGCTTGGCGACACTATGCGGGGCTGAGGAAACCCCTGGGGAAGTGGATTTTTGAGCTTCACCTTTTGACGAACCCTGCAAACCAGTCTTTGAGGTCACCTTTACGGTGCTTTCCGATGCCTCCCGTGAGACAGGTTTCATCGGAGTGACCTTTATGGAGATGTTGGATGCACCTTGCGGTGCACCCTTCGTGGTAACCGTAGAAAGGTTTTCAGAGGGCCCTTGCAGTGTGACTTTGACTGACGAAGACATTACCACTGAGGAGCTGGACGAACACTGCGACAAAGTCTTTGTTGTAACGCAGGTCTCCCCAGAAGAAGCACTTGTTAAAGTAGCTGGAGACACGACCTTTGCAGAAGCGTTGGATATTTCAGGCGAGACTACAACTTGAGGTGTGATTTGAGGAATACTTTGGGAGACAGACTGCGAGGATGCCTGTGGAACTACTCCTACTTCATCCGGGTCCTTCGCCACATTTGATTCTTCTTGCGCCTGCGCTTCCGTTTTGTTTTGTAGAGAGCCTGTCTTCTCGGTGTGGACAGTTGAGGCGATTTTACTCTCGGCCGAAGAGGTTGAGTCTTTTCCTCTAATTTCTTGAGGTTTCGATGCCGTTTCCTTGGTGTCAATTTCAACCGCCTCCTTCGCATCCTTGACGTTGCTTTCTCCAGCAAGCTCAGTCGGCTTAGAGTCAACATCACTCTTAGAAGAAGCAGCGTCGCCATTTTGCTTTTCACTACAAATACCTGGCAACGCATTTAATTCTGCCACCGGCTTTGCGCCACTTACGCTTGCCAAAGGCGTCCCTTGGACTGGTATTTGAGGGCTGCTACAGACCGCCACCAGACTAGCCGCTGCCAGAACAGGAGAGATACTTTCAGAAGCGGGGGCAGGGGAAGCCATAGAAGCCACGCTTGGGCTTGCGGAAGGTGTTGCCGTGGAGGCAGAAGTCGCTGATAATGTGTTATCAGTATTAGTTCCACCAACGTTCACATCAATTCTTTTCACTTCCTCTTCCACAACATGGGAAGTACCACCTGTCAAGGACGAATGCGATGGCTTTGTAGCTTGCGATGGTTGCGTGGTTGGGAGTACTGTGCCATCTGACTGGCTGGCGGGTGTGGGGGGTACCAGGGCACTAGATTTCTGCTGCAGAGTTTCGGGAACATCACTTTTATCTTTTTGTTCCAAAGCTCGGGCTTTTCGAAACCTGTAAGATAAAATGCTCAGATTTAAAGAGGGAACACACTTTGACTGTTGCACCCCCTCCCCCCCTCCCCCCCCTCACAATACTCTCTCTTAACCCTTCAAACCCTAATATCAGCTCGTATATTCTCCACAGTGTTCTCTATACATCTTCTGTGGTAATGATTAGGAGAATTTGTCAAACAATCAATACATGAGAGGGGGAGAGGGGGAGCAGGGTTGGCGCAGTGGTGAGAGTACTCGCCTTCCACCAATGTGGCCTGGGTTCGATTCCTGGACTCGACGTCATATGTGGGTTGAGTGTGATGTTGGTTCTCTTCTCTGCTCCGAAAGGTTTTTCTCCGGGTACTCCGGGTACTCCGGGTTTCCCCTCTCCCCCAAAACCAACACTTCCAAATTCCAATTCGATCCGGATGCAGGACCTCCCTGAAAACCACTTCGCGGTGAGTGGAGCTTCCTGGGTAAATGTCATGATTTATTTTATTTTTATGTACCCTTGTTACTTGTTGATCACTTCCTTTTTTCTCACAACATTTACGTTTGACTGAGCAGTCTTACTATAAGGAGAAATTAAATATTAGTCACACTTTGCGGTTAAATAATTAATTATTTAAAGTGCCAGTTTCATTTTCGAATGATTTGTTTGGAAGTGCAATCTTACTTTGCCCTCTCCTTCGCATCTTCTAGGTCTTTCTTTACATCTGGCCTCTTCATCTTTGGCGGTAGCTCCAAGTGTAGTTTACAGACGGTGTGGTTAAAAATCTTGGCAATGCTTCTTTCACACTGACTGTCACTCTGAGAGGTAAACGTGCACTTCTGAAAGAGCAGTTGATTTGGATCATGTGTGATATCTGTCATTTTGTTAGGGAAACAAGCAACAAGCTTTCTCGAGAGTAATAAGGCAGTAAAATATAGTCTTTAAGAGTACGTACAAACACTGTGTGTGGTAGAATAACCAGAATGAAGTAACACTGATGAATTAACGTTAAATTTATTCAGAGAGGAACTAAAATAATGAAACTCTCCGAAGAAAGATTGAACACCCGAGTCAACACGACTCAAACATTTTCATAAGGTCATTGTGTCAAGGGCACTACAGTCTCACAATCCTAACTTGCGATCAGGCGTTGAATTTCGTAGGGAGGGAGGGGAGGGGCAGTAATGACTAAGACAATGTTCACACGAGCCAAATGTTAAAACTGGGCCTGATCATGGCAAAATCACAACCTGTTAAAAGATTCTCCCCGTCAATGACACCAAATACATGTTTCAAGCTCACTTATGGAAAGCGACAGCATGAGAACAAGAGTGTTGTCCAAGAGTTCACGAGATTGTTTGGAGAGCCAAACTATCAAACCACTAAGACGTGTAACTTCGTGTGTGCTTTTTTGGCATGGAAAATAATTTTGGAAACACGCCAATCTTACATTCGACAGAAAAGGAAAAGAGTTGTTTTTTTCCGGACCCTGTTTGTGTAACTTAAAGTAGCATACCTCCAAACAATCACAATCTCTTACATGACACTGAAAGGTCCAAGGTGAGCACACACAATGATCAAGTTCATGCAGCCAATACAGACTGTAACAGGCTGCTCATCAAACAGACACCCACTTAAATGCAAAGGATACGTTTCATGCAATGCTTAGTGAGTGGCACAACTTTCTCAGCACACCTATTGCCGCCAGGAGAGAATGTGCAGCGTAGGGTGGACACGCCCTGCTGTCGTGTGGCTAATCCTTGCTTCTTCTCTTTGGCCTGTTTGTGTAGCAAAGCTTCAGTACCAGGACGCTCATGCTGACGTTTACGCCCAAGAAGCTGGGTTGGTGTCAAATGGCATTCTCCTTATGTAAGAGCACAAAAGGATAAAAATATGTAACATGACAGTCACACCTAAGTGGAGTCTACATAAGATTGGATATCTCCTCTGAGGAGATGAATGCCCAAACTCTCAGCCACATATACACTGTAGCTGTAGCGAACAAGTTCAAGCATTGCAAAAGCAGTGCCACGTCTTTAACCCTAAGGAACCTTGTAAGCACTGTTGCTCAAATGTGCTTCCTAGGGTGCATACCGCAAACAATGCATACATCACATGGCAGAAAAACAATACATCATTCACAGGGATACCAGTAGGAACCAAACAAAGCCAATTCTGGAGAGTGAAATCATACTTTGGTCCCCATTACCCCATTTCAATACATGTATATTCAATTAAACGATAGCCAAATTCAGCAATAAAACAAGCAATAAAGTGACAACAGCACTTGTTTGTTAAACGATCTTAAACAATTTGAAATGATTTATCACGTACAAGGGCAATACACTGCCTTAGATTTAAGGGACACTTGCCATCACCCAAAGCATGCAAGTCAGTGATTTATTTTGCATCCCACATCACAAACTTTGCCACTCAGTACAGCAGTCCTTACTCCACATTGAACAATCGAGGCTTTAGCCTGCAGTGCAGGCGTTTTCATCGGGCGCGCGCATATGGTTTTAATCGCGAAAGCGCCATGTTGAAACTCCCGAAGAGAGGAGGAAATGGGGCGAGTCAAGAGGAGGGGGGAGGGGGCGGGGAGAAAGAAGAGAAAACGCCTGCCCGAAAACACTGTCAAAATGATAAACACCCCCTAATCAGTCGCGCTTGGCCGCTCTTCCGGAAGATAAGAAACGCAAGGAATGACAGGCCACACCAATTCCCTTCCTGTGTGAAAACATGTAAACAACCTTTTGTAGTTTTGCTCTCACAAGCAGATCTTTTAAGGATTTTCCTTTTTTGTACGAAATGATAGGTGGTTCTTTAAAAATTTGGCGAAGTAGGGGTTGATTTTGAATTAAATGCCATTTTGTGAGTAAAGCTTGTCTTAAGTTTGACACTGATGGCTGGTATTGTGTCACAAACGGTAGAATGTCTTTACGTGTTTTGTTATTTCCTTCAAGCACTGAGCCCCTCCTTGTGAATTTGATTTCTGATAGTAGTTTTTCTACCAAATTGCGTGGGTAACCTCTGTCCCGTAAACGTTTTTTAAATTTCGAAATGTTTTCCTCGAAAGTGTCCATTGAGGAGTTTGTTCTAAGGATTCGTAAGGCCTCCCCTTTGACGAATCCGTTTTTTACGCTTGGCGGGTGACAAGAGGTGAAATGCGTATATTGGAAGGTCTCTGTTGGTTTAAAATGTGTTTTTACATCAAGGATTGATTGATCCTTGAGTCTCGTGTCTTTGTATACTATTGTGTCTAGAAACACAGTTTCAGTGTCAGATATTTCTGCCGTGAATTTAATTGTAGGGTGATGTAAATTTGCTTGTTCGATGAAAGTCTCTATGTCCGGTTTGCTTATGTCCCACAGGGAAAAGACATCATCAATGTAGAGTTTCCAAACTCTAGGTTTCGAGACGGCTTTGCTTAGAATTTCTGTTTAAAATTTAAAGTTTCCAAGAGCGACTGCTTTCAAACCTAGCGAAGTGGCTTCTGCCAACTGGTCCTGGATTATACTTTTAAGAGGACAAACGACCAAAACGCACGAGGCCTTCCCAGTTAAACATTCAACCACTCGAACGAGAAGCTGAAAAATCAGGCTTTTTCCAAATCCAGTAGGCAGCACTACGAGCAAATCTTCTCCTGATGATAGTGTAGAAATCGCTTTGACTTGTTCAGTGCGCGACATTCCAAGCCGCTCCAATTCCAAAAGACTTCCTTCGAGAGCAGAGTTAAAATTCGAATTTCGGTCCGCCATTTTCTGAATTCAGAATAAATATTTCCCGCAGTTGCGTGCAAACGAAAACGGAATAAACAATATAAACCTACAGTTGATTGACAGGCATCAATCTACTCCCCCAAGCCGCACCAATCAGGAGCACCGTTTGCCAGCGTACGGCGTTTCGCAAAAGAACAATGTTATCGGGCAGGCGTATTTTTTCCTCCCTTCCCCCTCCCCTCTCTTCTTTTTTTGCCCTCACACCTACCGTAAGGGTTACTATTTCTACTCTCCCCAATCTTCGTCTGTCATAGAATCAAAGATGGCGGCTTCATCGTAGCGATCCGATCCGATTAACAAGCTTTCGCCCACCCAAAATACGCCTGCACTGCAGGCTATCGAGGCTTTTACACTTTACAATTTCTTTACTACAGCTGTACTTATGGAAACCAGGGATTTCTCCAAGCATTAACCCTTTCCTCCCAAGAGTGACTTTATAGCGGAGCTCCGCGCGCGCCGAAGGCGCGCGCGCGCGGAGCACCATTGCTAAGAAAATATGGTAACCCATCCATCCGAGAAATTTTGGTTATGACGTCATCGTACGACCGACCGACCGACCGACCGACCGACCGTCCGACCGTACGTACGTCCAGCCCATCATGTAAGCCAAAGTCAAATGTGATACTCCAGTTTACCCTTTCGTGTGCAAGCTCGCATGTAGGCGCGCTTCCATATGGACTGTTTTTGGAAAGATCAGTTGCCCATACACGCAGTTCTCAACCCGCGTTTTTGTGGCGGGAAATTGCATGGCCAAATTTTGAAGACAGTTTTAAAACAAAGCCAGTTTTGTCTATTCGTTGGCGGAGTATCAGTGACAAACAGGGGGAGAAAGAACAAGAAAGGGCACGAGTAAACAGGCAGAGTATCAGTGACAAACAGCAGGAGAAAAAGCACGAGCAAACCGGCTGAATTGTATTGTCGAGCAACAGGAGAAAGAATAAGAAAGGGCTCAAGTAAACAGACTGAATCGTACTGACGAGCAACAGGAGAAAGAACAACAAAAAGCTTGAGAAAAGAGACGAAATTATAGTGAGGAACAGCGAAAAAGAGAGTGTCTCTTGTCAAGCTGTAAAATCATTACCAAGTGTCAGGAAGTTTCAGCTTTTCCCCGTGTTTGCCTGCATAAGCTTGCACGAAGAGAAAAGATCGAGTGGTCTGGCAAGGTTTCAATAATTATGCGCTGTCTTCGGACCTTGCTGTGTATTAAACTGGACGGTTTTGCTGCTAAAATCCTTAATTGAACAAGCTTCCTTGACAGGCATGAGAAGTAATAAGACTTACTTTTGTGTGAAATGACCGCTTCTGCTTAAGCTCTGCGTTCGGAGTGATTGTTGACTGACTTAAACTGTGTGCAGGTTAGTACTCCTGTTTTGTCTTTTATATGGACATTTATACCAAGAAAATTGAATAGCGATTTGTCTCGGTTTGTTACTTGTCTTTTTTTTTTTTTCGATTTGTACGAGAAACGTCGAAATGATAGACATTCGCATCGCTTTCTCTTTTCTTACGTTTTGTTGTTTTCACGCTTCCATCTCAAATTGGTTTGTTTTTTCCAAATGTTTTCTACCCAATATTTCATCTTGGATCCTAAAACGTTTCGTTTTTTCCTGCTGTCGCTCAATTTAGGGCACAAAATTTGTTGAAGAAAAGCCAAGCGAAGTCCGGACGGTTTATAACCTCGGCCCCGCTTGGTAAGTTTGACATTTGGAAAACTCTCGCCGAAAGAACAACAACTCCATGCCAATAGTAAACGTGATTTTTAACAGTTGCAGCATTGGAAATGCCGGCAGTATATTGTCCCTCGCAGCAATTCTTAGCAAAGCAATGATTTTGTGTGAAATGACGGCTATTTTGTCAGCTCTGCGTTCGGAGTCATTATTGACTGACCTAAACTGTCCGCATCCGCAGGTTTAGTATTCCTGTTTTGTCTTTTATACGGATACTTATGTCAAGAACACTCGGACTAGTGATTTGCCTAGGTTGCTCACGAGTTATGTTTGTTACTTGTCTTATTTTCCCAAGAAACGCCAAAACGCCGAAGAAACATTCGTATCGTTCTTTGTTTTCTTACGTTTTGTTGTTTTCACGCTTTTATCTCAAATTGGTTTGGACTAAAAAATGCTCGTGTTTTTTCCAAATGTTTTCTATCTAATTTCATTAGTGGATCCTAAAAGTCTTCGTTTTCCCTGCTGTCGCTCATTTTTGGGCACAAAATTGGTTGAAGAAAAGCCACACGAAGTTCGGACGGTTTAAATCCTCGGGTCCGCCTTGTTAGGAGCAAGAGCCGGATTGACATTTGGAAAACTCTCGCAAAGAGCGACGACTCCTTGCCAAAAGTAACACGATTTTTAACAGCTTTAGCAGTCGAAATGCCAGCAATATGTTGTCCCTTACAGCAATTCTCGTTGTTAGTTAAAAAATTGTAGACTTAACGGGCTAATTGTAGTAAAAACTTCGTCTTTAATTCAATGTTTATTGACAAATGTTTTTCTGAAACCGATTTGTTTGTCTGTTGTCATTACCAATCAGATGTTATCATTAACAGTGATGTAAAAAAATAATACCGCCCACGACTCGTAGTCAACGTTTGTAGTTTGCAATATTTGTAGTTGATCGAAGTTAAGAATAAAACCATTCTCAACCATTTGTAGTTTATCACCTGAGTTGATTCATGGCTTATCGTGCCGCAGCCACTTTTCACAACGAAAAGTTAAGTAAAGTCATTTTCGCTCAATGTTTTTCGGTGCTATTGTACAAAGGACACAGACGGCACTTTTCTATCGTCTTTACTCTTATAGCTCACAAAAATGACGCCATAAAATAG
>OX419343.1:22466568-22484068 GCA_948470475.1 Galaxea fascicularis | reverse complement strand
TTGGCGCGAACACCTAAAATATGTCTGGAATGTTTATTGTGTTTTAACCAATCACAGGCAAGATCTTTACACCAAAGAAACAAACGGTTTCTTATCTGTCACCGAAAAAAATATTTTCGTTTTGTTTTAATATTCAGTCTTTTTACAAGGAAACAATTGCTTTTGCTTCCTATCTGTTCACAGTATGTGCTATACTAGCGAAGAATACAGGTTTGAGTGATTTAAAAATAAATTGCAAAGCCCATGTGCTGGGCCGACGCATGCCACACTTTGGTGTGTGAATTTTCAAACTTTTTGTAATGATCGAAATCGGTAGTCATGCGATAGCCTGATCGCATCCAAAGGGGACTTGAAATCTCGGCTAAATCCCCTCATAACTAGCTTCCTATAGCATGTAATGCCCCAGATATCAAATGCATGCCTTCAGGGAAAAAGCAAAATCGTTTACTTTGCACGATGTGACAGTCATTCCATAGCTGTTAAATTTTGCGATCAAGGAACTTCTTCCGGCACAGTAGTTCAAAGGTTCAATCGTTAGCCCAGATAAATCCAATCCCCTTGTTCTACAAAAATTATTAGCAAGGATTATGCTATCAGAAACAAAAACATCACAATTGTTCATTTTTTATTATCTTCATATGGTCTGTCGTTACATGGAAAGCTGGTTGCTGTCGGCTTCTAAAATTGTTCTTTCTAAAATTGAATGATGTTTTGGATGCGGTCCTCAGCACTAATCTTGGGTCATGCCATCTGATAGGGTGCGATAAAAAATCAGAAATTGTGCAATATTTTCAGCGTAGATTGTGCGATAAGAAAGGAGTATTATGCAGTAAATTATGCAAATTATGCGATTTTTTCCTCAACTATTTTAAGCTTGTGTTACTAGGATTCTGAGAAAGAAAACCACTTTTGTGCTCCTCTAACAGCGATTTTTTTCATAAGGGAACAAAAAAAGCAATTATGAGTGAATTGGGATAAAACTTTAATTATGACACATACCGGTAATTTTTATATATCAAACTGAGGTATGATGCACCACCTTGGCTCAAAGTTGGTACATTTTCTCGTTTCTATTGCAGTATTTGCTGTTTACATCACCGAAGCTTTTTCATTGCAGGTTCCCCCATTCAACAGTTATAAAGTGGCTATTCACTGGGATATCTTCGTCTCAGTATAAATACTTTGCAAACAGAGAAGTGGCCAGTGATTACATTTTTACCCAATGTAAAGAATTGTTGATTTAAAAAAAAGGAAGAACTGGGAATTTGCAGTGGCATGGGTACACATATATGCATATTTGCATCAACCCAGCGACGTGCCACCCATTTATTCCAAAACTAACTTGAATACCCAAAATGTTACACTGTACATTCTCTTAACTCTAGTATCCTCAATTTAAACCCAGGCCACCCTGGTGGGGACCCATGGCATCCCGGCCTGCCCGTCATTGCATTATCTTCAGTTCACAAATAGCTGATAAATCATAATTACATTTCCATATCCAGTGTCAAGAGGGAAAATAACTAGATCCAGAGTCTCATTTGTAAAGATCAACAAAATGATCAATTTTGTATTTAGATGATCGATTACAACGTTACACAATGAACAAAACATCAGTCCATCATCCACCTGGAACGCACCGGTGGCGTATTTTCCTGCTCGGTCTTTGGCAGTCAAATTTGGAGGAAGGTGCGATTTGGTTTTCCCAGTAGTTGAACACGAAGGAACAGCAGGTGTTTTCACTATAAATTTGTCCATGAGGACACCGGCACTGTACGCAAAAGAACTGAAAGAAGCTTACATTTTGTTGTCGAACAACGCTCCCCTGATAAAAATTTTACTCATTTCCGATTACCACGTACTTACAACGTGAGTATAGAAGGATCATATGTCTTGGATTTATAACAGCAATTCTGATAGGCTAACTCCAAGAAAAGAATTGTTTACGTTGCATCAATAGGAAATCCTTTAAAAATGAAAAAAATAGCACCTGGCCCCGACCTCCCAAAAACGAAAATAACGCCGGGAACTTTGATTGTTTGTGAAATTCGATGGTTCTTGGGCTTTTTCAAAAGTAAATCGTCTTGAAACTAAGTACAGACGAGAAATTTTTTCAGATAAGGCATTTATTTATGGTTTATTTTTTAAAAATTGTGTGATTTTTTAAATTAAGCGATTTTTTTATGAATTGTGCGGTCGGATGCGATCAATTGTGCGAAATCGCACCATCGCGTAATATCAGATGGCCTGTCTTGGGGAACAGCTGTGTTTTAAATTCCTAAAAGACAGCTTGTATGATTAAACAAAACAAAAATAATTTGTTCCGTGACCGATGGGAAACCTGTGATTGGTTAAAACACAATAAACATTCTAGACATATTTTAGGTGTTCACACCAATATGATCACTGCTGTAAAAATTAATAACTATTGATAATTATTAAAAATCAACAACTAATAATAATCATTATTCTCAGCCTTGCTCGTTTACTGTACCTGTTTCCTCCTCTTCCTCAGCCTGAATAGCTTGACAGTATTTCCTCTTTCTCTCTTTCAACACATGCTGTAATCTCTTGAACTGAGCAATGTATAATGAACGCAATCTGATCATTTTATCCCGACACATCCTGGTTGCTTCTTCCACTGTCCACACACCAGCATGTCTGTCAACAAGATTCAACCTAATGTCACTTTTTTTTTTCAAGGCAGGTTTTTCTTGCTCAAGGCAATGGCAGAGTGATACAAATTAACTTCTGCAAATGAAAGCTTTCAAGCGCTAAAAGGAGCCACATCTAATTATTTAGCTTTTAGGACCATTGACCCGTGAAAGATTTGGATTTGGAAGTATATTACACTGTAGTAGAAATACTTGGAGACAGAACAAAGTGGAAATTGAGATCAGAGTGTCAACTCTGAGAATGAGGAAAATAACCTTCATGATAAAGTATCTTTAGGGATAGACAATTTCTCCCAACTTCAGCATAAGAAAAATGTGGGGCACAACAGGGAGAAAGTGCATGTTAATCAGGGATTCAAGGATTAGAGCTCACTTGAGAGGATCTTCCTCTTCACTATCCACAGAGTCCGCATCACTGTCTAGGTCACCATGCCATGCACTGTCCACTTTTAGAAAATCATCACCACTACCACCAGCAGCCTCTTCATCTAAAATACAAAATGATACCATCTAAAGAATCAATTGTCAGGTAACAAACAAATAAACAATGGCTATTCTTCAACTTCCTGTACTTCCTGGCACCAATGGAGTAGCTCCATGACCCACTATATAAACCATACACAACTCACAACTCCTTGTTTCACTTTGATGAAGGGCAAATGCTCAAAACATCATTACTTCAGCTGTAGAATTTCTATAAATTAGGGTGGCCATTATTATTATTTTCATCTTGTTATCAACTATTGATAAAACCAAATTTGTTTTCACACACCCCTCAGTAGCACAGGTTCGGTTCTTCAGAAACTAAACCCTCACTATGACATGACACAGCACGTTCAAACAATTCAGTAAAGACTACACAAGAAGGAGAAAAAAATATTCACGAAGAATAATACATGCATGCACATTCTGTAAAAGTGTACAGTGTACTACATATAGTCAAGCATTTTTTTTATTATATCTCTCATTGACTATGTGCGCTGTGATTGGCCAATTTTGTGGGCTGTATTCTACTGTACAGCCTGTTTAATTTGAAAGGTTTCCTTTCCCGCATGCCCTATTAACCTCAGAAATATAATGAATACTGTATCTTACTAACCTCATTTTCTTGGTCTGTACTGTAAGTTATGGATTCTCATTTTTTCCCGTTGATTTATGTCCTGTGTCCTTCGCACTTGGGCCATAAGCGAATGAGAAAAAACTCGGTCTGTAGCTTACAGTATAGACCTCAAACTCAGTTAGGAGATATTTAACTGTACCTGAGGAATGACCATCTGGTTTGTCACTCTTTTGAGAATTTGAACTTGAGGTTCTTCTCCGTTTTTCTTTATCACCATCAAAACCTTCTTCACCATCGCCCTCATGGTGTCTTCTCTTTCTCCTTTCTTCTACTGCTCGACGTAGTTCAGCTTTACGAGTGTGGACAATGCAAAAGCTGCAATATTCAAGGCAGATTTTTTGTTTCAAGATTTTCTCTAACAGCTTGTCAAAAGTAAGTTGACAGTCTCTTTTGAGTCTTGATTCTTTACTTAATCGTCGATACTTGATTCCTATGGGTTTTGAGCATCACAGATCGAGGCTCAGTGTACTCTCCAAGCACTGTCATGCGGCATGGTGTGAGGATGATATTTTGCCAACTTAACAATTTCATCAGTTTTATAATGTAATCAATTTTATAATCAATTACAGTGTATGGCAAGGACAAGATAACAAGGTTGATGGTATTGTTGTCAGTAATTTATCTTTTTTCCATTCACTGCTTATGTCTCTGGTGAAATTAATAAACAATTAACACGTTCACTGACTTCAAACCCATACTTTTTGGTGGTTTTGTGACCCAGTGGTTTGTCCTTTTCGTGCTCAACAGAATAGCACTTGAAAGCCAAACTTAATGGCAATACAGCATTCTCAAAAATCAAATGAAGACTGATCCTCACAGTTGTGAACACAATTAATGTAATGGGATTCTTTACCACAGTAAATTAAATACATGTACAGAGAATGGATAGAGTAGGTCACTGGACAGAGCATCCAAAGTTCCCAGGCTCAAGTCCTATCCTGTGTATTTTAAAGGCCAGGAGCCCGGGATTCTTTTTTGTTTTTAGCTGGATTGGTCCAATTACTATGTTTTATTATACATTCAATGGTCTTTGTTTCATTTGAATTGCCTGTAACATGTACACTGTAGAAGCACACTGTGAGCAAAGCAGGGTAGTGGAAAGGTTAATTTCATAATGACAATGATGGTGAGAATGATAAATTATTTAATACAGCAATACAGTAATTATTAATGTCTCTGTAGCTACAGATTGCTGCATGCATTAGAACCCTTAGTGTTTTCAATAAGGGCAGGTGGCCGGTGAAACTTGCAGTCTGCTTCACATGATTTCGCCGCCTACTTTGAATAGAACTTACCTCAAATGTTATGAATAGAATGGAACAAAGTTGTACCTTCTCCGCCTACTCCTAAACGTTTGCCACCGTCTCTGATTCTAAATATTGAAAATGCTGACCCTGTGTTATGAGGGGAGGGGGGTGGGGGAGGGGCATTTGGGTTTGCAGCATTGTTCATTTTTTTGTGTGGTATCTTGGTGAATGAAATTCCACCTTGTGACATTGCAGTGATCTCAAATCCTTGTGTGTGCAATGTCTGTGTTTTTAAACCTATTTTTCATTTGGTGATGTCGTGTTTGCTTTTTTCTTTTCTAGAGTATTGACCCCATCTGAAGTGAAGAACTTTGGCAAGATTTTTGCAAAGCCCAGATACATTAATTATACATGCATTTTGTGACAAACTCTATTCATTTTTGGACCAGGGTTAGTATGACAGTGATACATGTACATAAGGGGCACAAGATTAAAATACAATCCTCCTTAATGTACTTGTAGCACGTCGATGACTGCTAGTTTGGAAGTGCACTTGCTGATATGGAGCCATAAGTTACTATGACTAATTTTTAGCCTACTCACAAGCCGTACCTTTTTCCTCTATCAGACACTTTTGGAGCCGGATTAGGGCATCTCCTTCCGTTTGATTTAGCCACAAAGTCACAAGGTTTGAATGGACTGGCCTTGTCTTCCAAAATATGCTTGTGACAGAAGTCGAATCCCTTCAATTTCTCCAGGTGGCAAACCCGCTGTGAGTAGCAGCACAAATTACTCGGGTGCTCCACTTTCGCGTCAGCTTTAGCAACGACGCTTGGATCCTCTTTTTTCGCTTTATCTGCGACTAAAAAGTAATTAAATGGCTCAACAGTTTAAAACGTCTCGAGAATATTCCACAACGGCGTTGATTCAGCGCAATCCACGTGTTTACGTCGTGTTTACAGCCATAGCTGGGCTGAAATGTACAGCTCTCGCTTTTAAACATCGCAACTTCACGAAACACCATGTTGAAATACCATAATCTAATTTAAAATCAAGATAAATGAATATAATAGTTGCTTAATCTTTGTGGTGTATAAACGTCAGGAATAAGCGGAAACGAAAGAGGAATAAACAGAGCTAGGAAACGTACCTTCCGCCATCTTGTTCAGAACATAATCTTCCAATGCATGATGGGAGAATCTTTGAGATACGCACGCATAGCGTGTAGAGACTTTCTGGTCTTTTGCTTCCAATCTGATCACACTTTACTTTGTCTTGATACAGTCCATACTTTACTGATACTTGCGAAATATTGTGCAGTATATTAGATGTGCACCCTCTCATGGAGGGGTGATAATTTCGATAAAGCGAAAAAAGAGGATCCAAAAACTCATCTTTTTAGGAAAGCCTATTTATCTTTGTAAGTGCTGTTGTGACCTTAACTAGTAAGTTTAGCTCAAAATGTCAAAATGTTAGTCAGTGTCGTTTCAAATGGCCCGTCCTTTTCAGGCTGGGACGTACGTGGACAATCGCGCTTCTCAGAATATCATAGGACTACTTCGTTGAAACCATACACCGTTTCATATGAGGGACAAAAACAAAAACCTGCAAGCAAATCTCCCTCCGTCAATAATACTGCCCGAAAAAGAAAAGCGGAGAGCGACTCAATAACCATGCGCACTATTATTTTTTAACATCTAGCAGAGACTAATCTACGCGGGCATGCGTTAACAGCGAATTACAAAGTAACCAATCACAAAGCTTAATTAAGAAATCGAAAAAAAAAAGGACAGTAAAAAATGAAAACAAGAAGAAAACCCGATACATTGACCTGTGTCGCTGGTTCTTCCTTCTTCCTGTTACAATGCAAGGACCCCAGTCTCGCACCTGAAGTCTCCCCTCCTTAACGTGCAAACTGAAACGGGTGACGCACGAAGGATCCGTGAAGTTTGCAATTTTAATTTACTTTTGCAAAAAATACAAATGACCGGAAGTAGAACGAACTCCAACAAAACGCTTATCTTTTAGGCGCAAGTCTGATACTCTCGGACTTCCGGATGAGAACTTTCTAGATTTCCGGTGCTCCTCGCTTAGCGAGCCGCTGGTCATGGGGAGCGAAAGATCTCAGAAAATATGAATGAATAACATCTTGGGATAGGGATTTGATGCAACTAATGCACTCGAGAGACCCCGTAGCCTTCCAGACGCGGTCTGTGATCAGAGAACGAACAATACACCACACAACAGAAACAATACCCCTAGCCCTAATAACAAAAGAAGCTACACGCCATAGGGACCAATGAAAATACATGTTTGGAAGAGCTCCAACATGCATGAACCATAAAATTCCTTAAACATCCACATTTTATTTCTTATTTCATCCAAATATCCAACAATTAAAGTCTTTAAAAAAAAAGATAGAATTAGCAGAAGAAATTCAACGTCTCTCTTAAAACGTGACAGTGAAAATTAAATTAAATTGCGAGTATGACGAATGTACGAAAATAGATGCAAAAATGTTTTGCAGCTTGGATATGCGTGTAGCGACCTCTGAATCACGTAGAAATTATTTGAAAAACAAAAAGGATATATCTGTAGCGTGATAATGAAATGCATATATTCAGAAAAACGATTATCAACAATAATTAACATTACTAACAATGGATCAATGACAATTCTTACTCCACTAGAAGCCAAGAACTGCATTCCAGAATGCCCTTCTTATTTCAATGGGCTTTTAGATTGTCGTTATTCTCCTTTGCCTTGATTTTGTAGAACTTCACTCTGTTCGGTTAATAAAACTCGCGCCACTCTCCGAGCAAAGCAGAAAACAGTCGCGCCTTGATCATGAGTAATTTCCTACGCTTGTAATTCTTCAGGGTTGTTGAATTAGGTGGAAAAGCAAAAGAAGAAGCGGCAATTCCTCTTCCTTTCTCGTGTCACTGCTATCTTTCTGTTGCAGTAGCCGGAGTTCCCCCTCTTAAAAGCTGGGGAAATTCTGTTGTCCCGGGCCCTTAATGACAGCCCTGCTCTGATTTGTTTATTAGGGACCTTTAGATTTGAGTACGAGTACGAGATCGAATTTCTAATTTCAAACCATTCGCCTCCCCTGAAACCTCACTCTTCCTTGTTACTTACCAGTAGATCAGGAGATTTTAGAAACAAGATGGTGTCACTATGATCATCTAAAACACGTAAACAGGATTTGAAAAGTCGTACTCGTACTTGACCCTGTAGCCGATGTCAAATCTAAAGGTCCCTATTGTGTAATTTGCGTCCATTGTGACTAGCTAAAATAATTGCCTTGGTTTCAGTTCTATGACAATCTATTGAAATCGGTCTGACTAACAATGCATAAAAAACAATAACTGGACAAGAGAGACGTCACAAGCAAAGCTTAACATTTTGTTTTCTGTACAGTTCTTTTACATGTCAAAAGCTCATCTATTGGGGCTGTTACACTACAACAACATTCTCAATAACTTGAGCTTGAAAAAAAAAACAATGGCTGGGACAGCAATTAATATGTGCAAAGGGCAAGTTTTGTAGAATGGCTGTATTACTAATAATGGTAATAGGACTAAGTGGAATCCAACTGGGTCTGTAATCACGAGTGATTAACAAAATCGGACAACCGCGTAGCGGGGTCCGATTTGTTTCATCACGAGTATGATTACAGACCGAAGTCCTTTTACCAATTAATCGTAACAAAATTCGAGAACGAAATAAAAGAAACATGTTTCAGGAAAAAAATAAACAGTTTTCATCCTGAGAATGCGTAGTAAAGAAAATATAAAAGTGCCAACTGCAGGGTTCGTACACTTTTTCAGGCCAAAGATTCAAGGACTTTTCTAGGACTTTCCAGGACCCTACTTAGAAATTTCAAGGACTTCTTGCAATGACAATTCTACCTCAAAACACGCAAACACCAGAAAACGAGTGCTTAAAAACACGTGCAAACCAGACATGCACTGTGCACTTGTAGCTAAACGTACATGCGTGAGAGTAAGAGAGAGAGAGAGCACTGGGAACGAAAACACAGGTTATCACATAATTCCTGAGCATTTCCAGGGCGTAATGCCTTGCTTTCCTGAACATTTGCTCTCACTGGATTTCATTTACTTTAAAGCCTTAAAAGCTGATATTTTTCGATCTTGTTCAATAAAAAATCAAGGACTTTCAAGGACCCAATGAAATTCAAGTACTACCAAGGCATGACGCGTACACTGTCCAATATACACTGCCCTATAGGTGCTAATATGATAGCTGGTGATAGCCAATCAGGCCCCGGTTGTTCAA
Source organism: Galaxea fascicularis (assembly GCA_948470475.1). NCBI lineage: Eukaryota > Metazoa > Cnidaria > Anthozoa > Scleractinia > Euphylliidae > Galaxea > Galaxea fascicularis. Next base: position 22,474,727 of record OX419343.1, on the reverse strand, counting down.
AGGCTGGATAGCGCTATCCAACGGATAAATATCTATCCAGTGGATAGTGCAATTAGCTTTCCCATTACTTATCCGCTGGATAGTGATTTATCCGGTGGATAGCGCTATCTAACGTTTCCACAACCGGGGCTAGATGCGAGAATTTTGTTTTCGTTATGATTAAAAGAAAAATAAGAGAAATGTTCAAAACAAAATGTCCTGTGGCTTCTGAAAGTCCCTAAATAATATATAATTCCCCTTCCCAAAAAAGATCAACTTTGATCACAGTCTGGCACATCACTCCCTATCCTGTCAGCAAAGATGACGGATATGCATTCTGAGATAATAGGCACATATAGATGTGTTGAAAAAGAGTGGCTGAGAGAAACAGTTTGTATCACAAAATAGATTTGTTCATCTGATTACAGGCACAGTTGTCATAATATGGTACATTCATCCTTTTTGACTACATTTCCATCTTGGTTGTGGTTCTCGATTTCACGTATAAGAGTCTGGAAAATTTCCTGCACACTCTGTGGGAAAGAAGAGAGAAAAAGTGAAGTAGGCTGTACAGACTTTAGTCAAGCACATGTTCGAAATCGCGATCATACCAAAATTCTTAATTTGTTTCTTTTGTTCCAGTTTAAGGTAATGAATCTAAACAAAGACACCTAACTTAGAAACTTTAATAATTGTAGCTTTATGATCCAAACTAACCTGGAAAGTACCTATTCCCCAGTCTTTCCCGTATAACCGTGAACACCAGAAAAAAATTCTGGAATGTTTATTGTTGCGGTTTAGTTTTCTCACGCGTGATTGGCTTTTTACTTGAAAAACATTCCATAGATATTTCTGGTGTTCACGGTTTTACGAGAAAGACTGTAAACTTACTAGTCACAAGCACAAAAATGTTTATGCCCTTATCTGGAACTGTGCACAGTGGTGAGAGCGCTCGCCTCCCACCAATGTGGTTAGGGTTTGATTCCTGGTCTCAGCATCACAGATGGATTGAGTTCGTAGTTGCTCCAAGAGGTTTTTCTCTGAGTGAAATCCAATTCGTTTTGAATGACGGTCACCCTACTCAACTTTTTGTCCGCTTTCTGGTGTTACCCTCTCTAAGCAATTATGTCTATTCATTTACTTTATTGTATTTTTTATGGCATGGTATTTTTTATGCTTATGGTGGAAACCAAAACAGCCTAAGATAAAAGTGAAATTGTTTTGTAAACCCCACATGAATCAACAACATAATTATTTTCCTGTAAACATGCAAGTCAGATTAGCTTTCTACAAAGTAAGAAAGATAACTTACACTGTGTTCTTTGGCTGATGATTCAAAAAAGGCTGCTTTCCACGAGTCAGCAAGGGATTTTCCAGTGCTGTAAGTGACCACTCTACAGTGTAAAACAGACAAGAACAGGACTGTCATTAAGGGCTGGAGGTCGGGAGTTTTCCCCTCGTATATTGAGAGGTATATCCCCGGCTACTTTGATATAAAACCAGCATGTTGACTTCACTACAGCAACTCGAATCCCCGGCTATTTTTTGTAAACCCCACCTACTTCAAAAATTAGTGACAGCCCTGCAAGAGGGTAAAATTAGGTTTAACTCAGGCCTACATGTACAAAACACTGTGAAGCCCTCAATTGGCACTAAACAAAAGGAAGGTGGCACGTCTGATATTGTTAGAGTGGACACAACTGCTTAGTGTTTGCTTGTAATGAATATCCAAAGAATCTCCATCAACATACATGTAGGCAGGGTTGTCAAAACGATCTATAGTAAAGGGAGAATCAAGGAAAGTCCATCTTGACCTCAAAAAGTGAGTAAAAACTAAAAATTGAGAGACAGTTTATACTATGCTGTAGACTTGTGGCCTCACAGCCCCAGTATTAACTGAAATGTATACATTCAGGGCTTATCTGTCAAGACCAAAAAAATGATCATGATGGTGCTGCGATTTTTTCTGGAAATTGTCACGTCGCCGGCGCGTGGTGGTGGCTACATGAGTGACAAAGTCTGATTTTGTCGCAAAAAGTTAAACTCATTGAATTTCTCACGGCTTTTTTGGGGCAAATTTTTGGCTGTCACCATCAAAGCACTTACACGAGGGTGGCTATGACACAGGTGACTTTCACCGCACATGGCGACGTGACAAATTTAGAAAACATTGCATCACCATCACAAGCAAAAAGTTGCTTGTGAAGCTGTGGCTTAACATTACACATAGCTGATCAATGAATGGGAGTCTGTGTACTGTGCAATTTATACTAATTAATCACTGTACCTTTCCAAGTGCAAATCTGTCTTGTTACCCACAAGAACCATTGGAACACTGAAATAAAATGGTATTAGGTTCAGGATAACTACTGATCATTAAAAGAGAGCTGTTATTAGCATGATTTCTTCAGTATTTTTGATAATTAGCTAGTACACTGTACCTAGAGTTTCAAATTGGAGCGATGCCTGAAAAAAAAAAAAAAAACTCAAGTGACTTCTGATAAATTGCCAGATTCTCCTTCCAAATTATCTTGTATTTACTTATGAATCACATGGAGAATTAATTTTGACACTACATCAAAAGTCACTTCACATCTCATTCCACGCACCCCTCCAAATGACAAATGCCAAAGCAGTATGAAAGAGTTTGAACTACAGTTTATGACCAGTTTACTGTTCTTGTCAAATTAATCAGCCTATTGGAAGCTAAATGAAACACTGTAAGGGGCAGTCTGTCACGACAACAGAGTGCCCTTAACTAAATGGAACTGCCTGTAGTTGATTGAGATTAAAACCTATTACATGTAATTCAGCAGCATTGCAGCCCTTGATTTACATGTAATTCACTTTCTGTGTGGAGACTGGGCCACTGTCATGGAAGTCCTTGTTCAAATTTGTTCAAATTGCAAGTAAGCAATTTTTCTAGACTAAACACACATGGCTTGCGTACCACGAAGAGGAAGATTTCAGATCTATAAATACAGTGCATAGTAAATACAGTGTCAAACAATAATAATTTTATGTGAACAGGCCAACTGAACTTACTAATTTTGCCCTGACATGTCCAATAACTTTTCATGAATGACTTTTACAACCTCAAAGCTGAAGACAAAGGACAAACAAGAATCTCAAAAAAAAAAACGTAATTTTAGTTTTAAGGTTACAGTGTTCTGTGTAGGATAATGAGAAATCAGGGGCCAGAAAAAATTTGCATTTCACCTTTCTGTGTCCTTGCCAAAACTAATACAGTCAATTTTATCACATTGTACACTGAGTCACACAGAGTCAGCACAACAGAGGAAGCAGAAAGCTTCCTGTCCAAACTTGTAAGTGATATTTCAAGCTGAAATATAGGCATTGTCCATAAGTTACATGAAATGTGAAGATGCCAAATGCATGTTTCAAGTTCTGGGGCAATAAAACATTGATCAGGTACATGTAAATAATTTGATTTGACCTGTTGAAAGAGAAAAATTAATGATATATGCAGCAGGGCCGTCATTAAGAGCCGAGGCTAGGGATTTTCCCCTTGTATTTTGAGGTATATCCACGGCTACTTTTATATAAAATCAGCATGACTACAGCAACTCAAATCTCTGGCTATTTTTTGTATATTCCCACACAGTGCTCGAAATTAGCGGTCGTCTGGTCGTCCAAAACGTATACTGGGCAACCAATTTTTGGTAAAAACAAGAGGCTCATTGCCTGAGGAATAAACAACCAACAACCCAGCCAAACAGAGAAAATAAATTAATCATAAACGGCACAAGAATAACATGACAGTTTTGTATTGTCAATGTCCCATGATGCAAAGTTACATGCCTGGTAGCGATCAAGAGCAAAGTTCACTTAACCCCAGACTTCTGCGAAAACCATTGGCACACACTAAGAATTATATGGGATATTCGAACTTGACCGCCATGTGATTACATCTCAAGCTCTATGGGCCGTGTAAATAAAGGTAGCATCGTTACCATAATTGTTCTCAAATTCTTTATTTCGGTTTTAATTTTTTTTTGTCTTCAATTAGTACAGAATACAAGTCCTTTCTTTAACAGAGTCAAAATGTGGAGTTTTTTTGACTGGTGTAAAGCCGCCTCCTCAAAAGAAAACTAAATTGAGCAACACAGATGCTGTAGAAGGCCAAGTTAACATATAATTAAGATCATTAAGAAGACAAAAATGGATGGTTTTTTCTGTGCAGTGCACTTAAGGTGGCTTCAACACTTTCAAGAAACTCACTTATTGGAACGATTTACATTACAACACTGTATCATGTATTAGCAATGTTGTGGTACCATATGAAACAGCAATTATTGCTAACTAAAAAGTGGTCATTATTGTGATGCAAGACATAACCATGGCAATGGGAACGCCCTGTAAAAACACCCTATATTTTGGCTTTAGTTGCTCATATCTCCAAAACGAAGTCAGTGAACCCCATTTTTTATTGCTCGAAAGTGATCAACAGACCAAGATGAAACTTTTTGCAAAGTTTAAAAAAATTCTGTGGAGCATATTCAGAGCCACCTTAACAAATAAAAAAATAAGGTAGCTCTGAATCCACTCCACAGAAGTTTTTGAATCTTTGCAGACAGTTTTATCTTGGTCTGCTGATCACTTTTCAGCATTAAAAAAATGGGGGTCACCGAGTTCGTTTTTGAGATACGAGCAACTAAAGCCGAAATATAGGGCGTTTCTACAGGGCTTTCTTGTTACTATGGTTACATATTATGTCACAATAATGAACGCATTTTATTCAGCAATAATTTCTGTAGATTCTATCAACGAATCATCAAATCTTCTTCATTTAATTTAGAAGCTTCTTCAAGCGACCGATTTTCGTTTTGCTAGAGCAACTAAACTCCAGCCGGCATAGAATTTCCATTTCTCCGCACAGTTGCTTGCAATGCCATCGGCAACCAATCACATTGATGCTGATCTCTCCACCACGAGCGAGAAAATACCACGCTATTCGGGAGAACTCACGGGGCAAATGACCAGCTGTTTTGTTGTTTTTTGTCACTTTGACCGCAAATTTATCCAAAGGGTTGTCGAACTCCTGTTTGGTGACGAGTTTTTCTCCAATAGATGGCTTCCACACTTCTCAGTAAACATGATATCCACGCACAGCAGATTCGAACTGGTGCTTAGTCCTCTCTTTACCCAAATGCCTGGTTACTTAGCTGTTGCTCGTTTCAAGCTATCTTCGGTCTAAAATGCCTTTTAAAATGCGGTTGAAATCTTAATAAAAAAGCTTCTTTATTCTGGGATATCAAAATTTTGCATCCAGAAAAGGTATGAAGAGTAAGACTTAACAGTAAAAAGCATTCGCCCAATAAGTTCGCTTTATGTTTACCACAAACTAAACTTACACGTACAAGGCATCAAACTTCATTCATTGACTTTTTTAAAGTTTTTATTTTTTCTCAAATTCGAGTGCCAAAGTTGGGGGTGCGGCTTATCTACGAGTGCAGCTTATACACGCGTTTTTACGGTAATCTAATCAAGAAGTGTAACAGTTGTACCTTTTTGCAGATGTAACTGCATATACAAGCACATATCCATGGATTCCAACTGAGTAGGACTGAGGGAAAATAGAATACTCGTCCTGTGGAAAAGGTAATAAAAAATCAATCAAATATTAATTACGTGAAATATAAAAAAAAGTGTTGTGTTGCAGCCGAGCGAGTCCACAACAAAATTAATTTTGACCACTGTGATGACAAATAATGTAGCGCCAGGCTCACGGCGACTGTTGAAGAGCCAAAGGTCATGTGCTAAACAACTTGTGGTGATGAATCATAGTAGGTGGGAAATGCCTTACTAATCAAATAAAGTCAGGAATCACAGATTGTCACAGATTGTTGGTGATTTTAATTGACAAAAACCAAATGAAAACTGAAACACAATGCAAAAATTATACAAACTACAGCTGTACTTAATGTTTGCAGGTTACCAAGATAACAACAATCATGAATGTGTAAAGGATACACATTCCAATCATATTTTTATAATGACAAAGTGCTTGTGGCTAAACTACAAAAAAACAAGTGAAAACTCATAAAAGTCTGGATGCTTGTACTTAGCTAAACAGCATAATGAAAAGAGATATCAGTAAAAATAAAGACAAAACTACCATTTGAAACCACAAACACATGACTACAATTTAGCAGTGCTTGCTGAAATACCATAACAAGTGAAAACGTGACAGCGGGAAAGTGAAAAACCAAGTTACTGGAAATGTCTAAAGGCACAAAAGGGGAGTGAGACTGCATAAGACCGTGTTTGAATATGGTATTTTAGTGCTCAAAAGGACAACAGGGCAAGATTAAAAACTAGGGCATTGTCAGTCACGGGTTTAACTTAAAGTCCTCGTGAAAAAGAATTGTAAAATATTGAGGACTAGAAAACTATTGTCCTAGGTGAGTACTTATAAACAAAGGTATCAACACATCACTTCCCGCTTGTACTCTAAAAGGCCAAGGATGACTTCAAAAAACTTCTCTTACTAGAGCACTCTAATCGAGGCAATAACTACTGAGGACTAAAGGCTATCAATTGGCCAAATGCTGCTATTTTGTACTAAATATTCCCACATGTGAAACTAATGATGTAATACCAAATAAACAAAATTAATGAACCAGGAGGAATCATTGGTAATCATTAAAGAACAGAATGATAAGCCTCATTCTGGTGTTCTTTACCAACACCATTGTGGAAAGAGTACAGACAACTCTAAACTCACATTCGATTTGTTTTTTGCCACAATATCAACGTCAAAGAAAAATGATTATCTCAGAAAAAGGCATTATGTGACAAGTAAGCAGCATTGTCTAGACTCTTATTGACAACTGCAAATCAGCCAATCACATTGTGAGATTACTAGCAATTGTAGTAAAAAGATTTATTTGACATGCATGTAAAATCTTTCCAAATAATTGAACTCAGCTGAAAACCGCCAACACTTGAAAATATTATACTTATGGAATGTTATTGTGTTTCATGTATAAAGCCAATCATGTGCAAACAGTAATGGTAATTAGTTTGTGGTTTAACGTCGCTTCTGATTGGTTGCTGCCCAATGGGAAATGTCAAGATCAAATCAAAGTGTCCACAGTTTTGAGGTTTGCTCAGTAATAATATAATATTTAAATATACTAGTTGCCAGTTCTTTTATTTCTCTCTAACATAACTGATCATAATATAAAATTTATACATTAATTTTAATGTATACTGGACTGGAGCAACATTACATCAAATGAAATAACACAACAAAACTCAACAGCCATAACTGGATAAGAGTTTCCCTTTTCCTTGTGCAAAAGTAAGTTGGGGGTTGCTTGTAAATTATTAAAATATCCAAAGGTCAAAGTATTCTTTCTGCTGGTCAGTATAAAATGTAAAAGCAGTTTGGTCTGTACAAGTTTACAAGCCACAACAGAATTTCTTCATTTTGGATGAAAAAGACTGTTGAAACTTTGACCTAGTTGATGTTTACAAATTAAAAATACATTATTATTCAAAATACCTCCAGTTACTCACCTGACCTATTCATTTTAAAACCAACTTAAGAGTTTGAGGATTTTCAATACAACACAAAACTTCTTCATGATTCACAAAAATACTCATGGAAACAGAATCAGTCACAATCCTTCTATCTTTCACTTACAGTGTAACACTCTGTGGTTTTCAGAGCCTGTTTAATAAAGCATCTTCAACACTCCTTTTAACATCAAAGTCCAAAATGTCTCACTTATTTATAGCTGACCTGCCCAGACTTAACTAATATTAATTTAGTAATTAAATCTGGAAATATGAATTATAGTATGACTAATGTCTGAAGTCCATTCATAATAGATAAAAAGAGAAAAACTATAAATAAGTATTTCTCTTTCACTCCCAGGAGTGACTGTTCAATACAAGATGTACATTGTAAGTAATATTTTTCCTTGAAATAATCATTACATTGTCAAGAAGACAAGCAATGGGAATAAAGAAAAATCAACTAAGAAATAATTACATTGTTTGATTTACCACCAAGTTCTCAAGCAATGTATGGTGTACACTGTATGGCAGTCAGAGGATCAATAAATTTGTGGTTCATGGCTTTGCATGCTTCTTCTTGATGAATGAAACATATCACAGATTACTGCTGTTACTACAGAATAAAATAATGA
>OX419343.1:22449068-22461568 GCA_948470475.1 Galaxea fascicularis | reverse complement strand
TAGCAATCGATAACAATGATCTTATTGTCATTGACTGTTACCGACTTGATTTCCAATGATCGATTGTCATCGCGGGCGTAATAGCCACAGGTGATATGACCATTTTTGCATTTCACTGAATATTACCGGTAGTTTACTGGTAACTTAACAGTCCTAGCTTGCCAGATTGATTGAGCTGACATTTTTTCACTTCAAATCAGGTAATTAATCAGCAATATGGATACTGAGGGATGCCATTTGCTGATGCTGGTTTTCACTGCAACACTTCTAAGCACAGTATTGTGTGCAAAAGATAAAGAACTTTATTGTGGGGGTAAGTGTTCTTTTACCCAGGTACTTTTTAATGTTTGGGTCTTAAAGCAATATCCATACCACCCCCACAGCATGTTGTTGGAAATTCTGAAGGGATGGGGCTTTACAGTCTTTCCTGTAAAACCGTGAGCACCAGAAAAAAATTATGGAATGTTTATTGTTTTGCGACCAATCAGAAGCAACATGAAACCACAACCTAATTACCGTTACTGTTTGTGGTTTAGTTTTCTCACATGTGATTGGCTTTTTACTTGAAACACAATAACATTCCATAGATATTTCAGGTGTTCATGGTTTTACGGGAAAGACTGTAATTTAGCCAAAGGTTTTTGAAGAAAGTATTACCCCGGTATGCAAGGTACAATATGTCAGGGCTGTCACTAAGGACCAAAGGCTATGGAAGTACACCACCTTTCTTGTCGCAACTGGTCAGATTGGAAGTTTTTGCAGAAGGGGTGTATCACTCTATTTTGATACACAGACTGGTTGCCAACTCAGGATTAGGGACCCTTATTTGTTTGGCTGAACAGCTGGATTTCAATGAATCAACTATTGTATGACTGACTTTTGTCAAAAAATGAAGAAACATAAAAACAACTAAGTTTATGCAATTGATTGCAGGGGTTTCAATAATCTTTTAAATACCATAACCGTCTGAACTAGCTAAAGTAAGCGGTGACCTGATTAAGTTTTTAAAACCATTTTAGTGAAATCTAGACAAAGTAGGCAGTGGTGTGAGGTAAATTCTAACGAACTAGGTGGGGGTTTTTGCCGGTTACGGGGTCCTAATGAAACCCTTGTGATTGCATTTTTTCACCATGCTAATGACCCTATAAAATGTCTACTATCCTGTTTAATGTCAATTTTCAGTATGCCGTATTATTGCTGATGAACTTCAATGGGAAATCAATCAAATTGATCCAAGAAAGACTTTAGAGGTAGGTTCAAAGCACAGGCAACCCATGTTTAGGGAGTGTAAAATGATACAGACCACTGAACTGATTCATAACAGGGTAATAATTTGTTTGATAATTTAATGGTGATAAAAAAAATGAAAATAATTTAAGTAGTAAATCCATTAAAAAGGTATTACCTTGCATTTTTGCTTTTTGTTGTGCCTGTTACATATTAAGGTATTCCTGGAGGCTAAAGTGACCTTTTCTGATTGCTCAGATTTTTTAATATGTTCGAGTTTAAGGTTGAAGTAGCGTCCTTACCCAGATCTACCGATTGGAAAACGTCCCGTTTACGAAATATAAACAGTAGAAGTTTCGTTTCTACGGATGAATCTCGCGGCAAAATAGAGATATGATGCTGGAAAAATGGTGTTTGCGGGTAGGAAAGAATTTCCTGACCTGTCACTTTATGACAGATCAATTTGATAAAACCATTGAACAATGAAACTCGAAGCCCTCATTGATCATGGACGCTACACGTGAAAGAGCTCTGGCGGCTTCAGTTCGACAGAATATTTCAAGAATATGGGTAAATGAAGTTTCTTTTTCTTGTGGAGTTCTTGTTTTCTTTGCGCTGAAAATAAGAAGTAGCGTTAATGTGCTTACTCTTCACTTTCAGTTTTAAATCAACTCCTCCCGGGCTGAGGCATCTGTTGGGACGTTTGTCTCAAAAGTCAGGAGAAAGTGCTGAAGAAGCCAGAATGCGCTTTTATTTTCACTGGCGGTGGCTCAAAATCTTCATCAGAATCTTTTGAAGAAGCTTTAGATGTCGATGGCGTGGTGTTTTGACTGCCGACTTCGAGCCTTTCTTCCTTCAGAAATTGAAGAAGTCCATCACCCTCTAGTTTCCGTTCAACATCCTTTGCACTTTTAAATTTGCGTCCCTCTGGATCAACAAAACAAAAGTACACTCGTTTGCCCGACTCGCGCGTCACAATCCTCCATCCAGCGTCTTCGAGTTTCGCTGTATTCAAGCGGATTTTTGAACCGCCACCCAAGCCACGAATACTGTGAAGGCTTTTTGACCGACTTTTCGGATCTTGGTCATAATACTACTGAACTCTTTCTTTGATAAATATATCAATATCTCTGTAATATAACTATGATACGAGTATGAAAAGCCTTTCCACTAGTGAGTTCTCGCAAAGGAAGTCGCTGTCATCACGCAGTAATTATAGCGAGCGAGGTGTCGTTGCTAGGTGAAGGCGTCAAGTCACGCTCTGATTGGTTTCGCGGGAAAAATAGGTCAACCAAAAAGGTCAATTTCACCGTATATGGGAGAGTATTCTGTGTTTCACCGCTGGAAGTAGATACTGTAGATACTGAAAACATGGCTGCCATCGAACAAGGCACGAAGCGAGAGGAAATGAGACTTTTTCTGAAATTTATAGCCGATTTACAGCTACAACAGTCAAATAAGCCATGATAGGACGCTATATTTTTTAATCATACTTCGCCACGATATATCGTCTGGATTTCAAACTTGGCAGGGCAAAAGTATATAGAAAAAGGAAACTTTACACCGCAGTCCCCGCTCTGAAGTGAAATACTTCCCGAGTCAAGGAAACTCACATCTCATCGAGGTAAACTTATAAAATTTTGGACATAAAAATGTGACAATTCAAAATGAAAATGGGGACTGCGGTGAAAACTTGAGTCTTTGCTTATATTAGTTGCATACCAAAGATTACCGTGATATGATAAATCCCAGTTCAGTTTTGAGACTTCAGGTGATTTGAGGAGTGCTTGACCACGCCCCTTATCCTCCTGAATTCCACACATTCCTTAACAGGTGTCTCCCCCCTGAATATTTTTTCTCAAACTATGAAGATTGAAAAACAACTGACGGTAAAGTGACCTTGCCACCGTTTATTGTACTGTTAAAATATAGCTGGCAAACCTAGCCAAATTTGGCCAATTTAGCCTCCAGGAATACCTTAAGTACTGGCTGTTTCAAGAAGATTCTGTTTCACTTCACCCACTTCACTGTTGTCTTCTCTAGATGACTCAAAAGAATCTATATGATCACTGTTGATTTCTCATCGAAGCCCCATAATGAAATGATTCAATGGACATCTTTATTTTCACTCCCAGATTAGCTTGGGTTACCCATCCCTGAAAGATGACACTAAAATGATGCTAAGATATTTTTTTGATGTTAGTGAGTGATAATTTATTCATTTTGCAATGTGACATGTTTCAGCCATAAGTCATAGTCTGTGGAACTAATATTATGGGGCCTTGCTTGTTTTTTGTTTGCAAACTGTCTCCTGAGGTCACAAAGTCACTGTGTGGTTCCAGAAAATAGCTATACCCAACCCCCCTCCCCATCAGTTTTTTTTTTGTTTGTCCCAAGTCTGTTTGAAAGGGTACATGTGTACATCAGTATAATATCCTTGCTAACATTGACAGGACTAATCACAACAACAATTGGAAATCATCTGACAAGTAGTACTTTCACTTTCACGTATAATAGGGTATTTGTTTTCTGTATTTTATAGGTTGAGAGTTTTCGAGTGGACCCTAAAGGAAATCAAAATCCCAGGAAGGTATATATTCAATTTCACTCTGGAGTAAAGTAATCTCCATTTGTTTTAGTGTTGCTCTCCTTACTTATTTAAAGACTCTGACGGTTGGTCAGAGTTTAATCTGCAGAATCCAGACCCTGTGGTAGAGACAGCAGCAAATAAATCGTAATTTTTAAAACAGGTCACGACATGTTGTAAGTTGTGAGACATGTTTCGATGTTGCGAACATCATCGTCAGCAAAGTAATTGAAAAACCGTTTGAACTAATTAACAACCAAGCGAAACATTAACTATGATGACGTAGCAAAAATTGATAACATTTTGGTTAGTGACAAAGTGTTTGAACTTTTACAACGAGGCGAAGCATACGTAATTAACTCTGATCATAAGGCAAAAGTAGTAACAAAGAGGAAGAAAAGAAAGAAGATTGAAAACTTATGAATAAGCAGGGCTGTCATTACCCGCCGGGGACCGGGGATTTTCCCCTCGTATTTTGAGGTAACTATATCCCCGGCTACTTTGATATAAAACCAGCATGTTGACTTCACTACAGCAACGCAAATCCCTAGCAATTTTTTTTGTTTATCCCCACCTACGTCAAAAAATTTGCGACAACCCTTATAAGTAAAGAAAGCCTGGCGTAAGTGTCAGGTTGACGTGATTAATTTGTTGATTTAATTACAATAAGCTTTTCCCAGTTGATGTCCAATTGCCTTCCTTTAGTTTGAGTTGAAATTTAGAGAGGGCAGAATCAAGGATGTTGAAACAAACTGGAGAACATAATTCACGACAAAGTACGGAGCTTTATACAGCCTTTCTCCAGAAAACTCTTCATTTGCTTCAGTTGTTGAGTCGTAAAATTAATTTTGGAAGTCTCGTGCTTGAAAGAACTTTAAAAACTTGTTTTGTTCAGTGTTTATTAAATAGCCTCTTTCTCTACATTTTGTTCAGATTCAGTATGCAAGATCAGAGACCCATCTTATAGAACAACTGGATAACATGTGTGAAAAAATGAACTCCTATGCTGAATCGAAGGATCCTAAAACTGGCAAGAAGTCTTACATCAGGACATCGTCACGCTCTGGAGAGGCAGTTACACTAAGCAATGTTGCTATCAGTGGAGATATAGCGCAGAAACTTAAACATGCAGTAAGTTGTTAATTGAATTGACTGACCGGTCAATTTAGTTAAGGCAGTTTTGAACATGCTCACTTAACGGGGCTATGTCATGTTGTCTTGGTGTCACTGTAAAAATGCTAAAAGATGTCTTGAAATCACTGAAACCCAAAAGTGGTGAAGCAGTTTGTTTAAAGACTTTGCCACTACACCTGAGACTAAATACTGTCTTCTGCTCTTACGGATAGGAAGGATGGAAATTGATCGCTTTTGAAAAATGAGGCCTGAAACTTTCAAATTCTCACACCTCATCTTGATGTCATGGCCAAAAATGAACTGTGGATGACTCTTCCTGCAAAAATATCGATTGAAATCTCTCTCCTAAATTTCAGGGAATGTTTCGGCATGAGCAAAGGTCATTAAGTAGCATTTTTGTGTAGTTTTCGCCAGAAAATAGCAAAACTTTCATGATAGTTAATTGCTGGTAGGTTTATTAAAGAAGCAACGGCAATATATATTTTAAATTCGTTACTGAATAAATTTCGCGTTGTTACCTTTCTTGTTTGGTTTTAGTGTGAGAGCATAATAGAAGATTACGATGATGACATAATAGCTACATTCAAGAAGGAACGCAAAGATCCGCTAAGATACATGTGCCGTACAACAACGGGTAAGAAGTAACGTCTGTTGGAAGCCTCATCTTTTTAAGAGGGTCCCCTATACCATTTTGGAAAATGCATTCACGTAAAAATATTGAGACTGTTCACGCGTCACGGATAATTCCCAAAATTCGTTCACGTTCACGATAAAGCAAATATCGGCAATCACGAATCACGAATGAACAAATAAACCTAAATCACGTTTCACGAGAAAAAAATAGTCCCAATCACGTTTCACGAAAAAAGTATAGGGGACCCTCTTTTAAATTAGATACAGGTTCTTGAATGGTTGAAGAAAGATCTAAGAGCCAGATGCTTTTCCTATCAGTTCTGGGCTAGCGTTACATCTACGTCAATAAATAAATCAATCAATCAATCACGATATTTATCCAGGAAGCTCCACTCACTGAAGTGGTTTTCCGGGACGTCCTGCATCCGGATCGAATTGGAATTTGGAAATGTTGGTTTTTGATGAGACGGGAAAACCAGAGTACCCGGAGAAAACCCCTCGGAGAAAACCCCTCGGAGCAGAGTAGATACCCAACAACAAACTCAACCCACATATGACGCCGAGTCTGGGAATCGAACCCGGGCCACATTGGTGGAAGGCGAGCGCTTTCATCACTGCGCCAACCCTGCTCAATGCGGGGCATCCACGCCTTCAACCGTTAATTGGCTATGACGACCGCACAACCGCTCAAAAATAGGGGCATCTTCAAAGGACAATCTCGATGATTTCGTTCGTTTAGGTATTTGTTACTCTATCCGAGTGTTTTGTAGAAGCAAGTAACGAGACCCAGCCTACGATCATGACATAACATAAGAGGTGGAATCGAAAAAAAACAGCGATTTTTCTGCTCAAAATTTTCACGAAAATGTAAATTTGTGTAGATTTGTTTAGTTGCTGTTCGTATAAATTGCAGTTATTTGATCGAGAACTGTTTTGACCATTATTTTCTGCCGTTGTAATTGTTGTGGCTTTACAATATATGCGATACACCCAAAGTTTTATCCATCTTTCTGTGGAAGCACTAAGCATTATTTGTTGTTGTTGTTGTTGTTGTTGTTGAAGGTCTTTGTGTCGGCGATGACGAAGAATTTTCGGAATCCGATTACGAAGATAATGGAGATAACGAGGACAGCGCGGAGAATGAGACCTCAGAATCAGATCACGATGAACTTTGACCTCTGATGAAAAATTACAATAAAATAATCGCGTTTGATATTAAATGTTAACATTAGATCCGAGCAACCACAGCCCCTCAGGACACTTTGGCGTTTGCACGATGTAATAATAGAGAGTTAAAGCATGACGTTTACGGTAAACAGCAAAGATTACCACTGTTTTTTTTTTATTCTCTTCTTGTAATCCTTAAATAAATCACACAAAAATAGACAAATGTCTCCTGCTATTCACCGCAAATAAAAATATTTTCACTCTGCTGCACAGACAGCTGAAGACAGACGGCAAAAGTTTCATTTTTTCCGTTTGCCGTTTGACGCAACGTCATGCTTAATCTCTCTATTCTCCATATGGGGCTAACGAGCACGTA
The DNA here is from genome assembly GCA_948470475.1 of Galaxea fascicularis. Taxonomy (NCBI): domain Eukaryota; kingdom Metazoa; phylum Cnidaria; class Anthozoa; order Scleractinia; family Euphylliidae; genus Galaxea; species Galaxea fascicularis. The sequence continues at coordinate 22,454,444 of OX419343.1, read as the reverse complement.
AGGAGAGTCCCAGGTATCAGATGCAGAACTGAGAGGATAGAGTTTTCGTTCAGCAAAGAACAGTGTTTCGGGGTGAAGCGCTGATGTAAAAACGGTTAGCTTTCGGTCACTGTGACTGTAACTATGTAAAATATGTTTAAAATTAGCAAATTCAGCAGCTTATCCCGTTTGGTCTGATAGATTTGGATATCATTAAGAAGGGCATGAACGGTTCGGGTTCGAGGTTGAGATTTGTCTGAATTTGCCCTTCTTTTTAAAGCTAAGTTTGAAATGAGTTTTAGGCCCGTTTCAAACGCCGTGCTAAAGTCGCGCCGAACTAAATTCATTATTTAAGTTCGACTTTGGCACGGCTGTAGCACGGCGTTTGAAACCATTTAAGAATTAAGTTCGACTCTGCCGTGCGACCCGACTTTGGCACGGCATGGTTTCAAACGGCGTGCTATTGCCGTGTCGAACTTAATAAATGAATTATAACTACATTTATCCGTTATACCGCTGGTTCGTAATATCGGCCCTTTTGTAAACGCCCAGTAAAGGGCCCAGTAAAGTGAATTAAGCTCGACTATGGCTCGACGTTTGAAACCAAGTAGTGCCATTGTCGTGCTACAGTCGAGCCAAATTGAATTTAGTTCGGCGCGACTTTAGCACGGCGTTTGAAACGGGCCTTACTTCATATAACTTTAAGTCAAAGGGAAAAGGGGCCGAGGAGAATCGGATCTAATGCTTACTATCAGTCAATTCTAACCGGACGCATCCCCTAACCAGCAACTTCTGCGACCTCCACGACCTAAGCGAGTTTCCTTTAGCTAATTCTAACAGGGCTCGTTCTTCCCCTTTGTCCTTTACAATGTTAGAGCTGTACTCTCCTGGCAACTTACTTTTGCCATTGGGCGACCAAAAAATACTAGTTTTTGCACCAAACGTATATGCTGGGCACCCTAGATTCCAAGCGGGTTAAGATATTTTAGGCACCCACCTACTTTTCTTATAGCACAGCCTTGAGGTTGTTCGGGGTGTAAGTTGAATTTTGGGATACAGACGTAGAGAAACTTTTTTTAAAGATACCTTTCACTTTTGACATCAGTCTTGTTTCTACAGACTCGGCGATCTCTCAGACTCGTAATACGGTAAGTTAGGGTTACCAATACTTAATTAACGTTGAAATGCAGTCCGTGACACTACCAAATCTATTGACTTTTACAGATATTTTAAAAAAATCTGAAATACAGTGCTTAGAGAGAACGCTGTAAAATACCTCGACTACGAGTATTAGCGCTTACTCATATATAATGCATTTATTTTACTTGATGTCTTGAAAAGGGAAAAATTCTGTAAATACTGAAGACTGCCAGTGATAAAATAATCATGAAAATTTCACGCTCTGGCGGGTCTTTCACGGATTGAAAACCTTTAATCTTTAATCACAGTTCGTAACCATACATAACTGATACAAATGGACTAGTACTAACATACAATCGAGCAAAAATGGTTAACAGAACGGCAGTAGGGGGGAAACCAAATTCCCATGCTAAGACATACTCTCCAAAAAAAAAAAAAAACATGAACAAAAATGATTAAAATAAAACATATATTAAAGACTATAAATTAGACTAAATTAAAATTATGAGCGAAGGTACTTAATCAGTGAAACTTTAAAAGACTGAAGACTAGGAGATGACATTACTTCAGAAGGCAAAGAGTTCCAATCATTAATATATCTATGGAAAAAATGAATATTTAAAATAATTTGTATCAGCAACTTAAAGCCTTATTTTATTGGCCTTTCCGAAATTCAAAAGGGAACTGGGGCGAGTTTCAAATTTTGAAGTAATCGATAAATTGACACCATCACATGAAAGATAACATTGAGATTGGTCATTTGACCAAGTTTGACTCTTTTAAGTTGAACAGAGACCAAGTTATGGACCTTGAAACATAGCTCAAAATCCATACAAATGTCTCATGGTTTTGGGGGACGCTGTCACAAAATTAGAATACGCCAATACTCGTGCTTACTTCTAGTTCGAGTTATTCCAATAATATAAAAAACTGGGCTACTTGTTATTCTAAACCTCTTGTTTGACGTATAACTTAAAAAGTATATTTGCACTTACTCTGGCGTTTTCCAATGGTATGGGTCTCTTTCTTGGCGTCTTTCAGCAAGTAGTTAAAATACCGTGGAGCTACTCCAGATGACCTATATTTAAATAACTATGCCATACGGAATGAACCACCAGAACTACGAAATCGTGTTATCCTTCTTAGCCGGTAGTCGCGCTTTTCAAACTCTTTTGGTCACGCTTGCGCATGCGATTAAGCATAGCGGCCACCTTACACCGCTACGCATAAACCATGACCCCTCTTTAGTGCAAGTTTGCTTAAGAGTTTGGTATCTTTTGTTGCAGACGCTTGAGTAATTGCATTGCTATCGATCGGTAAAGAAGAGCTAAGCTGTCGGGCTGAAACTGGCAAATGTTCGAGTAATGTCGCTAAAAAAGGCGGCTATATGATTTCCCTTACGCAAGTTCATGTGTTTTTAACTTTAAGTTTTATATTTTTTTCTTTCTCCTCGACGATCTCCATAACGCAATCATTTCTTCATCATGATTTTAAAACGAGCGGTTACGATGCGGCTAGGCGAGATAAAGAAGCTTCAAAGTCATGGAGCTCCTTTTCCAGCTTTTGGACTTCATCCATCTTTTCTTTCTCTTCTTCAAGAATTTTTTGTTTCCTTTCTTGGCAATCCTCCAGATCACGTTTAGCCTCATCCAGTTTACGTTTCCGTTGATTCAGGTTTACATGCAGTTTCTGGATAATCATATTCTCGTTGTTGCACGAGTGAGTATGGCTGACTGGTTGGTCATTATCAGATTCGATTGGAATTGCTGGCGTTTCCTCGGACACAAAATCTTGGAAAGGGTTTCTGACATCACCCTCATATGTTGGATCAGCCAGGGAATGGGACGTCCCAAAAATTTGTGGAGGAACGTCGCTCAAATTCGCGGCACTTTGGATCACCGTTAGCTCTTCAGTGCTCTCCCGAACTACGTCTCCGCCTTCTTCACCTCTGCCAGTAGAGGGAGCTGCAGGAGAGATTCTTGCGGTTACAGCATGGTCTTGGCTGTCCATTCGCAAGTGTTCCACGTCGTCTTCTTCTTCCGCACTTGGATGTTCCAGAACATTCGTCGAACCAAGGGAGCTGGTTTCCTTCCCTTCATCCTCCTCGGCACTGGTTTCAGAAGGACTTGCGCAGGCGCTTGCAATGTCTTGACTGCTGGTCTGAAAAACACCGGAATCAGCTGGAAAAGGTTCACTCAATATCTCATATGCCGTTTTCCCGTCAGCATTTAGAATTGTTTCAAGATCCTTTCCATAAAATTTTTCATTCACTGTCTAGTCAATGATCTCTTTGGCCTCCTTTCTATTGCCGCTCTTGGCGATTCGGTGAAGAAATGTGTCACCATCTTTGTTCTTCGTTTTCAGAATCTTCATTGAGGTCCCGTCGTCCTTGTCCTCGTTTAGCTTTCCCACAATTCTTTTCAGGTAGGAGGAGAAGGGTCAGTGGAACATTGCTCTTCTCTGGCACACAGATGAAGCACGGTGTCTCCGGTATCCTCGTTTTGAATCGAAAGCGCCATGGAATCATGTTTTCGGACGGCATCAAATATCTTCATGAACGTCTTGCGAATTTTGTCTTTATCGTTAGTTAGCACTCCTGTATGAAGATACCGAACCGTGGAAAATAAGACCATTTTATTTGGCGCATTTAAACGACGTCTCGCTGGATGGTGTGCATCCTCGTCAAAGATGGACTCCTGTTGCAACAGCCATATGACAGCGTTTGGTTTTCCAAGAATTGCTGCCCAGTGCAGCGGCGGAAAGCATAACTCAGGATCACACTCCAGCGCTAACAACTGGTTGAAGTCACCCTGAGCTCTCATCGAATCTTTCCACTTCTCTAGACAAGCCTTTTGTGAGTCCTGCAGGTTTGCAAGGGAAATAATCGATTCATTATGCTTACCACCGAAGGGACAATTGCGTTCGCAGAACGGTAGACACTGCAGTGTTAACTCCGAGATTTTCTCTTCTGAGGAGGTTGATTTTCCACGGGCGATTGGTCATCCGTGTTGCGTTTCATGTTTGAAAACACGGCGATCTTTCTTTCACTGATTCCAAGCTGTCTTCCTAATTCAAAAGCTGACTGGGCTTTCGAAATCTACATAAAAGGCAATTACAGTTAAGTAAGACAACTGATGTTTAGGCAACAAACATTTTCGATAATAGTATATAGTATAGTAGCCAGAAGACTAGAGTACAGTCTAAATTTGTTTTGTGAAAGCGTTAATGGCTTTTATTAGAACATGTCTGTATACTTACACTGATGGGATCTTTGAAGGCCAAACTGCCTCGTAAGGGCCTCTTCATATGCGCTCGGTTGACCGGACTGGCCCGGTTTGCGAGACCTCGCCACACCGCTAAATCTTTTGTAAAAATTTCGATGTGTTCATCTGAGAGCGGGCTGGCTCGGTTGCCGAGATCTCGGTTTTTCCAACCGGGATCTCGGTAACCGGGCTGGAAATGTTTCCCATGCATATGAACTTTTCAGCTCAGTTACCGGGATTAATTTTTCTCAACTACGCATCCCTTGCAAGGTCGAATGGCATGATTTTGCCTTGTCTGATCATTAGTATCCCATGTAGCTGCAGTAATGCAACTACAAGAATTGACAAAGCTATTATACTCTTACGGTTTTGAAAACCACAAAAAAAAACTGTGTTCGACCAAGCTTTGCTTCAAGGTCGGATCAAGGAACAGATCGTGATCCATCAAAATACAACAATAACATAAGCGACTGTTTAAACAAAGTGGAAACGCTTCGGAGTTACAATATTTGGGCTCTAATAGGCGCGAAAGTTATGACTGCGTCTCGCCATGGTTGTTTTCTTTCTCTAATTTCGCCTTTTGTCATCTCGGTAATTGTCATAAAAGACATTTCTCGTATCAACACAAGACAAAAAAATTTGTCCTGGTAACCGCAGGCTTGTATGAATTCTGAGGAGACCCTAATGTGCCTAGTTATCCATTTAATGTTGGGTGACTTATAAATTTACTTGCCAATCACCCCGTACGAGAAAAAGAATTGAAGCGTTGTGAGTGTAACCGTTTGTTCGCAAATAAATTGGCACGGTATCTTTTTTATTATGAAATGGGAAAAAATGGATAACGCACATTGCGTGACTTGCAACTGATTCCGAGAATTAGAAACCAGTTTCCAGTTTTCCGGGAATTTAGTCAATATTACATTATCCTGCGATAGCCTGATAATAGCCGATGACGCCGTAGGAACATCGAGTTGGCTAAAAGCGGGAGTTATTC
>OX419343.1:22371568-22444068 GCA_948470475.1 Galaxea fascicularis | reverse complement strand
GAGAAGTTTGAGTTAGAAAGTAAACTGAGGAAGGATGAAATGGAGTTCAAGAAAAATGAACAGCAGATGTTGATGGATCAGCAGAGTCAAATGCACAAGCAGCAATTAGAAATGATGAAGATGGTACAACAACAGAATCAGTCATTAATGGCTTTATTGGAAAAAGCTACATTCACAAAGTGACTATCACAAGTCTCCTCAAGATTTTGGAAACCTCTTAAAACAGGTTTCACTTAAGGGGAGTATTAATCTTAGAAACCCCTTCTTTTGGAAACCCAAACTATGTTGAGCATTAATTTGCTTAAACTTTGTTGAAAGTTTAGTTAACAAAATTAATATTTTACTCTGTTTTTCAACATGATTTTGTGATGCAGGGAACTTGTTTCTTTATTTCAGTACAAAAATCATACTTCACTTGTTTACTTTTGCATGGGAGGTATTTTTTCCCCTCACATTTACAGCCCTAAGTCTGGTTCACATTTGCAACTTAGTGAGATAATGACTTGAAGAGAACATTCTTTTTTTGCCATATGTCCATGCTGTTGTGTTGGCATTTTTTTGTAGATAATGTGAATCTGGCATTAAAATTAAACCTCATTTTGAATTCTCATTTGCTGTGATTTTACACATTATACATAATGCCCAGGCCCCATGTTACAAAGTTACAAAACTAAGTTATCAAAAAAAAAAAAAGGTTATTAAGAAAAGTAGTCTTCTAAGGAAGGAGGTTCCAGCTGAAAAAAACTTGATGTCTGATTTCCATAGAGACATGTGAGGGCATTTCTAAGTAGGGCACTGACCACATACATTTTACCCACACTACTGAGACCAATTTTTAAGTTTTTTTTAAAGTCCAAAAACTTGAAGTAGTTAGTGACATCATTGAATAGCCACTCTACTGATTCTCTGACACTGCTCATCAACTGGTTGAAATCCATCATTTGAGGGGTCAAGGCTCTATTCCGGAAAGGGGCTTGAAGGTGTACCCTTAAAGGGTATGCTGGATCACCATAAATGCAGTATGGATTCCCCAAAGGAGAGTTAGCAAAAGCTTGAAGGTCATTAAGGAGTTGTGAGTCGGCCAGCATGCCTGCATCATGCCTCCTTCCTTCTGAAAAATAGAAAAATATTCAAAACTGTTTTCATGAATGACATAAATATAAATTATACGACAAAACTGATAATTATCATAACCATTTCTTACCTACGGGGCCATATAGATGACCTATCAGACCATTGGGGAGGGCAACACACTGAAACTTTAAAGCATGTACTCTCTTGTGGCCGTTGTAGACCGCTCTCTGATGTTCTGCAGGTCTGCAAATTGGACAAACCGTCCCGTCAACAAATCCAAAACAATTGTCCAAGGCAGAACCCTGGGCAGCAATAGTGTCACTATATAGTTGCAGCAAGGGCTGAGAGAGAACTTGGTGATTCCACTGAGTGATTCTGTGGCCGTGTGTATCGTATATGTAGTCAAGCACTTGGTTACTAACCATGCTTAACACTGGAACCGGCCGACCAAATCGGGGAATGATATCACTGAATCTGCAGGGGTAAGACAATCGTCTCAGAAGAATACAAAGCGCTTCCATTCCACTTGATACGGTTCTTTGGTAACACGTAAAGCTGTCCGGTATTTGAAGGACTTCGGCAAGGAGTGGAAGGTCGTGCTTCCTGAATCTAAATTCTGCCAAACACTCTGCATCGTTTATATCGTCCAGAGAAAACCGTCCAAAATTCTCATAGCAAAAATCAGGATTTTTTGGCGAGTATTCCTCATACAACAACAAGAGTTCTTCATCATCTAAATTGCCTTGAGCGTGACTAAAGAGAAAAAGTTCTTGAAGCTCGTGAAAAGAAACCATCTCGACGAAAAAATGGTTTACTGTGCTGTGTTTTTGTTTACGTTCACGTTCTCGTCGAGCGAAGCTTAAGTTTCGATTTTCCCGCCGTTTTCGTACCGTGAACGGACGGTTCCGTCCCAGTCTTTACGCGGTACTATTCGTCGTCGTCGTCTTCTTCGTCGTCTATGCTTAAGGTCCCTAACAACGTGAAATGACCACATTTTAGGTTTTCTCGAGAACGTGAGCGCGTGACGGCAAGTTTTTCTTTTGTTTTCTTTGCTTTATCACCTTTCACAGTAATTTAGGCCCTGGACAGCTCGCCAGCATTTATCACATTAAACAAATCCGAATAATCGCGGAAGAGTTACAAAAGCGAGAAGTTGTATTTTGAAATGACGTTCTCGTTGCCGTCGTCGTCGTCGTCGTTGCTTAAGGTTCCTTCCAGTCGGATGAAACGTCTTGGACAAACTTGAATTCACGAGACAAGTTTATTTAATTCATTTTAGACGTCGCGTTATCATCGAATTTAACTGCTTTTGGGACCTTGAATTTATTCGCCTGAATTAAATTCTACAATAGCACGATATACAAACTAGGGCTCATGGGCCGCGAGACGTTTGAAATACTTGAGGGATGATAGAGCGACCCCTTTACGCTCTTTAGTGCATCATGGGTAATTAGGACAGCACAGCGGGAAATTCGATCCATATGGAAGTTTAAAACAATAAAAAAGTATGCATTCATGATGCGCAATTTTGGGCGCTTTTATCTTGCAAAACATCGGTATTTGCGCTTTAAGGTACGGCTGATAAATTTGCATTGGAGAGAAAAGCTACTGCGGAAATTATTTTATGAAACAAAGATTCTACCATACATTTCCTGTAACTCCGAGGACACAAAATTACAGCGAATGCATGGAGAAAAAACGTCAATATTTAGAAATTCCAGGGAACAGATACCGCGGGTCCAAGTCATATTAGTTGTGAATCTAAATTTATATGTTTGGTTTATTAAGGTGAAACTCTAGAAAAGTAGAGTGGTAAGCACGATTTATTTTGCTTTGGATTTTCATCCAGACCTTGGAATTTCTTCGATGCTTGCCACACATTGTAAAGCCCAAAATATTAATTTTAATAATTAATTTCAAGTGCGGGCCTGCAGTAATTAGCGCAAGCTGTTGCGGACTCCCTGCCTCATGTATTGTATCAATTATTCTTTATTTTGCGTGTGTGCGCGTGCGTGTGTATGTGTGTTGATTTAATATTAAGTTGGCGAAGCTAATAAAATAAAATAAAATAAATCACTACCATTACATCAGTCATGCAAGCCCAAAAATGGAACAAAGTATGTGATCAATCCTTCCTTTACGACTTAAGTGTTTTCAAACAACACTAGAGAAAACCAGGCTTGACTCAGTAAACAATGAAAGCAAATAAATTCAGAATCAGAATAAACGAATTAAGAGTTATATAAACAAAAACTAAATTTTCTACAGTTTTTCAAAATTAAAACAGCATTAACCCTTCATTTGTTCAATCACCGAAAAAACTGTTATACAACACAACAATGTTATAATTTTCTTTTTGCAAGACGTCCCGGCGTTTTCATACAATATTGGTCATGCAGTATTAAATGATATTTGATCAACTCGAAGGGGACGACAACCATGACCACAGTTAACCTGGCTATGCAAAGAGGATAACAAACAACAAGTGTTATAATTAAATTTATAAATATTACTCTATTGTTTTCTTGAGAACTGGATGCGTAAACCCCAAAACCTTCATCCCACGTAAGATTTGGTGTTCTTCACTATCAATGTTTCCTATGAATAATTTATACTAACCCTACACCTGGAAACGAAACAATAGGCGAAAGCCGTCTCCTTCTTTAATTTATTATTTATGTGAGGGGTAAAAGTTTTAATAAACATCAAATATGCGCGCCTGAATTATTGATTTTACATTTTCCTTTCGGCGCGCCTTTCCTTCTTCCAGATGTAGACACCAAAAGCCGAATGAATCTACTCAAAAATTATGCCTCGCTCTCCTGTTTCTGTATCACTTCTCATCGTATCTTTTGTTATGACGTTCCTTACTCCAAATTTGCATTGTTATTGTGGAAGCGGACTGTGCGAGAAACAGTCTCTTTCTTTGAGCTCGAACGCAAAGCGAAACCACTCTCTGGACGGCTATGTTTTTGACACATTGAATTTATCCACCTGGGATGAATGTTTCAGCTTTTGTTTAACGAAATGTCAGTGTCTTTCGTTCAACTTCGACGAGGTCAAAAAAACCGATAACTGCGAGTTGAATGATGCCACCACAAAAATGGCACCCAAAGCGCTCATGAAAAAGGATGGTGTCACTTACTACGAGATACTCAGGACGTACTACGACAAAAATGTAAGTAATGTTTGGAAGTGAGATTCTTAGACTTACAGAGATGTTTATTACATTGCAGTTATTTTCACAACTAGAAACGATTGCAGGAAACTAAATTATAATACGCGCCTTTTAAATTAAAACTGGTAGTTGGCGACCATGTAGTAAACTTTAATGAAAAGGTTCGCCAGTTTATTTTCAAAGTTTTCTTATACCATCGTCTTCAAAACCAATTTTAAAATACTGAAGAGCAAATGAATTGTTTTATTTCTAAGACACTCTTGATGCCATCATTTCTTTTTCTTTTGCTTTAGCTTTTTTTTTTTTTGGAGGGGGGGGGGGGGAACTATAAAGCATTAAGTAGACAAGGATTAATATTTATTTCTATTCCTATTACCCATTATTTTGAAAATAGTATATTCTCTGCCCTTAATATGTAAATAAGAAGCCCAGCCACTTTGGCTACAGAATTCTGTTTCTCTGTAAATACATGTAGCTTTAAATGCCCGTATTATCGTTTTACTTCTCTTTATGTTTTCTTTCTTATTTTATTTGCAACTATCAGAGTAGTGTTACTCCAAGACACTGAAAATATTAACTAGGGAGTGGGGGTGAGGGAGCGAGCACTGTAGCTACGAGAGTCCTCTATACATCCCACAGCAGGCCAAGGGCAGAAAATACTGGCAAAACACAGCACCTAAATCCAATATACAGAGGTCTCCAAATAAGGACGCGAGTCTTGTCCCATAAGATTAAACAAAGTGACATTTCAAACTCATGTTCAGCGCTTCCAGCCATAGGGTATTTTTTAAACAAAGGAAATAAAAGAACAATAAAATTTAAGGATCAAATGATGAAATTTGACCCAGAGTGGTCAGCCTTATACAGTTTCTAATTATCGTCTTGTTTACAGGGACCTCCTATTCATTCGTGTCCCGACCCAATGTGTCACACCAAATGCTGTAACACGGCCCCCTGTCAAAATGGCGGCACTTGTCGCGAAGTGTGTAACGTCACCATGAGGCGATTCAATTGCACATGCCCATCGGACTTCACTGGGCATAAATGCCAATTTAGGATGCATCGATCCTGTAAAGACATCATGGTTTCTAATAAAGTAAAAACCAATGGAAACTACAGAATCGTCGACCAACAGAACATTACCTTCCAAGTCTACTGCGATTTTGTTTCCGAGCCTGGTGCAGCGTGGACTCTGATCCAGTCTCACTCCCTGCAAAACAACGACGCATTCAAAGGAAAAGCATTCTATCTGCACGACATGCCTGTCAACCAAGATGCACCTGAATGGGACAACTATCGTTTGTCGAAGTCCCGTATGAAGTCCATTCAGGATGTGTCTACTCACTGGCGAGCCACGTGTAATTTCCCGACTGAAGGCGTGGACTATCGAGACTACTGGCGAGTGTCGCTACCTTATTTGGATTTATTGGTGGCACCCAGTCAAGAAACATTCTGCCTTGAGACGGAGTATGTGAATGTTCATGGAATTCAGTGTTCCAACTGCACAGTGTTGTGTGGTTACAGCAGGAGCTTTACCCTGCATCTGGACAGTTATTATGGGAATTGTGACTTGAAAGGAGGAATTGAAAACGAAGATAACTTCGGATTTTACGCAGTAGCCAACCCAGAATTCCGTTGCACCTCCTCAAAAACGTCCACGACTCAGTTCTGGTTGGGAAGCTTTTAGTCTGAACTTAAATCGATCATCGTACCCCGATTACAACGCATGCATAAATTTCCCGCAAAGAGAGGCGAAATGGTATTATGTTTAATCGCATGCTTCCATATCAGACGTGTAACGACATCAACAGGTCCTTTTTTTATCATATATCAGAGGAGCTGAGCTCTTTGTGAAGTGTCTTATACACTAGTTTAACGCATTAATTTTCTTTCACTTTCTTCTCGGTTATTTGACCAAGATATCCAAACTCACTGATGAATTACATGATGGGCTCCTGCTGTAGGGCAACTTGGGTTTTAATCATTTTCCAATGTTGACGATAGGTAAAGTATCTAATTTCATTCAGTGCTGTACATATAAAAAGGTAATGTTTGCTTAGATGACAGTCGATTTCTTAAAAGGGTTTTTAAGGACGAGCCCGAATTCTTGAGAGCACCGAATATTATATTTTGGGCTTTGTGAAGGACACGTTAGACCGATAAACTAATCACAAATTTTTGTTGTGACTATACAATCTTCATTGAGTAACTATGTGTTTATTTTATTGGCTGCGATGTTTTTGACATTCCTAATTTCCAGGTGGCATTTAGCGTAGCAATAGGTATAATCCTGTAAAAGGTCCTATAAAAACAGCGCGAAATAGTTTATAAATAAGTGATGACGTCATCCGTGCGTCTGTCCTCGAATAAGGTCATAAGCAGGGGCGTAGCCAGGATTTTTCCAAATCTCTTCCCCCCACCCCTCCCCCCAGATTTGGTGTAGAAAAGCACCGTCTGCTGATTTATTGATATCACTGATTAAAAAAAAAACACAACAAGAATCAGAGTTAAATGAATAAAAGCAAATATTTATCCTTAACTTATTTGTTTTTTATGCATTTTTTTATTTTCTTTTATTTAATTTTTTTTTTATTTTCGATTTTTTTTTTCAGGTACGCACGTGCGTATCGTGCGTACTGGTAGCTACGCCCTGAAGTAAGTAAGAACCAATCAAAATACATTCATAATACATCTTATTTTATAAAATAACTAAGATAGTACGCGCGCTCTGATTGGCCGAGAGGCGTGTTTGCATGAGAGTATGTAAACATAGTTGTGTGACGCATTGTAGTTTTTAGAGGAAGTTATTTTATAAAAGCAATAGAAAACCTTTTTCCTGTGTTTGCATAGCCTGATATAAACACTCGAGGGGTTGGGAGAATTCTCGACAGTTATGCAAACCCTCGACTTCGTCTCGGGTTTGCATAACTGTCTCCAATTCTCCCAACCCTTCTCGTGTTTATATCAGGCTATGCAAACACTGAAAACGTTTTCTATTGCTTAAATATAGTACACTATTGCTCCCTGTACGCATCCTATGTTCGTTCCTGATGCTGTGATCGTAAGTTTTCATTGTGATTAGTTGTTCTTGGCCAATTGTCTCAGATTCAGTATTCTTGCTAAAGCTGAGGTTTATCAAATTTCGAGCTCTTTCTCAAGAACCATGCATTTCTTCAAAACCAGGGGGAAAAAATCTCATTTTCAGTCACACTTGTCGAGCTGAAGGCTCGACTTAAGTGCGCGCACCAGGAGAGCCTCTGTGGTGACAGACACAGGCGAAAGGCTACGCATTGCGGTCAGATACTGATGAGTTTATTAGTTTTCACACATGTCTTTGCGCACCTCAAGTGTGTTCATTAATCCGAACCTGTTACTTTGTTATTGCTGTCGATTTCAGTGGAACAGCAAAAAACAGACTTTAATAGTTAATATCTACCAAAAGTGAATTTGATCAGTCTATTTTTGGTAACTCTTCGCTTTGTTCAATATGGGAAAATCATGGCAATCTTGGCAACATCGCTCCACTTTTGCTGGCCCCATGTCCATCACGATTCTCCTTTGCTCGCGTCAAAAGACTTGGTACGCGTAAACAATCGTTCGTGCACCAAATATTTTAGCGAAAATATTTTATTTCGTGATGAAACCCGCCGTGTAAAATTTACATCGCCGATCGTCATGATGGAAATGTAGGCCCATTTTGAAAACAATGGTTCAAGGCAGACGACGATCGAATTGTATCCCATGATGCAATTTGCTACGTACATGACGCAACATCGAAGTTATCATGGATTTCAGCGTGAAATAACGTGGTTTTCTCCGCGGTCTATTTCTTATTTGTATTGTAGTAAAAGGTATGAAAAGTGCATTACTTAATTCTTTGGCCCAATTATAATGATTTGTAAGTGTTCAAGAGGGCAGTCTTATTATAATATTCTTGTCTTTGATTGTGTTATGTGACTATTCGCATCACAAAGCAGTCATTGACCCATAACAAGGTCATGAATATTCGCTTTTTTTTTTTTTTGCATAGTATGTTGATGTCTTCCATTTTTTGGCATCACGCCAGAGAATATAGACCTAATAGTGAGTTTTGGCCAAGAAGTACCGAGAAGTACCCACATTTTTATGACCTTTTGAACGTTCGAAGTTGACTGAAATTTCGTAACACAGTGTTGCGTGTGTGGATGTCTGTCTCAGTTCGTTTGGCGCTTTATTCCTGCGCTTGGTCATCTTTTAGAGTCAAAATGATTATTTTCGAAGGTGTTTTGGTTATTATTCTTTCCGAAACTGCAAAATATTGAGCAGTGATAACTAGCCTTAATAACGGAGTGTTTAACGTCGTAAATTTCAATAGCTCAATGGAACCATCATCTTCAAAGAGATGTCATGTAGCAAGCGGCACAACACCGAATAAACCTGCTAAGAAGCGGACAAGAGATCTCAACAGAAAAATCAGAAAACCCCTTAGCTCTTCGGAAAATGTACCTTTTGAAAATGAAAGTGATGGCTTGGTCAGTCCAGAGATCAAGATGCGGTCTCGAGCGAATTCGCAACAACCGCAGGGATGAGAGCTCTTCTTCGTTCGCCCATGCTTTCTACATAGCTTATATGTGCTTCACGACAGACCAACGAAACACAAGTAAAACCCTTCACTGCAACAGCAAAATTCTCCTTGGAAACGCAGTGCAAATAAACTAAATCGGTACTCTTGCGAGCAGAAGCCACGGAATTCAGACAAGTCTGAAAGCACGCCATGGTTTCTTCGCGAGAGCGTGGAGTAAATGATGACGTCATGTACGCAGTGATAATATAAGCCTAAACGAGGTGCATCATGGGATACTATTCAATCGTCGTCTGGGTTCAAGGATGTTGATGTGGTAATATCGGGCCACAAAAATTCCTCTGTACCGTACACCTTGCGAGCGGATGAAGAGCGGCATAAACAGCCATTAGATGTACTAACCAGTGGTGGACCTAGACTCAAACTCATTGAACTTATCATCACTGTGATATAAATCATTTGACGTAGAATCATTCAATGGACGTACAAATCAAAGAAACGGCTCTCAACAAACATCGGGAGAAACGAAAGAAAAGCAAAGCCCGCCAAGATTCAGAAAGCGCGCCAAAACAAGATAAGTACAAACAGAATAATTAAAAGTTTTATAAATAATGAGTAAGCTAATTCATGAATAAATTACTTTGAATTCGATTTCTTTAGATTAAACCAAGAATTCCTGCAGCATGTTATAGTGAATGAAATGCATCCGTAGAGATAAAAGCTCTTTAATTACAACATGTTAAATCTAATGGCTTAATACTGTAAGGGTTTCTCCTCCCTCTTAAGTTTACAGGCGGCGCGCCCATACTTTTGAGGTGACGAGATCCATCCCTAGCTAAATTTTCCAAGAATAATTGTTCTTCAAATTCAAGATTTTAAATGTAATGACTTAGGATTGTAAGAGCTTCCTCTTACGTTTACAGATAGAAAAGAACGGAAACCACGCCCTTTTAGTGTGAAATAACTCGCTGGCTGCTTTTTTGTTTCTGCACGCGTCTGAATTGCTTCTTTGGACAAAAGCAGCATTCAAATGAAGGATGATCTTCGCAATTGTGATAAGAGCGTACTGTATTCAGACTGACAGATTAGCGATTTTCACCCACGGACCGAAGAAATCGGTCCCAAAGAAAACCAACGGGGCTATGTTCACTACTGACCTCGGCAAAAATAATGGTTCGAGAACGTTAGCTAATTGCCATAGCGGTGCATACCACAGGGAATATCAACTGGTTGTTAAGGAAATAAAGTTAAAAGACGACATCAACAAGTAAGTGGTACGAAAACAGAGGTTCTCATGAAGCGTAGACCTTCCGAGGTCAACCTTACATTTTGGCCCAGTGCGCGCGCGAAGAAAGTACAAGCCCACGCTGTTGGAGGCTGCAGTGGCTGCCTCCACAGAAATCATGATTATCAGCAACAATACACACGGGCAAAACTCCAATGGAATCTTCACTAATGACCTCAAGGGGAACAATATGGCCAAAGTGACAGGATCGTGATTATAGGGTTTGGAAAAAGTATTCATATCTCTCATCGCGGCGAGAGACAAACCCCGGGAGACAAACAGACAGCGAAACACATATAGGTCCATGAATATTGTATAATTCAATTCGATCCTTTGATCCAATTAAACTGATTGACAAATCGCCCTCCTGTACCATTCGTCCTTGGCAGAACGCCCACCAAAAGCAGACAGAAAAGTGCCTCCGCTGACCGTGACTCTGCTGCGGTTGGTCATCATAGCTTGATTCCTGAGTGTCATTCGTTGTGTTAGATGACAACGACAGATTTGCATTGCTTTTCCTGATAACTTCAGTTCTAGTCACTCGTGATCGTCATCAAGTTCCTAGAAGACGATTCCTACCGCAATTCAGATTGGCAATTGAATTCGAGATTTGAAATTTCATATATATTCATCAAATATCCATAACCATATTTCAAATCGCGATTATGCATACATACTAGTTCACGTGTTCTTGTATCTACCAACTTGCATTACTAAAGAAAGTAAACTTACAAAGTTAAAAATGAAAAAAAAAAAAATTAAGGGTAAATAAAATGTGGTGCAGAGTGCATAATATGTATGGGTTATTGACCAAGCGAGAGGTCAAGATGGCTGGATATTGGCCAAGTTCTTTTTTTGCGTGTTTATGGACCGAGACGAAGTCGAGGTCCATAAACTCGCAAAAAAAGAAAGAGGCCAATATCCAGCCATCTTGACCGAACAAGCTTGGTCAATAAAGGATTTATTATATGGGATACTGAAGAGCCGGCTTCAGAGAAATTTTTTCTTGCGGGACAAAGCGCGTAATCCCGAGCGGGCAAGATCGCTCCATCTTGCCCGCTCGGGTAGCCAATCACAGCACGGGATTTGGTTCATCTTGCCCGCTCACGGAGCTACCCATATAATAAAAGAAAATATTAAGTGGTAGGGCCAACCCTGGAAGCCATAGCCCTGTACTGAGAGTCTCCTCTCGGCCGGGGTTTATTGAATTAAAAAGAAAAACAAACAAAAATTAAATGACCTGTGCGACATGGGTCGTTCAACCAGTCTATCGGTTTCGATATTGTTGGTTAACAATAGAGTTGAGTTTTCAGTAGTCTGGTTCGTATCCAATTTTTTGGCAAATTACGGGAGTGAAACTGAAATCGGTACTTGATCAGTTGACATGAAATTATTCAGTGCCAGATTAAGGTTTAGAAACTTAAGCCGTTCAAAGTAATGACAATTCATGTAAAGCTTGGGATTTTTTTCCTCCAGCAGTTTCATTACCGTCGTGTTGAACTTCAATTAACCTGAAACGTTAGAGATACTAGGCAAGCTAGTTAATCACACTTGACTTTGGTTTCTCTTTATTAATTGACAGAAAAAGACTCTAAAAAATGGTTTTACATAGATGCCCCCTTATTCTTAAAATAGAACCAATCTGCATGCGCAAGCAACCAGAAGCACTTGTTTATGAAATACTTAACTTCAACTTAAATGATTTTCCTTTTCGATAATGAAATTAGCTCTCCCTTAATTTCATAAAATCCGATTTCAATTTATTTGCCCTTTGTAGAAATTATATTTACATATGAATATGAAATGTCGATCAGTCTAAAAAACTCTACGTGTGCAGTTTCATTTTGCTTATTAAGCCTGAAAGTTCTTTTTTGAATTCTGTACGGTAGTTTTTGCTTTGAAAACCAAGGATAATAGGGTTTATGGCGGAGTTACAATGCAACATAAAAAACGATATTTGGTGAAAAAGGCCTCTGTTTGAGTGGTAAAATAAGAAATAAACTGCACGAGGCGTAAAACAAATGATAAAAGCCACATTTATCAAAAGCAGTAGCTTAACAACCTTTCGCTTATGCCGCTCATCTTCGTTCACGCAAACCTTGTTGTTTCCAAAGTAAAATGCTTTGATGATATGGCAGTAACAAAAGCATATCACGACCAGTGCTAAAAACACTCCGACACCAAACACCGAAAAGTAGATGCGCCTTCCGTTTGGTCCAAAATTGGAGAAGCACTTTCGCTGGCGTTCGTCGTACTTCGTAAAGACGAAGAAAGGGCCGATCAAAGCGAAAGCATAAACTGAAATTCCGCAGATACAGTAATAAACATTGCTGTTGTTCAGACGCAGCCCGTCCCTCATGGGTTTCAACAGGGCATGATAGCGCTCGGTAGCTAATATCGCAAGGGTTGTGATAGAGACCACTACCGTCACGCTGGCAAGGTTTGCTGTTTTAAAGATTAAGCATAGCACGGCGCCTAGCGTACCGCCCGGCAGCCGAAACGCCAAGAGGAACGCGAACGGTATAAAACAAACGACCGAGATGAGATCCGAGACGGCAAGGAAGGCGAGGAGAACGTTCGTGGTCGATCGCATGTGGGGATTTTTTTTCACCACTGTTATCACAAGCAAGTTTCCAATCAGGCCAATGACAATCATCACAAGATAGCAAATCATAAATGGCGCATTAGCTATCAAAAATTCCTTTTCTTCCCCTTGTTGAAATGAGTCGTTAATGCTGTTGTTTGCTGTCTCTGAGGCGTTTAGAAGCATCATATAAGGTGTTGGCGTCGCAGCGATTTTTTGTCGATAGGAATCCTTGATGACCAGTTGTGTTGGGTGTTGCTATTAGTAGTAAACAGAGAAACTGCGTCAAGTTTCACTCTGTCGGTATATTTTACTCGGCTTTAACTGCTGAAGCTCCTTTAGGCTTTCGTTGCGACCCTGCAAGTAGGTTTCTTTGTAACTCTAGGTCTTCGTTCAATGTCCGGACAATTCTGGTGATAATCTAGAAAAAAAAAAAGGCAAACAGCATCTTGAGCTCCCTTCAACCATTAGGAGTTCCTTGTACAACGTTAACTGAACCGCATCCCTTCTTAGAAAGTCCGGGTATTTTCCATAGAACACTCAGAATGCAGTGTCAGAGTCAGTAAAATCAGGTGAAAATGCCAACTGGTATCAAATTACTAGCAAATTCAAAAGCTGCTTTTCTTTATAGAGAAGTGCTTTGAAAATTATCGTATGCGTAATAGACAGTTGCTTTCAGCAATGCTTAATCACAGTTGCAATACCGAAAAGTGCAAAGTTAAACGCATCTGATTTCGGAAATGGTCCAAGTTGCTTAACGGCCGGATTCTTATTCACTGATTCGTGGGTGTAAACGTTTTAACGAAATAAAAAAAAATCTTATTTTTTTTTAGCTCCATGCCGTACTTAAATAATTAATATCGAAAGTGGTTGATATTCATTGAATAACCAGTACGTTTCGGACCGTGAAAATTGCACCTTAAATTTTCCCCACCCATTCTAAGTGTTTCGAGACTAGTGAATATATTCGTACTCTTATGTTTCCTTGTGTTTAAATTTGTTTCTTTTTTCTCTCTACTTGGGTATAAGTTATATTCAAACGACCAAATTTTATGAATTAACAATCGCTTCAGTCATCGTAATTGGAAGGGATGTGAGAGAATCTAATATTAATATCTGCCTTGTCCAAATAAAAAAGATCGACTCATTTGAATGCGGGACACCTGTAGGTGATCGAAATCTGTCACGTAAACCAGTGGATGGCAATCGGATGATTGATGTTCACAGAGTGTAACTATTAAAACCTCTCGGTATGAAAAAGGTGTACAATCAACATGCACATCAAACATGGGTAATGAAACTACTAGGTTGACATGATAGTCAGAAAACAATTTTAAAAAATGGATAACTTCCGTATTATTATTCAAGTGTAATATTTCACTGATTACGAAACCTACTTGTTTAATTTCCCTTTTGCCAGCTTGAATCGATGCAATATCATCCAGTCATGCTTGTAGTTTCTATTAAATCAACGGCTAGTTTGGATTTTAATTTCTAATCTTTTTCTAACTGAAAAACAATTAAAAATAAGCAAACCCGTAAACACGGCTGGATCTGAAAGAGTCAACGTTACAGCGCTACGTACCTGTCCAACTTCAGGGAAGTAATAAGTTCCAAATATTTTCCTTGTCCTTTTTTGATAGTATTAGGAATTTTCATATCGAGTTATTGCTATATTGGGTGGCATGTAGTTCTCTTAAATTCCTCGGATCTATTGAGACAAGATTTAATATTTAAAGGCGAAAACAATGAAAGCAAACGTTAGCTGCTTACATCCTGTCTCATTAGCATACATCACAGGAAGCCCAGGCGTGGTGTGTGGCATCTGAAGTTTGTATAAAAAAATATACCGTTAAAACCTAGAATTCCAACGAACCGAGTAGCAGTGGAAATATTTATACTCTAGCCAAATAAAGCCTTTCCATCTTCACTCTACTGTTTCTTGTCAGTTTCTGGTACGTCTAAGTGCAATACCATCGTATTTTTTTAATCCGAGGTGAGTGTCCATTCTGTATAAAGGGAAGGCCGATGACTCGAGATCGAACCAGTCGTCGCTCGAAGGCCAATGAATTCCCAAGAAAGCGGAATATCTGCTTCAAATCACCAGCAAACAATAAGCTATGAATAAATGAACATCATAAATTAAAAGCATATATCACTCTTTGTAATCATACTGAATATTTATTCCGACATGTTGATCTTGAAAATCAGCTCTCACAACAATTAACCTGGCTCCTCTTATGTACTTTCTCTTGTATATCATATTTGCCTTATGGATAAATAACGTAAATAAAAAAGTCAATCCTGATGCTGCTTCATTTTGGATGCATGATAGTGATTTCATGGATCTCCCAAAAGTACCATGTCATCATATAAGAATGGTCAACCTCTTTTTGAATAAGATACTTGATTGCGGTTTAATTCGAGTCAAAACCAAAAGGTAGTTTTCCCTCAGGCAACCCCTAAAACAACTGTCAGTGGCCTTGGTAGCATGTGTCACCGTCAACAAGAAAAGCCGGCAGTTTAAGTCGTAGAGGACATGTTAGTGGAAAATGAAATCAGTGAAAGAAATTTCAATTTAATTTTCAATCATTTTCCGCTGTGTAACCCCTTCATACCTGAACGATTTCATCGCTTTCTTTTACGTGAACGAGACAGAGGCACTAGAATCTAATATTTTTTTAAGTTATAGACGAAACAAGTTCAAGTCTTCATCCTTAAATTCGATCTAAAGGTCCCTCACACACGGCTATAATGCGAGGAACCGAACGTGTCATCATACCATTGAGGTGTATAATTTTGGGGCGTATGGAAAGCAGAAATCCGGAAAGCCGGAAAAAATATCGAGAGCGCCGTAGTTTTTGTCACGCATATTAGGCCCCGTTCAGACTAAGTGCCCGTTCCGCGGCACCGTTCTCGGGCACTAAAAAGGACGCTGTCTAGACACCTCAGTGCCCTGGACCGAGGATGTTCACACTCGTGCAGAAGACTTGGTGCCCAGTTTATCTTTTTGAGTGCTCCGCAATATTCCGCCATTTTTGTGACTGCATCGTAGTGAAACACGGGAAAAAAACAAGGGAACACATGAAAACGTGTTCAGACAAGTTCCCGTGCCCGGGAACGGTGCCCGAGTACTACCCTTGGAGGTAGTGCCCGGGCACGGTCCTTAGATTTGTGCGCGGGCATCAACGAAATGTTAAGTTTCGACTAATGCCCGTTTCCGAAAACCGGGTACAGGCACCTAGTCTGAACGGGGCCTTAGATTTAGGGAAAGGACCTATGGCGGAATTCACTCCAATTGGTTCTCCACAGAAAAGGGTTTTACGACAAGATTCTGAAATTGCTTGAACCTTTGTAAATCCCGCATGCATGCATTCATCTCAAAATACACAAATTTGTAGGTGAAAGTTGATGTGCTATCTCAGAGCCACCATTGCAACACCAGACTGGAAAGAATAACACCCCATGTACTAAGCATGCAGAATACGTCCCCGTGTTTTCCCCTTAACTTACGTAAGCACAACACATTGATTCTATAGTTTTACTGATAAAAGATCTATCTTTCTCAATTCCTATTTTTCAAGCATTCCTGTTTTCTGACTTTCCGGATTCCGGCATTCCGGATTTCCGGCGTTCCGGATTCCTGCGTTTCCATACGCCCATAATTTTGAAACTGTTAAGGCCCGTGCAAACGCTCGCAACATGTTGGGCCCAACAATGTTGCGTCTTGTTGGCCAACAATGTTGCGAGCGTTTGCACGGGGCTTTATAAATCGATAAATATGTAGTACGTAACAGAAGCTCAGTAATCCTAGTGCTGCTACAACAATACTTTGTGCAAGTTTACTTCAAAAAGTGCTCGGGACAGTGAGTGCTAGCTAGTGTTAATTTGTTGCTATTGACTGTTCTTTTACCGTCGGAAACAGACATAAAGACATAAAGTAATTGGCATAACCGTGCCGACACCGTGCCGATAAACCTATGAACATTCAACCTTGTTTTCCGCAAGCATTGTAAATTTAGCTCGCATACGTTCAAAGTTTAGATAATAATTAATGTTACCGTTGATGAACATTTAAGACGAATCTCTAGTTTGAACCGTTTCGAGAAATTTGGTTCGTGAATTGAATGACACGACACACTGTCGAGTCATCGAATTTTTTAGATCTGATGGCAAACTGAAAGCGAAACTTTTAAATCGACGTTTATTTTGTGTGGATTGCTTTGATTTTGCTGATGGAAACGACAAATGACTTGCTCAGTGATGTGTCAGCACTATCTGTATGACGTCAACCACGGATAAGGGGAAAAAACTGAAAGTAAGTTAAATTTTCCCATACTCAGTCTGGCGGCTTAAAAGCCGGATAAGTAGCGAGCTTAGTGATAACTCTTGGATATTTTCTGGCTTCAGTCAGTCGCGCAGGAATATTGAAATGGAAAACTTGTCCATATACAAAGTCCAGGTGGGTATATGGTTGGTGTTCAAAGTTCAATATGTACAAGATATCGGCTTTTAAAATCTAAAAATGCACCTTCAGTTTTAGTGGAAGATTGAGTATTCGGAGTTTCTCGTTATCATTAACGATTTTTTAATCAGTGTACTTAACTCCGCAAACAAACAACTATCAGTTCGTTTGTATGTTTTTCTTGAGTTATTTGTAGACAAAAAATATAATTGATACACTTTGCTTCCATTCCGGATAGTACTTTAACTCATTTTGTTCTTTGATTTTAAAGTTTCTGATGATTTTGCTGGGTGTTCTGTTGTGTGCTTTCGCTAATGCCGCTGAGCAAACGTTTCAAGTCTCCGTACAAGCGTTTGAGAGAGGGAATAGAGGAAAACGTTTTTTGACGTGTCGAGGGCCAGACCTGAATGGGAAAAAAATCACAGTATCGTTCACAGGAAAGAAGGACGAAGCAGGCACACGTAAGCA
The DNA here is from genome assembly GCA_948470475.1 of Galaxea fascicularis. NCBI lineage: Eukaryota > Metazoa > Cnidaria > Anthozoa > Scleractinia > Euphylliidae > Galaxea > Galaxea fascicularis. The sequence continues at coordinate 22,426,453 of OX419343.1, read as the reverse complement.
ACTTTTCTTGCGTTATTTGTTGACGCATGAAACTATAGTTCACAAATTGTAAAGCGCTGGCTAAACGAGGCAACAATTTGAGCTCCTGCATGTTTTCACGATGTTCCCTCGTTTAGCCCCCTGATGAAAAAATTGTTGCGGCAACAAAAAATGTTACTAGTACTTCGTAATTAAAAACTACAGCACATAAAAATAAAATATGTATTTATTACAACATTTTCCAAATATGTTGAAGTGCAACGCCCACCCGAAGTTTATAGCAAACCTAATTGAGTCGGCTTGGTCCTATTGATATTAAAATACAACTGAACAAGATTTTTCAATTTCAAAAAATGAAATTGATTCAAGTATAAGTATATAAGTAACAACTGAAACAAATGAAGTAACTTTAGGTACAAGAATGAGAAGGCAGATATAGTTTACAATTATACATGGGAGCTTGTTTAATATAAATATAACATATTTGGTGCTATTGTGGTTCCATAAGTACAAAAGGAATAATTATCTCCTTTGTTAAACGTTAATAATTTCAAACAGGGAATCTTTTGAATTGGTACAAGTATCAGCTCTTCGTGATTACTCTTCAGAATTACAACTTTGAGTTATTAGTCTACTGTATATGTACAAATATCAGTTTTTATACGTGACGGTCCATAAAGCTTTGATGTCGGGGAACCGTCATGTTTCATTAATTTTGTTAACCACAAAATCCGCCCAAAGAAGCAGCTCTTTTGTTTTTGATTCATTCCAAACAAGCAAATCATTTCATTTGCACAAATAATCACACCATTCCGAGTGAAATTTGGAATAAATACATTTTTAAAGGCTAACCAAAGTGACTTTTTTCTTTATGTGAAGGGTTTATTCTGAAAAGGAAGTCGACCATATATAAGAATAAGATGACCTTGGAATTTACTTTACAACCTGCTCAATACCCAAACCACATTCTCAGTGCACAGGATGCCGGCAACCTGGAAGTGAAGGTATTGGTGTAGCTAGATTAGCTTGAAGGAAATTAAAAAAATAATGCACCCGGACCCAACCCATACATGCAATAAAAAGCTAAGAGATCGGGAGAAAGTGAAAAAAAGGAGGCGTTAGTCAGGAGCACGCCTGGATTCTTTAGTTGGCATTTAGCCAAGGCTGACAAATTCTGTATGTCGATTAATGTACAACTTTTCTGACAACTCAACTAGCCACGAGACAAGCAAAAAATGCAGACTCTAACTCTCAAAACCGTCGTAAATTCAGGGTTTGACCAACTTTGCTAACCTCCCACGTTTTGGCCCGTCACGCAACCTTTCCTCCTCAACGTGACGAGCCAAAAGAATGCTTTGCTGTTCGAAGGAATTGCAATTGTTTGCTCTAGATCTGTCCTTATCGCTGAATTTGTCTTGAGAAGTCAGAGATCATTGATCTTGATGAATAGCACTTGAATGCAAAAGTCAGAGCTACTGCGGTTTCTACTTTCTCACTCCACCCCCTCCTCCCCCACCCCCCTCCGGCAGCCCCCCCCCCCACCCGTACCCTCAACCTCCTTCCATCACCCCGAACCAGGACTTTACCTCGTAACATGAAGTATCTCAGTTATTTCATAGTTCACTGTTATTCATCGACGTTGAGGTGAATAGTGGTGGATATTTACCGCACCGGGAGGTGAATAACCATTACTCTCACCAACACTGTGGTAAATAATTGTTTTAGTAAATGCTACACAAGCTGAATAACTAGCGTTTCTTCAAATAATTTCGTCTTCGGAAACCGAAACAGGAAACCACTTTGTTTCTCTTCGGCTGCTCGGAGGTGAATAGTACTTTGCTAATCACCTCCGAGTAACCTCCGAGTGTGGTATATACTAAATTTCGCATGTACCTAAATGTCTTTGACGAAATATCCGACAGCGAGTGTCACTGAAATGTGCACAGTTCTTTCAACAAGAATAATTAAAGTATGCAAGTCAAAACAGCTATGATTTTCGCTGACATACGCATATAATTAGGGAGCTTAAACAAATGTGATTTTGAGCAACGTATGGCAACCGGAACTGGACGTTTCGCACTTATGGCCAGCGGTTTTGCAAAACAAATTCAAGCAAATCGTCCCAATAAGAGAAAGTAACTTAGTAACGCAAAAATAATGTGGTAGCGTCAAGGTACATTAAAAGAGAAAACGCCTGACTTCATTTGAATTACAGTCCGTTGCTCATAAACGCATCCGCTTAAGTTCTTTTATGTTCTTGGCGCACGTATGTTCAAAAGTCCAGCCCGTTTCTCGAAACTCCCGAAAATTTCCGGGTCTATTTCGGGTGCTATAATTTCCTACCCATCTCGAAAACAAAGACGTTTACAGACATGAAAGCTTACAGCAAATCTTCCCTTTCATTGCCCGAAATCTCACTTAAAGACCAGGATTATAATAAGCTTTTTGGGCCCGAAAAGTTTACGGAACTTTCGAAAAACGGGCCCCTGGTACGAACATAGTCACGGACATAACTCGGACTACAAAAATTGATTCAAACTTCAATAAAACCAAACATTTTCTTTTCCAGAACGTATCAAATATCAACCCAGCTGAAATCGGCCACAGGTTTGAAATGAAAAGTATTACCCTGCAATATAGCGACTCCAACGGTGTTACGACTGAAAACTTCAAAATACTAAGGACTCGCTCCAGCCCTCACAAGGTAATTAAGAGCACCAAGTCTGGAAAGGCGGTTTTGGCCAAGTGGAAGAACTGGAGAGACTGTCATGCTTGGTTCATAATAACTGAGGCATAAACGTACGATCCATGTTTGTGTTCACCCCAACGTAAAGCACAAACTTTGACATCATCTTTACGTTTTCTTCCTGGCTCTTAAAGAGAAACTGTAAGTGGGAATTGTTTGGGTGAAAAAGAATGTCTCCAAAAAAACTATCCAGGATACAAATTATGCTTCAAAAAAGTACAGGGAGAAAGCCAAATGAATTTAGCGGCGAGGACAGTCATCTTCATAACAGCGTACCCTTACAGAACTTGAACATTGCTTCCAGTTTCTATGTATCATTCATTAGGCTTTTACATCCGTAACTTTTGTATAGCATGGCATCGCTTCCTTTAAGTGTAGTTATGAAACTGGAAGTAACTTCAAGTAAAAGCTTTTACATCCGTATTTGTTGTATAGCATGGCATCGCCCCTTTTAACTGTAGTTACGAAGCGGGAGGTAACTTCAAGTAAAAGTTTTTCCATCCGTATAGTTATGAAGCCGGAGGTAACTTGAAGTAAAAGCAATGCTAAATAATGTCTATTTTTTCCTAACCGATACAACATCAAGTACAAAGCCGCGCGGAGTGGCATGCTCCCTCTCCAATCCAAAACTAGAACTTCTTTTTCACTCCACGTTTAGTTAGCTTTACTGAATCATGTTCTTTATTTATTTCAATCTGCTGTTTGTTATTCATTGCAATGTTTATTGGTTTACTTATTCCGTTTTGGCAAACTTCCCTGAATCATCCATCCAATATATCCCTTGGGCTCCTCGATGCCATCTTGCACTGAACAAGCAGTAACTACTCTTTCAGGATATTCTTTTCGACGGAAGAGACAAAAAGAGATCGCAAGTTATAACGCTCACGAACATAGGCGTACGGGCATTTTTTTGCCAGGGGGGGGGGGGGGGGGACGGTGAACCATTTGCCCAAAAAATTCTTACAAGTTGCCCAAATTTTACGAACTGACCAGAAGCTCGTCACGTGCTAGGCAACCGCTGTCTCGTGTGAATTTAACTGGCTTTACAGTGCCGACTTCAGGTAGAAATAGAAAATATCTATCTATTCAAAAAACAGCTTGAAAACATCTTAAATAATTAGCTTTGCCCAAATTTCTCTTTCTGCCCTCCACCCCCCCCCCCCCGGCCCGTACGCCCATGCTCACGAAGGTCTAAACACACTAATAATAACACACAACATGTAAGACACAACATTATACAGATCTACTAGCTAATTTAAGAACCTCAGTCCACTTCTCTGCAAAGGTGGTGACCAGTGCTAGTGCTGTAATGTGACTAGTCAAGACTTATGTAATCCAGCTGCAAATAGGACTCATTTTTCTTCAAGCTCATTGGTATAGTAAAAGTATTTTACCATTATAATAAAATGATTGCTGTTTTCCATTTTCATCAAAGTTGTACTGATGTATCATGAATCCGGCACCATGCACGAACAAGACTCACGAGAAACAAAACTAGAGGCCATATTGGTTTCACTCGGACTTTCAACAGGAAAATAAATGCAATTAAATTCATAAAATGATTGCTGTTTTCCATTTTCATCAAAGTTGTACTGATGTATCATGAATCCGGCACCATGCACGAACAAGACTCACGAGAAACAAAACTAGAGGCCATATTGGTTTCACTCGGACTTTCAACAGGAAAATAAATGCAATTAAATTCATTTATGTCATATTAAAGAACATGCAATCCTTTGAGTTCATAAACCTCACCACACTTGCGAGTACTCCTTGGTACTCCGAGTGCTGTAAAAGGTTTTGAATCGATGATACTTCTAATAGTACACAGGTAGTCTGAGAATGGCTTTATGTACATACATACACACATACATATTTAATAATCCTAAAAGTCGCGAGACCACAGGATACTAAACCAGTCAGCAACAAACCAGGGGTTTCAAAACGGCCAGGTATGCCGCTTCCATTAGAATGACTAATCATTCAGTTACAAGCTTGGATGAAGTATGGCTTCACTAGAAGTCACATCCCACAAGCTTCACATTAATTTTACATTATACGCCAGATAAGTCAGTCTGGAGAGCGTAGTCAAAAACCCTCGTTTTCGGTGACCGAAAACGCAGGCCACGTGTAACGGAGGATAAAACTTCCGTTTTCTTAAATATCCGGATACGTGTGGATGAGGCCTTCTTTATCTCGGAAAGATGCGTGATTACCATCAATTTTCCTCACTGTCGCTTCAATTTTCCCACAAAGTCATAAAGCGGTAAACATTCTTTTGTAGTTTTGAAGACACTGCTCCCGAATTGTAGCACTCACATCTTTCATTTATTCACCTCTAAGTCTCCCTGTACGGTTATGTCAACATTGTACGGCAGCCGTTAAAAAAATAAAAAAATAAAAAAAATAAATAAATAAGTTAAATCATCTGGATCTTTAATATAATATAATATTTATCCATCAAACAGTCGCCCTTAAATTCAAAGAAACTCAGTTTATCAAAAGAATTTATTCACTTGCAGCTCGGCGAGCAGCTTTTGATTCTTCGAGTTTCGCAGAATATCAACACTTTTTACTTATTCATTTACTCTGTTAATTGAAAGCCTGAACGTCCACGTGCAAAACACATTTCATGGAAAGAGTAAAAGTAATTTTAAAAATAACCTACAGCCAATGTTACTGTAAACGCGGCGTTAGAATAAAATAGTCTTGCCATTTTGAATGGAACTTAAAATCGACACCAGAGAGCCCTCTTCAACGGAAATGTAATGTCAAAATTTAAATTCTTATTGCGACTTATCGAACCCGTTTAGTTTTTAAAATGTGGGCGAGAACGCTTGGAGGTGCAGAGATAAACTATATTGCTAGGAAAGCAATTTATGGTCGTGAACTTAACGTTCTCGACAAAACCTTGAATATGGGTATTTCACCATGTTGTTTGAAAGAAACGTACCAAATCGATCTATTGTTCGGCGGCGTTTTCGTCTCCGTTTCTCCTATCGTTGCTAACACTCCTTCAGTTTAAAATTTAAAATTAAAATGTATTTATCGAGCGCCATACTCCACTTATCATTGTCCATGACACTCTACAATACTATAACACTTAATTAAAATAGAAAAAAAACAAGGGATAAATATGGTAAGGGCCCGGATACGAGAGAAATGGTTAACATAAAAGACTCTGATTTACGAAATCCTTCAGAGGTTCAAGCTTTCAAATACGAGTTTTGCCATGAAATACGTCTTTCCTGAAACCTAATTCAAAATGGTGGCCGGGTTTACTTCTCAGTCGCTTTCGGTTGAAAAGTCTTTAGCTGGCTTAGTGTTATTCCACTTCTTTTAGCTTTTGTGGTAATTATAAGTTGCAGTAACAATAAACACAATGTTTGCACGTTGAAACATTTCTTTAATGTCTTTGTTTGTTTGTTTTTGATGGCCTGCACTTTGAGTTAGGTGGAAGGAAAGAATCATGCGTCGATCAAATAAAAGTTATTTTACTTAATTAAGACGCGTCTTTTTCTTCAAATATTAGCCAGGCCCTGCAATCTCTCCAGTTGCGCCCAAGAGAAATCGCCCCTGACTTGTTGCTTTTGATTATAGTCGCCGCGTCCGACGTTGTGCCGTTGCTGTATAGAGATGTCAGTATCTTTGTTTGCTCCTTTTCCTCTTGTCCGTTTGCATTGTGTGTTACCGAGACTCTACGCGTCCTAAAAAGGTATTTGCTGTCCATTGTACAATTCACATGCTGCAAATGAAAACAAAAAAAAAATAATAAAATAAAATGGAGGAAACTTAGTTAAGGTGTTACTTAAGTCAGTAGATAGCCGGCCTTTTCCCAGTTCTCACTTTTCTTGCTAATGTTTTGAGTCATCTTGCCATCCACGATTTAAAAGTTATGTAAAAATCCCAGTCGTTTTTTTTTTTTATGAACACCATCGTCTCAACCGTCGTATGTACTGCTTGCCGCCTATTTTTTCTTTGACGCTAACAAAATCGTCCTACAGCCCGTGCACATTACCCTCATGTTAAAGTAGGTTCCAATTGAGTGTTGCAAACCAATCACAACAGACCGAAAGAGTGCAATGAGCCAATCATAATTAAAAGCAGTTACATAGATGTCGCCAGCACTAAGCGCGGGAAAATACGCGCGTGCAGTTGCATCGGTTGAGAAAGTGGCGCGAGTTTTGCTAGCCAATCACAGACCCGTGTAATACAAAACTAAAGCAAACCCAATTGCCATTTAATGCTCATGAAAATCACTCTATGATGATGAATCTACAGTCATTGACTACAATTACCAATGATGCCGTCCGATGGAGGCTTTAACAATAAACATGATATTTAAAAGAGCGAAACCTCAAATTATTTCTAGTTGCTACATGTGCAGAGTTTCAAGCATACCTTGCGAAGAAACAGCTTTCCTTTTTCCACAGCCAGAAAATAGTGCGGCTTTCCTTCAAGACTGTATGCTCGTGGCATTCCGCTGGTCATCTTTCTTGTTACAAAACCTGTATAAAGAATTTAAGTAAGTAAAGGATTGATAGATTTTAAAATGCATTTCATTTCCGCAATTACTGCCGAAATGAAATGCATATTGTGATTCGCTTGTAAGTAGTGCCATGATTTATTTTATATATAATGATGCACATCGTTCTCATTAATATATGATATATTTCATATACATAATTCTCATCTTGACTGGGGTGGGAGGGGGGGGGGGGAATGCCTGAAAATATTGCAGATTAACGCCGGTTGAACCTAGTCGAGCCATTTTCTGGCCACTGTGTCCAAAAAGTTGTTTCAAAGTCGAGCATAAGCCCATCTTGAAGTTCGTGCATGCACAGAAGGCAATTTTTTTGGGTTGAAAATTTTTGGGGTTGAAACTACGAAGACATTAGAACTGCAGCGTATTGTAAAATGTAGAAGTAAGTCACAAGTTAAACAGATAAGAAAAAAAAAAAAAACAGCTTACGTGTTCCAGAATCGTTCTCGTTTCCTGAAAATGACAGATTGAGGACTTTCGTATCATCCTTCCATTCGACCTTGAGATATTTTTCCGACTTAAACGATTTTATGGCTTGTGGCTTATCAGTAACTGGTAAGTTGCATCGTCTTAAAGAGAACCCTCGAGATCTCGACAACATTGGAAGCAAAACAAGTATTCCAACCTATACACGAGAAAGAGGAGAGAAATGATAGTAGATAACTTTCGTATACGTACACTTATGACATTTATTACCAAGGGGCATAATTTATTTTATGCAGTCTGTAACGGGATTAATTATCCCGGATGGATCACATCCGAGGCCTAATTATGTTTATATTTAGACGCAGTGCCCGCGGGTACAGGCCTCTTTCTTTCCTGCTTCGGTGCAGGGCAAGCAGTTCCTCACCCCATTCTCCTCAACAGCAACATCGGTACCATCGTAATCATGTTTGAGACAAGTCAGGTGTGTTTGCCCTCACCTTCTGATGGGAACAGATTCTCGTTTCCAGATTTTTGTAATTTGATATGATATCAATAAAGTGCCACTTAGCTAAGTGACCAAATTATGCCAGATAATTGTTTCAGTTTCTTCCCCTTTCCCAGCAGACTGAGTTCAGCCCTAGCAATGCACATTGTTAAATACATTCCCTTGTAAGCGAGCAAGGGGTATAAATAATTTCAAAACTTTACAATCTATTTTCTCTGGTTGACTGAAACACGTTTGATTAACACATCTGGTGATTGCCAAACTTAAATAACAACAACATGTTACAACATTGGTAATCCATGCCTGTGATTCTGATGACCTTCCATGGTGTACTGAGAGTAAACGACATTTTGACCATATGACTGTCACAATTTTCGCGCGGTGTTCAATCAATCAAACTTTATTTATGGAAGGTAACACGTAATAGTGGCAACGCTAATAAACTTGTGGCCCAACACATAAAAGTTAAAAATTGAAAAAAAAAAAAATTAATATAGATTACATACAATAATGTAAACTAGAAGAAACCATACGGTGATAGCTATTGTCTACAAGAGTCAATAAAGGTGAAGAGTCACATGAAAATTTTGCAATTGTAGCTGCACGAAAAATTTGTTTTCTGGTTTGCTGTGAAGTTTGCAGTCCAAAATACCTTAATTGCACACAGGTAATTAATTGGCATTGAAATGCCAACGTTAATTTCTCCCTGGAAGCAAATTATTCTCGTCTTTAGTACAATTTCGCTGACCGTTTTAAGGTTAGTTGTAGTGAAATTGATATCATCTGTTGTGCGATATTCACGACTGAGAAGAGTTTTTCAGAAATCCATTTGTTTATCTTACCAATGTAAAAAAAAAAAAAGAGATTCTATCATTATCAGTGACGTCAAAAGTCAATCCATTTGTAGTCTACGGTATTGTTTCAAAAGATCTCAAGATGATCACAATTCACATCTGGTAAAAAAATTGTTGTTGACTGATGTCTTACCATTTTGCTCTGTCACGCGCGCTTTCTCAACTAAAACTGAAATCCAGTTTTGCTCGTACGTACTTTTGCGATGTTATTGTAAAATAACATTTTAGCAGTATGACCACTCGCCTGCGGCTAGTGATTCCACTTGAGTTTTGAAACATTTTATGAAGTCATTTTTTATGTTTCCGGAAGGAATACAGACGATAGAAAACTGCAACTGTTAAATTAGATAATTTTTTACATTTATTTTGTTATATGCTGAACACCCGTTTGAGTGACACAATGAACGGAAAACAATCAGTCATTAAAATGTCTCTGTCGAGGGAGTATCGACTGATCGATAAAACCTGAAAAAATGTCCAAACTGATAAGCACTCCATTGTTTTCTTTACTTTCTGAAAGCCAAAGCATCCATTCATTAGCTACTGAAAGTGTCGAGTTAACTTCTGAACTAATGATCGGATCTGAATTAAACATAGTTACTTCCTGTTGTATTGTCTAACCAAGTGGCGGTCTTGACATGGGGTAAACAAGTTATTATCCCCTTTTACTAAATAATGTTTAGTTTGTATTGTGTCGTTCATAGCAAGCATCTGGAATTTATGTGCTTAAATCTGCTAATATATAATGCAATTAGGCGGACTGGGATTAATCAATCGAAAAAAAAGTGAGCGGAAACTTGAAGTTGGAGCAAGTAGCATGGAGCAAAGTTAGAATAGACGAAAGAATAAAACTGATTAAGGAATAGGATTTAAAAACATATTGAATTAGATCTGATGCCTGTTTGCACAGATCTGTGCCGCGCACGCATCCAGTTTACAATGAAAGAAACGCAATGCAATGCAATGTGCGTTGACAGATCTCATTATAGACTTAGCATGCTGCGGACATAAAGCATGTTTTGAAGTCAGTAAAATCTTATAAATACTGTACCATACTAGTTATTGATTGTGGATACTTTTTAAAACAGATTGTGGCTGCTATGGAATGTTGTGTAAGGGCTGCAACTCAGTTGTAAATATGAGCTCTAAATTCAATTCAAGTTCATGCAAATTGAACCCAGCGCAATCGACCTACCATAAAATCAATTCGTTCCATCTTCAAAGCGCGTGAAATTTGAAGTTTGATTTTCTTTCAGTAGCTCGTAAGCTTACGACGGATTGATTTATTGCAGAAAACTGCTCGATCGTTGGGAATTGTGGCCTCTTATACGCGTGTTTATACACGGGAAGGCCCCCTTTTTGCCCTGCAATTATGACTGCCGTTATCACCAAACTATTTTCCATCCAATTAGCTTCAGAGGTCAATAATTATTCGCTACAAAAGCGAATTTAAGGAAGAAAGGGGACAAAAAGAAAATCTGATGATTTTAAATAACATGCTTTAGCAACCTTCCGGCATTTGGGCTGGTTGGTTCCATATTTGAACTCTTTTTCTCCAAGACTGGAAATTTCTGTACTTATCATAATTTTCGGGTTTTTACTTAAAGTTGTTTTAACAGTTTACGTGATATTGTTTGTTTATAAAATTCACGCTATCACTATGCAAATCAATTGACTGCGTTTTCAGAGCCAGTGGACCATAGAATCAACCGGAAGTATTTAGTTGTTGTTTGAAGCATAGCGGGTCCGCGCTGCGACTACCTGCTGAGCGTTGACGATAAAGCGTTTGATATGATATGCCGTTTGAAAGTTAAAGTCAAATATTTGCCCGCGGGCTAGCACTAATGCTGTTTTTGTTTCTTGTTTTTTGGCTACTTTTAATTGCCTTTAAGAATAAGGAAGAATTTCAGGTTTAGTTAAAAACGTATAACATATGATTTGCCCCAAACAAAATTATATTCTTTTGCAGAACTCAGCCTCGGGTTTATTCTTAAAATATTCTTAAAATTCCGCACATTTCAGCCTCCAGTCAATATTCTTAAAAATGATAAATTTTTATACAAAAAAGAGTGTAGTTACTTGGCAGATGTAGAGAAATTGAAAAAAGCCCAAAGGGCAGGGACAAGTAAAGACGAAGAAGAAATAAAATATTTTCCACGGATAATTTTTTATGAATGTTTTAAGAGCAGGTTATTTACTATAACCTATCGCCCATATTTTCCTCTACAAATCCGGTCACCAAATTCAGCTAATCTTCTGCAAGTTTTACTTGTTTTTAATATCTTAGAAATAAGAGAAAAAAAAAGAATAAAAGGAACTTACCATCCACTTAATAACATCCATGTTCTTGAACAATATCGACAAGTTGTACTTTGTTGTGTGTCGTTTGTTCAAGTTAGGCAAGGCTTCAATTTAAACCGTCTCTTAACAATTGCGGAGTTTGTCGCAACATATTGGGGATGTTCCCAGTCGGTAATAACAGGTCGCTTAATTTATGTAGCAGGTAGAGGCGTGCGTTTGACTCCGCTAAGTCGAAACCTGTAATGTTCTTTAAGACACTTAAGAAAGTGTGTTCTCTATCAGGTGAGTTTGTCTCTCAGAATATATATACTGTTTTCATTTGTTTTCAAGAGTGACCGATTATATTAAGTAGAACAGCGAACTTCGCCTCTTTCTTTTCGAGACTCAAAAAATAGTTCAAATGTAAATCGAAAGTCTTTTTATAGGTTTGCTTCCTCTTCCACTTTGATGACTGATCACGGGTCTTGCAGATAAAAGGCTTCATTTTAGATATTTGTTTATACGCGTGACCTATTGCTATTGCTATTGTATTAATTTTAACTGCTAACTTCGCTTCTTTCTTTTCTTGACTCAAAAATAGTTCAACTGAGGAACTCCTTTTTTTGCTTCCTCTTCCAATTTGCGATTATATTGTCTGTCACTGGTAAAAAGCGCCCGGGTTCATTTTATGGATTTGTTTATACGTGTGACCTGTAAAGTATATCGGGGTCTTTCTTTCCTTGACTCAAAAGTAGTTCAAATTGGGAATCTCATTCTTTATCAGTTTGCTTTGAAAGAGCAAGAAAAACAGTATAAAGTTAGAAAGGATCGCGTTATTCACTTCATCTGATTCTTTGCTCACGATTTTTAAAACAAATTTTTAGTTTTTGGACAAGTCTTAACGGTGTCTCTGCTCCAAACGGAGGCTCTTCAAATATCTCAATTCTGTATCAGATGTATTTTGACTCTGAAGAAATCTGAATATACTCTATACTAGCTAGAATTTTTCCTGAAATAAACTTTGTGTCAAATTATTTGTTATATTATTATTTTATCATTATGTTTTTATTTCAAATGAAACCAAGTCTATTTGCTAAGTCATCGGGGCTGATTGATTTTGAGAGCTATTGTAGTGAGTATGGTGATTTAATGTGGATAAAGATTTTTTTGCGAAAAAATGACACTTGATCGAGACAAGGTTTTAGTCTTGAGATTTTCTTAGTATTTGATTTTTATTTTTCAGAATAAAACAATGTTGATCAGTCACATTTATTTTCAGTGAACCAGATTATCGGTTTCTTGGATAGAGTTCGAACCGGATGCGAAACATGGCACACCCTTCCTATGTGTTTTAATTTTGGAACATTAACGTACGTCCCGTGATCCTGTAGTTGGAAAAAATCCTGGCTGTTTATGGTTACAACAAAATAAGTGGCAGTTGCACTGGCAAAGGTATCGTATAATAACAAAGTTGGTTATCAGTGTTGATCTAAAACTTTCTGTAAGAACGTGGTTTTGAATGACGGGTTGGCAACTGGCCGAGGAAGTGGAACAAAGATTCAACGAGGGGGCGGCTAAAAAGCTCAGCTAAGACACCTTTGAATTGACCTGTGAATGCTTCGTTATTGTTCCTTCTTGTTACCTTTCAGTGTGAAATTCGTATCAGGTGTCATACAGAATCATACAGCTGTTTCGGAAAACGTTGTCCAAAAGAAAAGAAAAGCGTAAGCGACAACCTCTAAAGGCGAAATGGGTAGCAATGGTCCATGGCTACGAACTCCGCATGCTGATGCATAAGAACAGCGATATTCTTTTGATAAACGTCCAGAACCGACGCGAGGTGCGATCATACAGTAAATACCTACGATGACGGGCAATTGCCGGTTTAGGATACATCGCAAATGAGATGGCGGCTATATATTCTTGACATATCGCCAAAAACGTATCCAACGCTAAGTAAAGGAGGAAGATTTCGGACAACCAATAGATGTGTCCCGGACTACCTTACGGGATTGCCGCGTACGCCATTTGGCTTTCGTGAGGATAACCTTTCCCGAATCAGCTGTATGCAATCGTTGGTGTCTATTACTGGAATTAAGGCGGTACGCGTCTTCAGTCAGGTGAGTGTATTGTTGAATAAGTACTGCTGACACAACAACAAAAAATCAAATTAAGCTACACTGCGTTAAACCAGCGTCTTATCCTGGTATTAAGCGTGCAGGGGTACTTAATATTTGGCTTTTCGCTGAAGATCTGTTTCAGCCTCGCCGGCCTCTTTGTTGTTGCGATAAGCTCCACCTTTGTGGAGGTTGTTTTTCTGTTTCAGTGAAACGCTTTGGTCATTTTCTAATTACCTTCAATAAAAGTTGGAAATAAAGCAAAACTGTTTCACTCGATCTTTGATCTTGCAGAGCGGAAAGCCTTCAATTTTAGCTGATCACGCGAAACTAAATACGTTTTCGTCCGGCTCCTCTAGGCATAACGGCGAACCAGGAGTTGACGTTAACCGTCAAGCCTTCAGTAATGTGATTGCTCAATGAAGAATTTTATTCAAAAACTGGTCATAGCTTGCAGTGCAGGCGGTTTTAGAGATATTCGTCGTTCAAGTGTTTAACCGCCATTGTGGATTTGCAAAACATGGAAAGTTGGGACGAGCCTCTGCTGTTTACCTAATCCAAGATGGCGGCCAAACACTCGATGCGGGAATATATGAGCACTCGCTCGCCCAAAATACAGATGCACTGCAGGCTAAAGTGGTCACAGCTGTGGTCACTTAGTGTCAGTCATGACATTGTAGTACTAACTGATCATCCATATCATTAAAAAATTCTTCTGAACTGCGAAATGAGACCTCAAACTTTGAATATTCAGATTCTCAATTTTTGTTTTTGGAGTTGAACTTGGGCTTTCGAGATGAGGTCGATCAGCTAGTAGTTTCGGCAAGCTGATTCCAGCTTGGAGATTCGTCAGGAATTAAGATTCTGTCTCTTCCTAAGCTCTGCGAACCGAGCGAAACAGTTTGGTCAATCTTTTCAGTCTATCGGGCAGCAGAAGAAAACATTCCTGTGTCATCTGTAATGAAATTGCTGACAGTCGACAGTTGCTATTTGGTATCCCTGTGAACAAAATGAACGATTGGGTTTCTTTGGGAAAATCCAAATCCGGATTCTTAGATCCAAACACGGATTTTGCGTTTCTTCACTAGAATCCAAAAATGGATCATGGAGCTAAAGAATCCACATTCCGAGTGGATTCATTAGATACAATCTAAATCCGGATTTTTAAGATTCATGATCTGTGCGTTTCTTTGGGGAACGGATCCGAAAATAAAATGCGACACTCGTGGCTTCACAAGTTCGCGGGAGATAAATAATGCAACGGGTCTTTTGATTTCTTTGATTAGCAAAACTTTTCGTCCTTACCATCCGTTCAATGCTACTGCTTCATCTTCTGGTCATAGAAGGAGCTGTTGCTGGGGTAAATTGTCCACGAGGAAGTCTTCTTTCAAAACAAGCATCAATCACGCTGTGTTCAAGGCAAAAATCCCTTTTTGGATTTTTCGTTTATTTGTTAGTACTGGGAATCCACATGATCTTCATGGATTTTCCCAAAGAAACGCATCTCAAAGTGTAATTTACACTTTATTCTATATGACTTTAGTTAGACCTTATAACTCTATTTTGTTTTACAATTTGCACCTGCCTGATGCGAAACTGTGACCAAAGAAACAGAGCATTCGTGATAGTACAATACCAGACGCGATACTATAAACTTGATCGCGAATCAAAAGAAAGATTTGATTACCGCAGAGTATAGTAATCTTTGATTTCAACAGTCACACTCTCCCAAGACTTAAAAAAAAAGTTCTTCCTGTTGGCAAATTACATGCCGCATCAGCAACTGATAGGCGAAGTGACCCGGAACATCCGGCCATTAAAAACAGCTATTACGCGAATCTTGCTGAGAAATACAAACAGTGCCATAGAACGACTAATAAACTGTGGTTTTTACCCAGTCAAACCTGAAATTCAATTAATTCTCGATCCACAAGAATGCAAACTTGAAGTGCGACATAGATTTAAATCGAAATTTTTTGGCCTCTATGCGTGACATGCTTAAGTTGAAATCGTATATACGTGAATTACAGCAATGAAATTTCTCCAGTCCATTACGTTATATCCTTAAAACAATTGAGGGAAAACCCCCTCTTAATTTTCCTTTGGGTAATCTTGAAGCTGACAAACAAAAGGTAGAGCTTGTTCCCTGGGTATTTTTATTTTCAGAGAGTTTAATTCTCTCGATCTGCAATCAAAGGCGTTAACTTAACTAATCGTCAAATGTGGTGGCATTTTGTACTTCTGGCTTAAAAGGTTATGTTTTTGAACTAGACACAATTTTGTAAACCATTCTCTTCCTTTACGAAAGTGATTAGGAAGTGAATAATTATTGTAGAAACAACACTGAAAACGAAATCCTTCCTGAGCAAAAATAGATTTGTCTAGTATCAAACTGCGTGTTTTATCGCTGATGGCGCGCGACGAACTATCTCTTTCAAGATGTGCTAATGGTTTAATGTGAGTATATTTTAGCGCAGTCTTTAACATATCCGGAAATTTACGATAAGTGCTTATAGCTGCCTTCCATGTACGTAGTGTGACGTAGAGTTCCTGTTTGTCACTAAAATGACATGGTGGGATTAACCCGGCTTTGGAAGACCACACAGTTCCGAAATTGAAGTTGGACTCAATGTCGCCTGACCGGACGCTATCGAAAGGCATTTAAAGCGCTCGTGTAGCGTGACTGAACAAATAGAGCGTGTCCCATGAACCAGAAACCCCGATTCACGCGATATATTTCCTTGTGATTAGCCGTGTACGTACATGGCTAATTTAAGTACGACAGTTTCAGTTTCAGTTTATTTGTTTTGTCATTTTACACATACCACATATTACGCAAAATAAAATAAGGCAAGGAGACACAAAAAAGCAGTGCTTATAAACATGTGCCTCCCCACGCCGCCCTCTTGCTCGGTCACTGCAATACAAGGAAAGAAGATCTGTGCCGATGCTAAACAGAATACATCTTTGCGTTAGGAAGACTGTTCATAAGAAACCCGGAAACCCTGTTTCTTTTTTCTGCCTTATGCAAATGGCAATCAGTGCCGCGGGCACCCTAGAATAGGTGCCACTACTGTCGAGTAATAGGCAAAAATGGAATGAAATTAAAAACGTGTTGTCAGGGATTTTGCTTTGGAAGGGTGGGGAAAGTATTCCTTGGTTTCCAGAATCCAGAGCTTCAGCCCTCAAAGGTAAGAAGAGGATGGGGGTCATTTTGGTACTATAGGTATTTCGTGGCGGGCGGACGCCCGGCGTAGTGGGATTGTGTGGTTGAAAAACAAAATGATTCCTTTCGTCAAGGGATTTCAATTTACCACGGCATCTTGCCGATCACCAAAAAAGGTCACAGGACAGTTTGCCATTGATGGGAAAAACAAGTAGCTCAAACTTGGTGGAAGAAGTTCTTTCTTCGGACGCGGATGCGTGTTTTGAAGTAGATGCGCATTTTTAATTAGTAAAAATCTATATCGCACAGGTGACTAAATAAATTGAAGCTTAACATTTGGCTTAATCGTTGTTCCTTTTGTTCAGGAATAAAACTCGTATTTTTCTCTAGAGTGGATGTAAATAACAATTGATCTATACTGGTTTTGGACGTAAAAAAGAAGTTGACCTGATCGTCTTTTCGTCAGTTATTTGCTTGCGGGCGAACGAGTGTCTTAACTCCGCTTGGCTGACTGTTTTTCGAGGTGTCTCAACAGAAATTTTTGCCCTTTATGTTATTAACAAGTAATTGCGATGGGTCCTCGTAAAATTAAGGATCAATACCACTTGTGTTTTCAGAAGTTGCTGAAATTAAAAAGCACGCGTGATATATTGTCCTTAATTTTATTCGGCCCCATGCGATTACCTATAGAAATTGCCGTCTCAAGAATTCTTGAAAGAATTGATTTCATTATCTGCATTAAAAAAAACGTATATATATATATATATAGATTGCATCACGCATCACGACCCGCCATGTTGGATTTGTAAGCGGCCATGCAAAGTGGCTTCCCGTTTCGGTTTCCGAAGACGAAATTATTTGAATAAACGCTAGTTATTTCGCTTGTGTGGCATTTACTAAAACGATTATTCATCTCAGTGTTGGTGACAGTGGTAGATATTTACCTCCCGGCGCGGTAAATATCCACCACTATTCACCTCAACGTCGGTGAATAATCGTTCACTATGAAATAACTGGGATACTTCATGTTACGAGGTAAAGTCCTGGTTCGGGGTGATGGAAGGAGCTGGAGGTTAAAGGTACGGGCGGGGAAGGGGGGGGGTGCTGGTACCGGAGGGGGGTGGGAGTGGAGTGAGAAAGTAGAAACCGCAGTAGGTCTGACTTTTGCATTGAAGTGCTATTCATCAAGACCAATGATCTCTGACTTCTCAAGACAAATTCAGCGACAGGACAGATCTAGAGCAAACAACTGCAATTCCTTCGAACACCAAAGCGGGAATTTGTAACCCGATATGTGCAGTTTTATTTTTCAAAAACTGGAATTGTGCGAAGTTATAGCCTCCTACCCAGACATCCTTTTGACTCGTCACGTTGAGGAGGAAAGGTTGCGTGACGGGCCAAAACAATGTCTGCGTAGGAGGTTAGCAAAGTTGTTCAAACTCTGAATTTGCGACGGTTTTGAGAGTTAGAGTCTGCATTTTGTTAGCTTGTCTCGTGGCTACAATCGTGGTCAAAAGTTGTTGGGAAAGTTGCGCGAATTACTTCACTTCGCACCTATTTCGATTGTTCGAACTATTAGCTGTACTATTTGGAAAATGACATGCTCTTGTGCCCCCCCCCCTCCCCCATATTCAATGTTGGGGTTCTTGATAAGGGGGAGGGGTTATCTCTAAAGTGATGCTACCTTCCCAACACTTTTGTCCAGGATTGTAGTTGAGTTGTCAGAAAATTTGTACATTAATCGACATACAGAATTGTCTGCCTTGGCTAAATGCCACCTAAAGAATCCAGGTGTGCTCCTGACTAAAGCTCCCTTTTTTCACTTTCTCCCGATCTCTTAGCTTTTTATTGCATGTATGGACACACGTATTAGTCAGGGGTTCTGGCGCAGCTCTCTCGCCCATGCGCAAACTTGGAGTTAACAGAGGGGCCGCCATTTGCCCTTTCCCGCCCCCCTAGGCATAGGTTGTAAACCTCATTTTTTGAAAAAAAAAAAGAAAAGATACCTAAACCTATCTGGAATGAATAATGCTTCGAAAAAACATGGAAAACGCCGGTAAATCTACTGGAAAACCCGTAAATCCTAATGAAAACTGGAGCAAAAAATGTCTCGGCTTGATGCCGGGGGGGGGGGGGCGGAAAGGGGCAAATGGCGACCCCTTCGTTAACTCCAAGTTTGCTCATGGGCTCGCTCGCTTCGCCAGAACCCCTAACTTATACGTGTGTCTGCAAGTCCCGGCCCGTTGGCCCGCGCGACGCAGAAAAAGTTCGGCCCGCGCGGTACAGAAAAGTTTGGCCCGCGCGGTGCAGAAAAGTTTGGCCCGCGCAGCGCAGAAAAAGTTTGGCCCGCGCGGTGCAGAAAAAGTTTGGCCTGCCGCAAGACCTGCGCCAGCGCGGGGCCCCTATTAAAGGAAGGGGGTGGGTGGGGGGGGGGGGTATCATGGCCAACACCGCTGTATCTGCACTCGCAGAGGATGGAGATCTTGAGCCGAGAGCTTTTACCGAGCGTTTTCAGCTAGACCGTTACCAGGTCACTGGAAACCATTTTTAGGGGCGCTTAACACGTGGAGCAATTTCGCAAACCAAAACAACCCCGAAAACCGCGATTTCGCCAAACACATAACGACGTGGTTATGAAAGAAATCGGCCGGTATGGCAGTCTCAAGATAAGTTTCGACAAAGAAATAAATTTCCAAAAAGAAACGAAGAAAGAGGCCCCAACGGCGAAAGGCAGTTCGAAAAAATGACCCATTTCTTCAAAGGTGAACCATTCATTGCAACAAAAGCAACGACCAGGTCAGAAATTGCTGAAAAATACAGGAAAGCAATGGATGACATAAAAAGTGAAATTGATGCATAGGATGCGGAAGGTTCAGGTTGGACGGTTGAATCGGTGGAATCAGGCTGCAGTCTTCTTTACACGGACACGGACAGTTTCCTGTTAGAAATCGCGACAAAAGACGTTTACGCGGACATGGCCCAAAATGCAGAACATTAATACACGCACGAGTACCTAGAAAGCCATTTTCTTCATTCGCTGAAAAACAAAACAAAGTTTTGTAGAAAAGGAAAGACGAAACGAGGGGAGTGCCCATTGCCGAAATGGTTTGTTTGAGGCCCCAAAATGCACTCCATCCTCCGGGCGGACGACGTTGTTATCAAAAAAGCCAAAGGGGTGAAAACCGCCATAACTGACAAAAACATCCGGCACGAGACTTACAAAGAAACACTTTTTGGCAAAAAAGAAAAAAAAAACACAGCATGAACTTTCTCCGAAGCGAAAAACATGAAATTTACGGAGTAACTGTCAGCAAAACCACGCTGTCCCCAATCGACACAAAAAGGTGGATTGCCGATGACGGTGTTAACACAAGAGCTTACGGTTACAACCCTCTTTCAGCGACGGACAGACAGACAGACAGACAGACATGTTTTTATTTGGAGTCTTATACAATATGTACATCGACTACGACTTCCAAATAACTAAAAGATACAAACAGCAAAAATTCTTAATTAATTAATTATTATTAAGTTGTTAATTGATTAAGTCCCGTCTTCCCCTGTCCTTTTTTCAAAGCATTCGAATATATGTTTTGCTATTAGCTTTGGTATTTTAGCATTTCCGCTAGGGGGGTTTATTAGAAACATGAATATTTTGTTAGGTGACATTCTGCTTATTTTTATTCCACATTCATTTTCCAAATAATTAAGCAACGAACGTCTTTTTTCCTGGTAAGCAGGGCATATATTTAGAAAATGGTATTCGTCCTCCATTTCTATTTTGCAAATTGAGCAAATTCTTTCTGCAGGTTTCTTGAATGGTCTCGAATAACGTCCTGTCTCTATGGCTAATTTGTGGTTGCTAAGTCGCAGTTTTGTTAGAGCTATTCTGTGTCGTATATTGGTGGCCTGATGTAGGTAGTCTTCACATTTGTAATTGTCTATCGTTTTGAATAACCGGTAGGTTCTCATTTTGTTGTTTTGTTTAGCATCTTTTCTGATGTCGTTATTTATTTCACTTAGCCATCTTTGTAGTTCGATATCCTTAAGTCGTTGCCTGATCATGTTTACAGTTCCTATGCCTGCATAGTGTGCTTTCATCCAGAGTTCTCCTAATCCTATCTGTTCCAACAAGTTTTTGATTTTTTTGCTCCATAAAGCCTTATTTCCATTCCATTTAATATCATTGTATGCTAATTGGGATAATTTATTTTCATTTTTGGTTAAGGTTAACCAGAACTTAAAGTTCCTACATTGTGCTTCAATTATCATTGGGAACCTTCCTGTCTCAGCCCTGCACGCATTGTTATTGCAGTATTTATTGACTCCCAGCAGCCACTTTAGG
The DNA here is from genome assembly GCA_948470475.1 of Galaxea fascicularis. Classification (NCBI taxonomy): domain Eukaryota; kingdom Metazoa; phylum Cnidaria; class Anthozoa; order Scleractinia; family Euphylliidae; genus Galaxea; species Galaxea fascicularis. The sequence goes on along the minus strand of OX419343.1, from coordinate 22,405,492 downwards.
AATTTATTTTGGACTAATTCTGCTGGATCCTTTTCTAATTTCCTATTGCAATCAATCCCCCACACTTCACTCGCATAAAAGAGTATGGGAGATATCAGTGCATCAAATAACTTCATCGTTAATTTTCCGTCTGCGGACGGCTGATGGGGGGGGGGGGGGGGGGGGGGGAGGGAGCTTTTTCCCTCACATTAACAGACGAAGATCTGGAATAAAATATTAGAATTATTCTAGGCCTGCCGGCAAACAGAGTTTGCGGTTGAGGGGAAAGCCCCCAAACCCCTCAACCGCAAATCTGTTGGCCGCAGCGGTATGCAACGGCTAGGGAGAGGGGATTGGCCCTATCAATCCTACGATACGATACGATATCCATTTTTATAGAGAGTATAGACATGTTTAACCCAATAAGAGTTTTCTAACACATGGCCCTCCGGGTCAACACTAGGGGTGGTCACAGCCAGGGTTCATTACGTCCCTAGTGGTTCTCTCACGTCCCACAGAGTCAATTTGTGAAGAGTTGTGAGACGGGACCTCCGGTTTTATCGTCCTTATCCGAGAAGACTAGAAAGTCTAACATTTGCAGTTGTCATTACAAAGGTAGCACTTTCTCCTCAGTTATTTAAAGACCCTGAGTGTTGGTCCGGCCAGGGCTGGAACCCCCGACCTCCCGCACAGCAGTCCGGTGCTCTACCACTGAGCCAACCTGTCGGCAATCCTCGTCATCGCTTTCATAGCGCTCGTCTTCAAAATAATCAGGGTTGGTGTTGGCTTTAAGGCCTGGAAAATGTTGACTTAAAATTATTTTTACGGACTCGAGAATCGCCTGGAACGTCATTTTCATGAGTTCGCATTTGCTCCCATTCGGTCGCAAAAGGCGGCGCTCCGAATGCTTTTTTGAGAAAAAAGGTTTTCAATGCGCCCGGCCGTGTCAGCATCAGTGGTTTCAACAACCAGAACGTATTTAAAAGGACCGTCGAAAAAGGCCTTGTACGCCCGGTGCGTTAGCCTTTTCGTGAGGTCTTTGGTGCGGCCGACCTTGTGGTAACGGCAGACGCCATCGACCGAGTCGAGGAAATAGTGGTGCGCGACGTAGAAACCTGGGGGCGCCATTTCGTTGATGGAGCCTTTTCTTCAAGTGGCCAATCGCCGAGGGGGAAGCTGAGTGTCTGACGGAATAACCAGCAGTTCTTCGCGTACGAAACTCCGTTTGGGGCCGTCGTGCAAATAGTACATGACCGGCGTGCCGGGTTTTTGGACTGTCCCTTCAATGTTAAAAACTTTCAAAGACTAGATGGGATCGGTTGCTCTTTTGGTGCCACCCTCCAGCTCGCCGGGCTGGTAAAGATAGCGAACGCGGACGGTGAAGGGGAGTTTTTTTCTTTCATCCCCACAGGCCTGCGGTAAGTCAACGAAGGTTTTGCAAAAACAGACTTTTCTTTGATAGCTTCGGCAGGTTTTTTGCCGGCGAGGCTTGTTTTTTCGTTGTTGATCGCTGCAATGACCTCGGGCAGCCGTTTTACCCAAGCGGTGGACCGTTTTCCTTCAGGCATCAGCATTTCGACGGCGTACTGGTGGCCGAACAAGCGCTCGGCCAGAGTGTCGTTGAATCGTTCAACAATGGCCTTGTCGCGGTGCATATCTGGGCGCCCTCGGCGATTAGAGGTTTTGTGTTTTTCCATCTCTTTGGAAACTGCGCCCATGAACTCGCGCCCGGGGTCGACCTGAAGCATTTCGGGCCATGTCAGAGGGCTGCGGCTGTAAATTTTCTGAAAAGCTTGCGCGACCTAATCAGAGTTTTTTGAGGTCAAGGGTCCGGCCTCTTTTAGCGGGTGGCCACGTCGGCGACGGTCGGAGCGCATTTGAAAACTTTGCGCCCGCGCGGTAGATTGTCATGCGGCATATAAAGAAGGTCAGCTTGGTGCACCTTGTTGTGGGTGGGCACGTCAAATTTCGGCCGAGGAACGTGCTGCGGCGGTGCAAGGTAAATCTGCCAAAGCGCCTGCTTCACCAGCCACTTTTTTGCGGCGTCTTTAGAGACCTTGGCCGCTTCAGCCAACTTCTTGATCGCGGCGAGGCCTTTCCAGTAGCCGCCGGGGCTGTAGTAGGTTTTGGCAAGTTTGGCGTCCATATATGAAAAAAGACAAGTGTTCAATGTCTCCCGACGGGGGGTCTAGCCAAGGAAAGTATTATAAGCTATTCTGTCCTTTTCTGCGGCTCGTATCCGCTCAAGCTCAAGCTCACGCCGCGCATCTGGCGCTTTTTCTCCGTCCACCTGCATTCCTCTGTTTTTTTAGATCAGAGAAGATGGCATCAACCGCTTCGCCAGTTTTCTTTTGTATTGTGTGATCTGATACCTCTTCAAGTCTCTGCGTCGCAATGTCGTAAATATCTTTCGTAGACTTTGAGCCAACCATTCTTAACGCTACTGCCAAAAACCCCTCAACAAAGTCCGTAAGTTCTTTCTTGAGATCCGCACGAGGCCACTCCACTTCACTTGGGTCCATCGTGATATACTAACACCACATATTTTTAAATGGACTTTAGATGGGCCCACTCAAATGAAACGAAACGCGGCGTAGCCAATTGCAAGGGTTCCGGCGCCTAAAAAAAGCAGTTCGCCGTTTTTCTACTGTGGGCTCGGCTGGTAAAAATCAGAAAACTTTGGCTCTTTCAGCGACGCTATCGGTTTGCCGGGGTGGGCCTGGTTCTAGAGCTTAAAAGCGTAGTCGGTGTTGGTGAAATTCTGCTTGGCCTGCGCGTGAATCTCAGCATTCGTCTCGATCCAGTCGAGGAGCTGGGTTCGATCGCGGGAGTACTTGTTGTAGGCCACCTGGTAGGCCTCGAGAGCTTTGTCGTGACGCTTTTTTTCGTCCAGCGTCGCCTGCCTGCTATCCCCGCCGAGAGCCCTCGCGAGATAATTGCCGCCAATGAAGGTCGCGGCGTTGAGCGCGGCCCCGCCAACGATGATGGCGATGCTCGCCATGTCCTTACTGAAGATCAACAGTTTCAATCGCTCGCAGGCTTGTCGTTATTTGTTGACGGAGGGAGCCCATCCCCCCTAGCCGTCTTAGACTGAGGGGGAAATACCTTGTAACGGTTGGAAAAAAACATGATCGATTGCAAAATTGAAAAGCTGCATGACCACCAACCCATACGCAAAAGCGGTAAACCTTTCCACTTTCCCATCGCTTTCAAGCTCTTTGAAGGAGCTGTTGACTATTAATAAAGCTTTTGTCCCTTGGCTTTCAGCTTCTTCAATCTCTTGAATGGTGCGCTCGCACAAACCGAGCCCCCAACCGTCGGGAGACAACGGGCTTTACCCTTCCACCCAGTTCGTCGCAGACAGAGCCAGGGCTTAGATGTTGTCGGGAAGGATCTTTTGATCCGTGAGGTACTGTTTGAGCGCAATAATGAGAGCAATAATGAGCCGGCCATAACAGCGGTGAACTGGATGTAGTTCATTGCGCTGCTGCTGGGGTCCGATGTGAAATTTTGTTTCAGAACCTTTTTGCGGCCCAGCCGATGCCGGCCGCAAGCCCGGTCAATTTCGCCGCGTCCTGAACGGTTTTGACAAACTTGTTGTCTGACATGGTGTTATATAAAAAAATGGAAACGTTTAAATGGGAAATTTGCTGCGGTTAAAAAGGGGAATAGGGGGTCGGTGTTACCAGTCGGGGGGGGATGATTTTTTCTCTTATAAGGTAATCATTAAGAGCCATGCTGCCGGCTATGATGATGGTCAATTTCAAGAAGTGCGTCCCCCTTATGGTTGGGTCCGATATGAATCTTTCTTTGAAAATCATTTTCGCTAAATAATTAATGCCGGTCGCGGTTCCGGCTAACGTCCCCGCGTTTAAAAAATATTTGAGAAGCTTGTTCTCGGTCATGGTGATATAAAAAATTACAAAATTTTAAATGAAACTTTGCAGAAGCTTTTTATTCCATCTGACGGCAGCCATTGCACGGAGCAGGGGGGGGGGGAGAGGGTGTTTGCCGTTGCAGAGCCTTGTTTAACCGTCTGTTGATTTTGTCGCCCGACAGTGAATGCAACTTTCAATTCTTCGCGCTTGTGGTAAATGCCGATCAGCCCGACGGCGATGCTGCCGAGAGTTCAAGCCCCCCCGAATCGGATTTCGGTTTTTCTTCTTCGGCAGGTCTCCCGAGCGGGTTTGGGGCCGCGGCCGGTTCTTTTTTAGCTGCCTTGGCGGCTTTTTCTTCGGCCATTTTTGCCCTTTGTTCAGCATCGGCCAAAGCTTTTTTCTGAGCTGCGCGAGCCTCTTTTGTTTTTTGCGCAGCGGCTTTTCCGGTGGCAACCTTCTTGGGGTCTTTGGCCGGCTTGGTGGCGGAGGCTGGAGCAGTTGCTTGCCTGGTGTTCCCCTCTTCGGCAGACATGGAACTGTGTGTATATTTCTTCGTTCAAATTGCTGCGGAATGTTCAGCAATTGCTGGGCATTGCTGAGGAAGTGTTGGGGATTTTGGTTGGAAATTTTTAATTGGCCCCCGCCCGCCCGTCTGCGACGGCTGTTTCCCGACGGGGTTGGAAGGGGGCAGAGCCTCCTTGTGGGGGAGAGGGGGCTTTCCCCCTGTCAAAGAATTCGACCCCGAAAGGGTGCCGCAGCAAAAGACAAGGTACGAGTACTTTTGTTTTTTCAGCCGAGCGATGAGAGCTTTGTACTCCTCCGGGGTTAGCTCGCCCGCAAAGTTTTCAAAGATGCTTTTCATCGTTTTCGCGGCGGGGGTGTAAAAAAGCACGACCGCGGCCACATTCTCCCGGAACGAGGCCATAATGCTTGTGTACTTTTGGGTCAATGCCTGAACGCTGATGCCTATGTGGCGCGCCGAAAAAGCGAGACTTACCAGATCGCCCGTTCGACCTTTCACGTCCTTCGAGGCCGCGCAGTCGTCCAGGACGATGAGGGTGTTTGTGCCCTCGAACAGAAACCTTGCGACTTTCAGCCACAATTCCACCGCGTGCTGGTCGCAGATCACGATGAACATTCGTGGGTCTTTTTCACCGAGCCACCGGAAGGTCTTGTTGTGGGCAAAAGTCGGGCATATCAGCACCATGTAATCGAACTTGCCGCGGAAAGGGCCGTAAAGCTGGTCTACGACGAATTACGATTTCCCCGAGTTGGTGGTGCCAGCCACCAGCACGTTGAAAGGGATGTTGGCGGGGTTCATTATTTTATGCAACAGATTCCCGCAACGCCTCAATATTGAATTGATTTCAGCTGTTGCCCCAGGATGTTCATTTGGGCATCGCTAATCAGCAAAATGTGGCAATTTACGTTTCCAGAGCCGCTGGTGGTTCGCTTGATCTCGAGCTGCACCCCGTCTTGGGTGTTGACGAGGCGCGTCCCGCTGCCGTGCATGTCTTGGTCAATCATCAAGCGCAGGTCGATTAAAACCCCGAACTTGTTGTCGGAGTAAAACTTGGCGGCATCGATGTTCCGCGTCACTACTTTCTTTTTGTCCGACTTTTTCATGAAGAAGCTGGTCTCTTTCCAGAAATCTTCCGCTTTCAGCCCGTCGTTGTACAGCTGGTTGGGCGAGCCATTGATCGTGACAGCAATTGTGGTGATGTCAGGGTTGAAGTGTTTTTCTGAATTACGGGCGCCGAGCGCGTACGGCTCGATGAACAGGAGAAGGATGCCTTTCAACGAGCGCCTCTCGGGGTTGATTCGGAGGTTAATTCGCGTATCAGTGCCCCGCGCAATTTTTATGACTTTGTCCCGCTGCACGTGGTCGTACAAAAACTCTTTCCCCGTTAAGTAGATGCTGTTTGCTTCTTCCGCCAGCATTTTGCTTCGGATCTTTTCTTTCTCGAGCTGGATGTTTTTGAGCTTGTAGGCCAGCTTTGTCGCGTCCGAGCCCCAGACCACGTGCCCCGGTTGGGCCAAGGTCAGATCGAACGTCAAGTCGTTGTACGGGGCCTGCGAGTAGAAAACGCCGTGGTCGGTGAGGATCTGGCTGTCCAGCCGGATCTTGTACTTTTTCTTGTAGACCCCCTCGAGCTTGTTTTCCGTATCCTCGCCCGTGGTCGGTTTGTCGCCGGCGACGGAGCGGATCTTGGACTGGTTCACGCTCTGGATGCCCTCCAGCAGCATGTTGTCCCGATGCTCTTTCGGGAGGAAAAGGTCTTCAAAGATTTTGTAAATGTCGTAGCCGACGGTTTCCTGCAGACCATGGCCCGAAAATTTCACAACCATTTTGTCGATCAAAGCCCGCGAAACGTTTTGTACAAGGTAAATGTTGTCATGCCCGCCCGCTAGGTCGATTTCGAAAGTCAGGAAGAGCGAGCCCGGCACGAGCACCTCGTTTTTTATTTAGTTTCGGCACTGAAACGTGCAGCGTCTCGTCGGGGTTGGCCTCGGTTGGGTTGAAAGTTATGCGCTTGACCGCCCGCTGGGCTTTCATGGCGCCCAAGGCTGACGTCCCCGAAAACCCCTGGGTTGACGACAATTTGGACGCGCACGATTCTGACGACGAAACTGATCTGCCCCGGGGTGACATGACCCAGCCCTTTCAACCTGGCGGTTCGTCTAAGCCGTACCACGGCGGCGAAGAAATTGAAATGCAAAACATTTGCACGAAACCATCGGGCTGCCGGAAATTACTGAAATGGAGCCTGTCGATCAAAGCCCGCGAAACGTTTTGCACAAGGTAAATGTTGGCATGCCCGCCCGCTAGGTCGATTTCGAAAGTCAGAAAGAGCGAGCCCGGCACGAGCACCTCGTTTTTTATTTAGTTTCGGCACTGAAACGTACAGCGTCTCGCCGGAGTTGGCCTCGGTTGCGTTGAAAGTTATGCGCTTGACCGCCCGCTGGGGTGACATGACCCAGCCCTTTCAACCTGGCGGTTCGTCTAAGCCGTACCACGGCGGCGAAGAAATTGAAATGCAAACACATTTGCACGAAACCATCGGGCTGCCGGAAATTACTGAAATGGAGCCTGTAGATGTAAAAAGTCTTTTTTCTGGGTTTTTCAAAGACGGGCACACGCGGCGCTGCAGGAAGTAAAATCTCCGAATTATTGGGCTCCCTCTCAGGTCATAGGAACCCTAAGCCGAAAACCATTGAAGCAGTGAAAGCGTTAATCAAAAAAACGTTACCCGTATGCGGATGATAAATTGCTCCAACGCATTGGTCAAAGGGGCGTGACAAATAGCGGGGGGAACCAGATGACTTTATTGTAATAGGCCCAAAAGGAGGGAAATCGGGCCCAAAAATTGTGGTTAGGCAGGGTTACAACTACGGCCTTTCTGACACTTTTGTGAATCAAAATGAAGAACTTCTCGGCTCAAAAGCTGAAGATGTGATTGCGGCAAGTAAAAAGCAAGAAAGCGAACTACAACGCAGTTTGGCAGCTGAGAGGCAGCAGCTAAAAGAGACGCAAAAAGTGGATGCAGAACTTGATAGCTGAAAACGAGCTCTGCAAAAACTCGAAAACGATTTTGCCAGAACAAAAGCCTAGCGTCAGCAGTTGGAGGATGATGGAGGCTCTGTAATGGAAAACCAATCAGAAATCAAAGGGAAAAAAATCCTGGAAAATAATCTGAAAAGAAACATTGCTGAAGAAAAGAAAAAGATCGCTTACCTCCAAAAACAAAACATAACCAAGGCAAGGGTGGAGAAAACCATTGAAGAGAAGATCGCACAGCTTGCGAAAATGAAGGAACGAACGGCTGGCTTGGAAAACGTCCTCAACAGCACGCAGCCTCTTGATGACCTGAACCAACAAGAAATCGAGCTCAAGGAAAAATCTAGCAAGACCGGGCAATGACTGAAGATCCGGACACCTCGCCCTCTGAAAAAGAAGCTGCGCGAGAAAAAGTGGCGGTAAGGAGGAGGAGATCGCGCGTTTGCAAACGCAGATTGCGGAAAAAGAAGGAGCGCTTCCCCTGCACGAGAGGGTGAAAGAGATTAAAAAAAAGAAAAAATGCGGCGTGACCGTCACCGCGATCGTTCTGGCTGCAGGCGTGACTATCGGGGCAGTCGTCGGCGCGATCTCCAACTCGCTGAAAGCCTTGGGCAAACGGCTGGCGAACGGGCTAAAAACTATCGGCCAAAAAACAGCTTCGCTGCTGCCCGGCCTGCTCGGCTCGATCGTTTCTTACATTTTCACAACCGTCGGCCAGGTCATCGGTTTTCTGGCTAAGCACACCTGGCTAACAATTCTAGCCGTTGTCGCTTTCTTGATAAAGCGCTATGTCAAACGGCGGTGTTCACGACCATGCGCGAGAGCATCAGCCAGGCCCACGGAACCACGGCCAAGTCCAGGCGGACTTTTGCTTCGTCCACCGCCATCTGGTAAAGCTGGACGCTCTTGGAAATGTCTGGCGTTCGGATTGCATCCTCGAGGAGGACAAGTAACTCTCTTTGCACCTCTTTTGATCGGCCGCCGCCCCCGACAATGCTGCTACGAACGTTGACCTGCGCACCCAGAATGCAGTAAACGTAGGCCTCGATCGACTGGTTCAGCCGCGCGAGGCCGGCTGCGGTCAGCCCGTTTGCTTTGTCTGGAATGAAAAACTCGAACTGCCTATCTGCGCCCTGGCCGTTTCGGATGTAGTCCAGCTTGTTTCCGGCTGAATCTGTCCCGCCCTCGTCGGCGAACCTCTGGTTCGATGGGTTGGAAAGCGGCGTGGGGTACTGCCATTGCTTTTGCGCATAGTCGCCGTCGCTGTAGTTGATGAAAACATAGCCGAGGCCGTGGTTTTGGCCAAACAGGTAACGAAAATCTGCGCTCGGGTCAACCTTGAACTCGGTGCAGATTCTTCGGTACGAAGCTTTGTCGTATTTGTTGTTTGTTTGCGAAAAGTTCGGGTCGTCGGGCAGCGAGATGATTCTTTGGATGCCGCCCATCTCGAACAAAATACGCTGCGTTGTGAAATAAACATGGAAAAGATAGAAAGCTTGGAGCTGCGGGAAATTTTCAAGAACAGGCCCGGCCAAAATTTTACGCGAGATGCCGCTGCCTGTTGTCGCACACCAAAGAGCAAAGTTCAGCTGCTGTGGCCAAAAACCCATGTGTTGACCGCCCAGCCATTTCCTTGTGTTTTTGGATGTTTTGAATGTGATCTGCGTGTCTTTGAAAATTGTTCTATACTGCGTGGTGAAACTTTCTGTTGGCGTGACGAATATTTTTTGCACCTTGTTCAGCTTTTCACCTATCGATGCTGTGGCCTCGGCTCTTACCCGCGTCGGAATTGTCATTTCCGTGCCGCTCGGCGTTGTGGGGGCTGTGTGCGGCGCCGTTTCCACTGGCTTGGTCGCCGCCAACAAAAAAAGTTGGAAATAAAGTCAACAAACATTTTCGCACGAGCTTACTGGCAAATGTCGAACACAACACAACCAATTCTCTTGTTTCCAAAGCTCTTGACAAGAACAACATTTCTGACACCAAGTTCAAAATCATCACTCACGAGATGGAAAAATATAGAAAAATCAAAGATGCCCTGCAGCATGCAAAAAGGCCCACAACCAACGATGCCGATCTCTAAAAAATCAGGGAAGAGGTTCGTGACGAAATGCGCGAAAAAATTGCGGCAGCCGGTTCAGCTTTGAACTGAAATTTAAAAATCGTCGGATGAAATTTCACTTGACAGTTGGCGGCCCCTAACAATTGCATTCATCAGAACTCTTACCGCAGGCCCAGCAGTGCCACCAACCATCACATTCGCATTTTTCCATTTCCACTTCACAAAACTCGCACTCCAAATGGAGGCCACAGCCCCCTCTGCATTGCCACGTTTTCTTTCCATATTTTCCCGTTTTCTTTCCACAAAACTCGCACTCCAGAGGCGATAAAATAGCTCTCAACCTTCACCGGACATGGCCAAATGTTCTCAACCTCCTCGATGGCTTGCCGCCAAATTCTGATAATGGGCAAAATTTCGCCCCAACCCATGGCCAAACGCTCCCGGACATTTTTGGCAATGACTTGCCTAAGGATCATTTCTTTCAGCTCTTTGAGCATCCACTCGGGGATATGCTTGATGGTTTCAGCCATGGTACCCCCCGCCACCCCCTTCCTCTAATAGGGGCCCCGCGCTGGCGCAGGTCTTGCGGCGGGCCAAACTTTTCTACACCGCGCGGGCCGAACTTTTTCTGCCTCGCGCGGGCCAACGGGCCGGGACTTGCAGACACACGTATAAGTTAGGGGTTCTGGCGAGGGAGCCTGCCCATGCGCAAACTTGAAGTTAACGGTGGGGCCGCCATTTGTCCCCCCCCCCCCCCGCATCAAGCCGAAATATTTTTGCTCCATTTTTCATTAGCATTTACGGGTTTTCCGTTAGATTTACCGGCGTTTCCCATGGTTTTTCGAAGAATTTTTCATTCCAGATAGGTCTAGGTATTTTTTTTAAAAAATGAGGTTTACAACCTATGCCTAGGGGGGGGGGGGGGAGTGGGAAGGGGTAGATGGCGGCCCCTCCATTAACTACAAGTTTGCGCATGGGCGAGAGAGCTGCGCCAGAACCCCTGACTTATACGTGTCGTATGGGTTGGGTCTGGGTGCATTAATTTTTAGTCGTGGATACGCGAAGCGTAGAAACGACTATTGCTGTGGGGCAGAATATGCAAATGTGTCACTCGCTCAGATGTAAACAAATCGATATGTCGACGGCAACCTGATTGATATCGATCCAATGCCGGCGAGAAACGTTTCTTCGAGATAGTTTCGACTAATTCTCGTCGCGGCAGCACATGGACATGTAACCGAGTTGGATGAAAGACTTATGATGTGACTATGAGAACTGAATGCCAAGAGTTTTTGACTCCTCGAGACGTTTACTCGTCGATCCTCCAAATTCATAGTGGGTTCAGTGTAAATAGTGAGCCTTTTACGAGTGATTCTTCGAGTGAATCTTTGAGCACTCATATCAGCCAAACTATGAATCAAACGTAAGCTCCGACAAAACTATTGGAACTATCAGTAGCACAACTGATCAGTTCATAATATCCAATGAAAAAAGTCTTGAGCCCAAGCAGAACGAAACGCAGTTTGAGGACATATCGGATGGTAACAGAAGTCATGAAAAATTACAGAAAGGAAGAAGTAGGTCAAAGTCTACTCGGGTTAGCAAAGGCGGCCGCCGTGATAGAGAACCATCCCTTACCGTGGAAGAGATTTTTTCAATTTATTTAACAAGAATAAAGCAATCAAGAGGTATGTAAGATCTCATATCGTGCATAGTGTACCACATTCGTCAGCGTTGATAAATATTTAATCGTTTGATTACCGTAATTATCTTAAAACCAGAATGTGTAGATTAAACCAGTTGGAGTCACTCGTGCAAAAGGATCAAGGTTGTATTTTGCAATTGGTTATGTTTATCTTCTCAAAACAAGAACTGCGAAACATTTAGTTGTCTTTCATGATGAATTTGTACATGTTCAATGTATCTCAATAAAGTGTAAGAAACGAAATCACTAGTATTGTGTTTAAAGGGCAAAGTTATTAACTTCAGGTGATATTGAGTTAAACCCCTGACCTGTTGTTACTCAGGGAAATAATCCAAACAATGTTATTGAATTGTTGCAATCACGATTAGCATAACATGGCTTGAGAATATTAGATGTTGGTGGTGCAGGTGATTGTTTCTTTAGAACGGTGTCACATCAGTAAGAATGTTTATTTTTGTCAAAGGAATTCAATTATCTCCAAGACCCATTGAAGCGTAATGTATCCACGACTTATTCACAGTTTCCTTTGATTTAATTTCCTTCTCGAACCTACGAAAGACTGCCGAGCCTTACAATCAGTCAAGCTAATCTACCTGCACCAATACCTTCACTTCCAGGTTGCCGGCTTCCTGTGCACTGAGAGTGTGGTTTGGGTATTGAGCAGGTTGTAAAGTAAAGTCCATGGTGATCTTATTCTTATATTTGGTCGACTCCCTTTTCAGAATAAACCCTTCACATAAACAAAAAAGTCACTTTGGCCGGTTAGCCTTTAAAAATGTATTTATTCCAAATTGCACTCGGAATCCTGTGATTACTTGTGCAAATGAAATGATTTGTTTATTTGTACTGAATCAAAAACAAAAGAGCTGCTTCTTTGGGCGGATTTTGTGGTTAACAAAATTAATCAAACATGACTGCTCCCCGACATCAAAGCTTTATGAACCGTCACGTATAAAAACTGATATTTGTGCATATACAGTACAGTAGACTAATAACTGAAAGTTGTAATTCTGAGGAGTAATCACGAAGAACTGATACTTGTAACAGTTCAAAAGATTCCCTGTTTGAAATTATTGACATTTAACAAAGGAGATAATTATTCCTCTAAAAACACATAAAAACTGCTGTACTTATGGAACCACAATAGCACCAAATATGTTATATTTATATTAAACAAGCTCCTGTAATTGTAAACTATATCTGGCTTCTCATTCTTGTACCTAAACTTACTTCATTTGGTCCAGTTGTTACTTATATACTTGAACTTGAATCAATTTCATTTTTTGAAATTGAAAAATCTTGTTCAGTTGTATTTTAATATCAGTACTGAGGACCAAGCCGACTCGATTAGCTTTGCTATAAACTTCGGGTGGGCGTCGCACTTCAATGTATTTGGAAAATGTTGTAATAAATACATATTTTATTTTTATGTACTGTAGTTTTTAATTACGGAGAACTAGTAACATTTTTTTGTTGCCGCAACAATTTTTTCATCAGGGGGCTAAACGAGGGAAGATCGTTAAAACATGCAGGAGCTCAAATTGTTGCCTCGTTTAGCCAGCGCTATACAATTTGTGAACTATAGTTTCATGCGTCAACAAATAACGGAAGAAAAGTTGTTCACGTGTGCCTGGTTCGTCCTTCTTTCCTGTGAACGATACTGTGAATTTTTTCCCATTGAGGTCTAGCCTGTGCCATGTTCTCAGATAGTATAGTGGGGACGTATTAAACGAGCACTCGACACGTCAAAAAACGTTTTCCTCTATTCCCTCTCTCAAACGCTTGTACGGAGACTTGAAACGTTTGCTCAGTGGCATTAGCGAGACCAAGATGGTATTTGATGTTTGTAACTAGTTTCCTAGTGCCGATTCTGTTATTCAAATGAACAACATCATAAAACACTTGTTCATTAATGTTGCCATAAATGTCACTTGTCAGCCTCCTGCTGTTAATGAAAATCACATCTAGATTCTCAGATAAGCTTTCATAATAAAAATTGATTTCGTCGATTGACTTGTTTCTGTTCTCCTCCTGTGGGACGTGGGTCAGGCCCGACAACGCAATCTGAGCATTCGGCCATATAGCTTTAAGGTTCGTGATACAGCTTTCCATGTTTCTCGTGATCTCGTTAGTGTACAATTTGTCAACGTCGTTTGTTCCTGAGTGTATAACAATGAGATCATAGTCGTTTCTGTCCTGCATGTGCTTAATATACAGGTTCATTTCTCTCGTTCCGCCTGTAATAGTTTGTTTGTTTACATATCAATTTGGCGTGAAGGAATCACCTAATAACAAATCACCTAACAACAAAACAGGGCCATTTGAAGTATGCTTATGTTCTTGATCTCGGTTAGATCCAGCTGCAGTATGTTGTTGGATTTGGGGTTGCGTGTTTTTAGGAGTGGAGCTTGCAGTAGTTGCTGGCTGATTGTCAGACTGGGGGACGACTGGTTGTATGCCTGTAGATGTGGGTTCATCAATCGAACGGTTTTCTTCAGCCAGCGATTCATACCTGTTCTATGTAACCACAGCGTACGTACGTACCTCTTTTGGATCAGAGGTTTCCGTCCCATGTGGCGGTGCAGGTTCCTGACTATTTAGTCTTGTTGACGTGGCGCTGGTTTCTTGTATGTGCCCCAGGAGTGATTGCTCAGATGAGCAAACTTTGGTTTTAATCTGGTCCAGTTTTGGTGTAAGATGAGCTTAATGGAGTCCTCCGTCGATGCTGCCTTATTCTTCAAGATTTTAAGTTCAGATGACAGTTTCGAGTTTAGACTTGCTATCTGCTTGAACAGCTTTTGTAACTCTTCACCGATTTCAGATCTGGCCTCTTCGATTCTTCTTTCACAGGAAAGTTTGACTTCCTTTGTTTGATTCTTGCATTTGTGTTCTAAATCCCGCAGCTCAATAACATTCTCGCTTAATGCGACCGAGTTCATCGAAATCTGACTTTCTATTTTGTTGTTAAATTCGGGTTGAGCTTTCATGAAAGCTTCGAACTCTTCGTAACGGTCATCATGTGCAGATTTCAAACTTAACAATGGATCAGAATCAGCAATTATCACCTCCATATCCTCTGCGCTAGATTTTAATGCCTCTGAAGCAACTTGATCTTGTTCTTTAAATAGGCTTCCATTCTTAATAATATCCATAAGCTTACTTGTGTATTCGTCTCTCAATGGGCCTTGTACCTGTAGCGTTTTCGTTATATACTTGGATGGAAGTTGACGGTTACGGTTTCCAATTTTAAAATCTCGCCACTTCCTTTGGAATCGACATTTAACAGACTCTCTATCTTTCCTTCTTCTAATTCAGCTATCCAAAAGTCTTTCAGTGAGTCTAGATCACCATTCCATTTGAACTGCTTCTTGCTTGGGTTAAAATTTAAATTGGCACAGAGATTCATTAGCGCCGTGCTTGCCGTCATACCGTGTCATTTAGTATGGCCTTCCCGAGAACAGTGGGTTAGTAAGGTTAACTTAATGTACGCTGCGACTAAGGTCTGTCGATGGCTTTTTTGTTATTACTTCGACAGAGAAATGGATGCAAACAAGCCAGTCAAGAGGATTACCTGCCCTTAGAAAAACAAGTGAAACATATGAGCTCATCGGAATATGTATATTACACGACTGATGCATGATAATGGGACAACTAAGAGGTGCATTGGTACGGTGCCAACCGCTCGTAAAGTTTTTCCTTGTACCAGTGAATTTAACGGAAATCGATGATCGTCGTTGCTATTTTAACTAACTCTCATTAAAGCAATCTAAAAGTTGACAGTGTTTAACAGTTTTAGATGGCACGGACTTGCTCGTTTTGCTACTGAATACAGTACAGTCTTGGTTTTTTAAATTAAGTCTCTCGCGAGTCAACTTATGTTCTGTTCAGAAAATGCAGGTTCGAGTGAAATAATTAACCTTTTAAGTCCCAGAAGTAATTAGCATGTAACTTCTCCTCATAAATTCAATACATTGTCCAACAGACAGCTCGAGCTAGAACCCCAAAAAGAGTACAGTTGTCTGGCAAAGTTTGTTCCAAACCAGGGGTCCCAAATCGGCTAGGTATCCCGCTTCCATTAGGATAATCATTCAGTTGCAAGTATGGATGAAGTATGGTTTCAAGTCAAACTTGACAAACTTCAAACCTTACAAAAGAATATTGTCAACATGACGATAGAGTCTTTGAATTTTGTCCAGGGATGTACTGATCGGCTAACTCTGTATAGTATCTTTCGTGTGTTTGTGTGAATTGTTTGTCTGAAATGTTTATATTAAGGAGTGATAAAACATTTGCAATGCAGATTCCGTGTGGTTTACTGACTCGTGAACAAGATCGGGATTGAATGCATGTGCAATTCTGAGGAATCTGTAGAAGAAGTAACGGCCACAGCTTTTCAATTATACCTGCGATTCGTCCTTTCTCCGTTACAAGCGATTAAACGACGCTCGGGCAGCGCTGTTCAAAAGGTTTGGAATAGTTTCTAGTGGCGCCAAGCATTACATTATGTACGGAGAAGAAACAACGACGTGGTGTAATGCTGCCGGAAATTAGTGGGCCCTGAAGTCCAAACGGTTTTTGAAACTCTCAGTGGTACTGGTATTTTGAGCCAAAAGAAGAAGCGGATTCGTTTTGAGAGGCATGTGTTCTTGTATGCAGCACAAGAGCCCACAAGGGCCAACTGAAAACAGTTGTTCGTGCGTGACGCGTTTGCAATGTGGACGAATTTTTGTAGGCTGAAAATACTGCATAAAATTTGGCATTATGAACTACAATAAGCAAGACGATTAGTAATTAGTAATTAGTGATCTGTTCTCTTGTTAGGCACATTAAAGCCCGGTCATCCTCCAAGACCGAATTCACTTGAAATGAATCAAATCCATCACCACGACCTTTTCACAATACTGACCTTGTACCAGATATACGTATATAACAATTATAAATACATGCGACTGATTGCATTGATCTCGGGGGATAAAGCGGCTGACAATTGCTAATTAGTTTGAAAGCTGTAGATAGGACGAATTGGTTTTTCAGTCGCTTTGCGGTTTATGCACGTTTTGCCGCGGATCTGAGTGTGTGCGTTATGGAGAAATTTCTAGTATTCGCAAGACGTAATGGATACAAATGAGGTCCTTTAATTTACTAACCATAATTGTTGCTATTCTTATCAAAAGTTACAGACGGTGTGTATGTGGCTTGAATGTCATCTATTTACCGGTGAAAAGAATGTCCGCCTTATTAGCTAAATTTGAGCTCCATACTAGTTTTAAAAGTTTTGTTTTATAACCCTGTGGACTGAATGTAGGGGCGTAACTCCTAACAGACAATGTAGAATAGGGGGTGTTTCCTCTCAAAGGGAAGTTCTCTAAGGAACGAACAATTTTGCCTTTTTGTTAAGTTAAGTAAAAACGACACCCCCGCTCGAGTTATGCTAACAAGGAAAAGTAAATATTTTAGGAAGTCCGTCATTTCCTAACTATTGCGGGGTCAGTTGAAAGGGATTATAGATTTACCGTATCCTTGTAATCTAGACTCGGTAAACATCTTGGAGGGCGCTAAAGGAGTCCTTACACAGAGGTCTCTTCTTGGACCAGTAACCTGAAATAAAAATATATGCTTTTTATCGGACGGTTTAGTTCTTACTCTCGCTTAAGATGAACTAGTGTCGAAAACGGTACGGAGCCCTCTAGGGGTCATCCTAAGTTCCTAAGTACCTGAGTTCGGGAGTGCTGATATCCGACTTTCAACAAGTACGTGAGTTGGTGAATTACTTGTACGTGAGGTACTTAGGAACTCAGGATGGCCCCTAGAGGGCTCCGTAAAATTGTTCAGTTTTTACTTCTTTAAATATACCTTTTAGCTTATTGTATTAATTGTTGTTGTTGTTTTTGTTTTCGCAATCTTTTTGAGACTCTCAGTGTAAGTCTGAAGTTGGGAATCCTGGAATCACTGCACTTCAAGACTGAATACTGATCCATTTCCGGGTCGTCATAATAACTTAAGCCGAAGTCCACGACCAAAATAACGGCTGCGTGAAAAGAATGGAAAAACCCTTTTCCAACAGCCGAAAGGGGCGGAAAGGCTTGTGATAAGCGTAGAAAAACGACTTCTATTCAAGAGGTTCCATTTACCCACCCACGTATAAGTGACAACCACTCTGGAAAGGTTAAATTACAGAGGTAATGAGTATTCGCTTGACTTTATGGATACAAATGAGGTCCTTTAATTTACTAACCATAATTGTTGCGATTTTTATCAAAAGTTACAGACGGTGCGCATGTGACTTGAATGCTATCATTTATTCTTAGTTTTCAGTCACGTAGAAGTCACTCAAGTTAAAAAATAAAATCACCAACCATTTAATAGATTAATTCAAGAAATTAAGCAATTGTAGAAAAGTAATAAATAAACAAATTGTTAAAGTTTCAGGGCTGTGTGATATCCCATACTCGAGTTATAAGGCAAAATGTTCCACTCAAAATTACAGAGTTTAGTATGCCTGGACGCGCCATGATGGAGTCTCTCTGAGGGGCTCTGATATGGCAGCCGGGAACTAGTAAAAACACCTGGAATTTACCGTTTGGCTATCTGAAAGGCTTGCTTCTCTCTTTTGAGCAGAGACGCTTCTCTTGCGATATTGGCTTTTCAGACCTCTAAAAAACACACTGAATCGATGTTTTCATGTACGTGACATGCTTGTGAGCAGACATCTTTATGTCACGCACAGTGAGAAAATCTAAAGTTCAAACTGCTCTATTTTCAAAACAAAGCACGCCTCCGAGCTGAAAACACGCAAACAGATACATTTCTTTCGAAAATGTCTTTTACGTGATGAAGCTAAAAATGGAAAATTCTCTTTACTTTTGAATTTTAGTTTTTTTATGAAGTCGCGTGAAAACCAAGAATTGGTCAGAAACACGCTGAATAATAAATAGTTTTTAAAGGTGAAAAGAACATCCGCTTTATAGGCTGCATTTGAGTTCTATACTAGTTTTAAAAGTTCTGTTTTATAACCCTGTGGACTGAATGTAGGGGCGCAGCTCTTAACAGACAATGTAGGATACGGGATTTTCAGTCTGCAGAATTAATAGGGTGTTTTTGTGGTTGACCTCGCGGGCGCTTACATACCGAACGTTATTAGGTCACTGCTCAACAATTTTCGACGAAAGTTAAACTGAACAATTTACAACACCAGAAATTTCGTCTTGATGGCATTGAAGCTAATATTGCCTGCAAGGCAATTTGCTTAAATTCTTTACCCATTACATACACATTGCTAAAAATGAATTGTCTACCGGCATATAGGGTATAAATAAAAGAGAGTTTTCGCAAGAAACCATACTATAACCAATTACAACTCTTCTGAGTGCTCAGCTGATGAAAAGAGTTGCCTTGTTATGGCGTTCAAAAGCATTTTTACCGTAAGTCAGTTATAATGTTTTATATATATTAGTTAAGGAATGCGTTCGGGTGGTATACCGTGGAAAACACACGAGCCTTTAAGCCATTCTGTACTGATCCGTTTAAATGTTACTCAGACTCCTAAATTTGATCGGCATTACGCGTGTTTTATATGATCCTCACTGGCTTCCTGTTAGTTATCGTATTGTTTAATTTTTTTTACATAATTCAGTCTTTCGCTAGTTTTCAAATCACTTTATAACCTTTCACCCAGCTATCTGGCAGACGGACTTAGTTATCAATCGTATTCCAGGAACTACATACATACATACTTTCAGTTTATGTATACACGGCAAAATCTTCAGTTTAACAAAATTAGATAAAACAACACTGTTTTACAAGATTGCCGTGTGGGAGCCCGAATGACAACTGCTGTAAAAATTGTCAAGCTCCCTTTTAAAATACCCAACAGAGTCTGATTTTCTTAAATTTCGGGTAGGCTTCCATAGTAGCGCTCCGCTGTAGCCCAAGGCAAGCTTACAATAATTCGTGCGTGGCTTGGGCAGGTTTAGTTTAATCTCAGAATCTCTTATAAGTTGTACGGTGTACTACGGATGCTAAATAAATTTTGCAGGTACGCTGGGGAAAGCCCTTTAATTATTTTAAACATTAACATCGCCATAAGCTTTTTCCTTCTTGTGGAGAGATTGTCCCAGTTGAGCCTATTTAAAAGGATACTGGCACTAGTGTCGTAACTGGACCTGGTATTGACCCTGGCAGCCCTATTTTGGAGTTTCTGGAGTTTGTCGCTCAAAGTAACGCTGAGTTCATCCCAAACAGGGCTGCACTAGTCAAAGTGGGGCAAAATCAACGCTCGGGTAATTTGAAGAGTGGTTGTTTCGGAGATGAATGGTCTTATTCGTTTAAGGGTGCCTATGGCTGAGGATATCTTCTTACTAATTTTCTTCTATATGTTTTGTCCATTTAGCTTTTCCGACTTTTTTGATCGATTTCCCGTCGATCTCAATATCGATCTGATTATTCGATAGAGCACGTCTTCGTTGATTTGACCCAACTACCATGAATATTAAGGCTTAGCCTATTTGTTATAAGCCAGCGGTGAAGATTTCTTAGTTCTAAGTTTACAGCATTCTCAAGATCAGTCATTGTACTGGCAGCAAAAGTTATATTAAGGTTATTATTATCATCGGCGAAAATTCTAGGGGAGACTGAAGTCAGGCAATTGGGAAGGTCATTAATATAGACTAAGAATAGTAGTGGACCAAGATTGCTACCTTGTGGGACGCCACAAGAGACTGGGGCAGTATTTGATAAATGGCCATTTGTGCTGAATTTTTGGCTTCGGTCACAAAGATATGATTCAAACCATTTGAGATTACTCGAATGTACGCCATATTTCCGAAGCTTACGTATAATGATACTATGGTCGATGGTATCGAAGGCTTTATTCAGATCGATGAAAATTGCACCATTCAGTTACAAGGCAATTATCGATATTGACCGACCAAGAATTAGTGGCTTCAATCAATGCAATGAGTGAACTGTGCAATGATCGGAATCCAGATTGGCAGTGAATTAGGAAGTTGTTATCATTAAGATAGTCACAAAGCTGGCCGTATATAATTTTTTCGAAAATTTTGGCGACGGTCGGAATAATGAATATTGGTCGATAGTTTTTCGGGTTGTCCCTTTTTGAAAATAGGAGTTACTCTAGCAAGTTTCCACTCAGTTGGAAAAATACCAATGTTAATCGACTTTATAAATATTTGAGTGAGCGATGGTACGATTATGTTGTCAGCCATTTTAAGGAGTCTAGATGGAATGTTATCTACGTCAGCAGCTTTCCTTTCATTTAGTTTGGTCAATAGTTTGCGAACTCCGTTCACCGATGGATCTTTCAGACAAAATGTTGTTTTAGTTGCTTCAGGGTAGGACTCTGGCTCAACATTGGATGACAGTATTTCTGAGGGTAATTTCTCACCAATTCTTGAGAAATGCAAATTTAGTTCTTCGGCTATCTCAGAAGGTTCGGTTATAGTTTGCTCCCCAACCTTAATTTCCGCAATATTCCTTACTTTGTCTGAATCTTCAGTGCGAGAACAATTCATTAATTAATTTCCAGGTTTTTTTAGGATTTGATTTGCAGGACTCCAGATTGTCAGTGAAATATTTACGCCTTGTGTGGTTCCGGGCACGTTTATATTGATCCCAAGCTAAAGGAGATCCGCGCAAAACTGCTTTCTTTTTTAAGAAATCTCTTGTATGCATTTCATGGCGCAAATTAAATGATCAGTAATCCATGGAGACTTTTTGTTGCCAGCCCGTTTAGTTTTTAGTGGTGCATGTTTATCTATGGCTTGCATCAGCATATCTTTCCACATTGACCACATGTCATTTTGATCGTTTAGTGTTTCAACGTCTGACCATGCCTTTTCTTCAACGTCCCTTTAAAAGCCAGCTTTATAGAATTCTTTTATTTGACGGGTTTTGATTATTATTGTGCCTGCACGCTCATGCTGGACCTTATATGTCATATAAACTAGGGCGTGATCGCTAATCGCAAGATGGACACCAAACTTTGCAACTGTAGTTGGTGTAGTCGTAATACAAAGATCAATTGCACTTATGCGTGATGACGTCACGATTTCTTTGGTAACATCAAAGCGAGGCTTGGTGGTGATCAATATTCGCGTCCTTTGTTTACGTTCAGCAAAATCTTACTTCTTTCGCTTGTTCTTGAACATGCCTCACTGGTGTATTGCATGTGGCTGTAACAATTCGTCAGACATGACAGTCAAAACGTCTTGGGCATCGTTTACCGCTGGAAAATCAAGATCTGCTTTCCAAATGGATTGTAAATATCTGACGTACCAACACGGACACTCGAAGACATGTGGCCGGGTGACCATTTTTGGCTCTGTGATTAGCTGGTCCAATCCATATATGTCAAATATATGTTTAAGTTTAACGGCGTTAGCTGATGTCGTATCCACCATAAGATCCACGTTAATATCCCCTAAAAGGAAAAATTCCCAGTTTCCCGCGTCAACTTTGTTAACTAGTTCCTCAAATTCGTTAAAAAAATACTCACAGGTGAATCAGAAGGTCTATACCAGGTACGAATTATAACTAGAAATGGTCTTTGGGGACCCAAGCCTGGTGATTTCTAAAGTTAACCATTCAAGATTTTCCGTACTCAAGTCTTCACGAATTTTGTCAGTAGTTTAGGATACATCGCACGTAGAAACAGACTTCACCTCCGTTACGCCCACTTGTCTTACGATCTTTCCTTGTCATCGAATAGTGGAATCTAATTTAGCTTCATTAATGGAAAGCATATCAGTTTTGGAGGTTGACATGAAAACTCGAAGTTCGTCGATGTGGGCTAGTAGACTATTTATGTTAAAGGAAGCCATCACCAAGCCTCGGCTGAAGGAGTTAAACTTGTTAATAAAGGACTTACCCTGAGCCGTGGCATTACGCTTCTCGTCCTAGCCTGCAGGATATGTACGGTAGGCTCCCAAACAGCGACATACTAATCCTTATTTTTAAGAAAATCTAAGAAGTTACGAGCTAGTCGAGATGTTCCTATTTTATTTAGGTAAATACCACTACGGTTAAGATGTGTTCAGCAGTGATGTTGGAGTGAACAGTCATCTGCCATTTGTTTTGGCGGCAAAATTTCTTTAGGTTTGAGTTTACTTCCTCTACTTGGCTTGCTAGTTGGTCATCGTCGGAGCAGGCTGTCAAGCTTGATAAGACTACTTCAGTCTCTGGTGCTGCACTTTTGGCCCAGCTTATGAGGTCGATAATTTCCTCCGAACAGGAGGTTGGACTCTCACTATCCCGTAGGCTGTTTGTGCCAACATGAATGATGAGCTGATCGGGTTTTTTCCTTATGATGGGTTTGATATCATCACGCATATCTTTAGTGGTGCAACCAGGAAAAGTGGAAACTCTAACTTTGTTGTTATCTTTGCACATTTTATGAGCCTTTAAGTGTTTTATTATGGAGTCACCAGCGATTATGGTTGTGTACATGCAAGATTGTTGTCACGCTCGTTATCTTCGGCGTTGTTCTCATCCCTTGTCGTCTCAAGTGTATTCTCAAGTTGTTGAAACTGTTATGGACTGCGGTGGTGCCTCTTTTTAAATTTTCTTTTCCCTTTCAATTTGGTTTTGTTTTATGGTATTGACGTTCGGCTGCACTCTTTCGATTTCCTTGAGGGACAGTTACCTTGTGGATCTGTTTGACCTGTGATTGACATTCTCCTTCACTCTTTTCTTGCATAATAAGATTTAACGCTCATTTCAGGGAGTCGTTTTCTTGCTCAGCAGACGATGCATGGGTCTCAAGGGATGCAATCTTAAGTTTAAGCTCATTTATTTCCATATCTTTGTTGCTTAATGTCGCCTGTAGTTTTTCACACCTCTCTTTCTGTTTCCAAAGCTCTATCATGGCTTGTGGATCGATTTGGCGAGTCGGTTATCGTCTCCGGTTTGTCTTGAACCAATTTAGCCAATTTCTCTTTCAAAACAGGACCATCTTGTCCTTGAAAAACAAGAGTAAGTTGCTTCTTGTTGTACCAGGTTATGACGAGCTTGTTGTTGCAACTTTTAAATTGCTAAGTATTTCCACCAGCGACGACCACTTTCCTTTGCTGTTGTAGACAACTCTCGAAAAATTTCTTCAAAGATTCTTAGTCACTTGTCCATGTTAGGCGCTCTCCTTTTAGCACACGGTATTGCAAATCAGGTCTGTCGAGTGCAAGTTGGTATAACTCAGTGTCTTTTTACCAAGAGACTTCGTGGACGGAGCCAGAACAATCCTGACCGTCCTCCATTGCTACGAAACGCCGAAATACAACGAATACGGTGTATTTCCAGGCCGCGATCCGAATCGATTTGCGGTCCGAATCTAAGCAACCGTTAGAATAACCTCAATCATTCAAGAAACCTTACGGGGACAAGGCCTTTTCAGTGTGTGCCCCTAAACTGTGGAATTCGCTACCATTAGATTTGCGTAAGCCACCATCTTTAACTTTAGTTAAGACAGGATTGAAAATATATCTTTTTAGGCAATTTTTAGAGAGTTGGGTATTGTTGTCGTAAAATGATTTTAAGATGTGTAACATATGATAGAGTTTTAATATATTCCAAGCTTTTGATACATTGTACAGCGCCATTAGCTCAGGATATGAGCGTTATATAAATAGAGGGTATTACACGGTGGCGAGAAGATATGAATTTTATGTTCGAGTGCGGAAGAACAAGATCTCATGAGTGACCTTCGCTCACTCGTGAGATATTGTTCTTGCCAGGAGAACATAAAATTCATATCTTCGAGCCAACGTGTAATGTTCTTTTTATTATATGGAGACTAAACAAACGCGACGCGAGAAACCAATTCAACAAAAGCAAAAGGCGGGAATCGTGGCGTCATTGAACGATACGACACAAAGGTGACATACGGAAAATGCGCCACTCGGGTCCCGGATGGCGTATGGAATCTACGAGTGGTTTAGTTCCCAGTAAAACACTCTCCTCCATATCATAAGTAAAGTTATTATTCTTGTTATTATTATTATTATTTCTATATATTATTATTATTATTAATGTGATCGGATTTAGCAATGTCGAATACGTGAGGATAAAAATTTCCTACGATGTTATTATTTTTTTTTTCATCTGTAGCTTCTATTCTTGATGCTATCGACTATTTGTGACACAAAGTCCCTCAAAATCTTCAAACTTACCTCCTTCGGAAGAGAAGGCAGATGTGGCGACTCGTTCGTGAAGGCTGCGGTTGATATCAGTTGCACAGATTCCTGTGAGGGATGTACATTAACATGGAGTGACAGCACTAAAAACTCTACCGGTAGGTACACGTGCATTTACTCTTCTTAGCTTAAAGGAAATCATCGCTATTATAAAACAAACTGAGCTAGATTGCTAGAAATAATTACTTCAAGTTGCTCGTTGTTAATGGCTGCAATCAATTGACGTAGTAAAATTCAAAACTGCTGCGCCAGGTACTGGTTTAAGAGAAACTAGGCGGTAACAGTACCCAACTTTTTGAGCGCTTGAATGTTATCTCCACGACTTTTTGAGCTAATAAATTTTGGGATCTAGTAATTATTTCCAACAACTTGGGAACAGTTTTTTCTCAAGAGTGGAGGATCCGTCTAAAACAACTACTTTAGGCTCGAAAAGTAAATATATGATCGATTTAATTCTGACTTTCCATGGGAATGTCTCTGGTTTGAGATTGGTTATCTATGTAGATGTTCAATTCACCGCCATAGTTTCTTTTAAGCAAACATCGTTGACATTCCAAGATAAATCAGAGTTCGGCAAATTGAACAGTTATCGATGTTCAGGCCTTTTTTTCTTTTAAGGTGGAGAAAGCTTAATTGGAACAAATATCTGCAAAGCAAAGTACGCTTGAATGCAAATGGTCAAAACTGAAAGAAACCAACAACTTATCAGAAGCTGACAAACATAGTTCATCCATTGAGAAAACAAACTAAGAGGAAAACTAGCTAGAAATCCTGATTCGCCTCCAACAGAACGCGCGAGCAAAACTCTTACTAATAGTTTTTAACCTACTTTTGTTAAGGATTTGAAGTAATCAGTGACCAAACGAATAAAACGAAGAAGTGTCTACAATTTACAAAGGGCGAATGTCACTATGTACTAGCAAGGGATGCAAACCATACCTTGATTCTTAGGGTGAGTCGTGTTTAATTTAATTTTACGTTGTCGTAAAGTGACTAAAATGTTATGCGGTTGTTAAGACCCTATAAACTCGGTCTGGGAGTTTCTGCGACAAGAAGTGAGATTATATGCCCCATTCCATTACAGACAAAATTGAAGCTATGATAATCACAAGAAACAAATCCGTAGTAGTGCACAAAATATGCTGCTGACGTGAACCAAAGGATAATATAATAATAATGATGATGATGATAATAATAATAATAATAATAATAATAATAATAATAATAATAATAATAATAATAATAATAATAATACTTTATTTACCCTCGGTTTTTAGAGTAGCTTATGCAGCTAATATCTCCGAGCATTTATCAAATAAACTTAACATGATAAGAATCCCAACCGGCGGGAGGCAAACCGGTTGGCTATTTTACAAGGATGACCGAGGAGTTGAACCAGGTACTTACCCAGAACAACCAGCTAGTGGCCAGAGCGGGATTTGAACCCGGGTCACACGCATTGAAATCCACTCAGCGCCCTAACCACTCGGCCACCCTGCCTCCATCAAGGAGGATTAAGGATAAAGGAGACGTCTGCATTAAGTCCCGTGACGTAGGAATCATGTCATTGTAGTCCCCAAACTGGGATGATCATCCACATAAAGCAGCTCTGGTACACAGATCGAAATCAGTGGCTTCCTCCATCTATTTCTTTGTACAAGTAAACTTAATTAATGGCATGTTGATTAAGCCATTATTGAATAGCCGCGAATAGCTACTCGACTTCTTCCGGTCAGAACTGGAATTGCCCCATGGGAGATAGAGCGATTAGAAGAGTGTTGAACGGCAGCTTGAACAAAGTTTCCAAACTTGCACAATCTAAAAATTGCACTGACAACTTAAACGTCCGTCGACAGTCAGAAAACAGGGCAAAAAACACTAAGTTAACGCTCCCGCAAAGAATGCACATGTGAGAGGTCAAACAATTTTGTCTTTTTAAAGCCCTAACCTTTCGGCGAGTTTTATATACATGCTGAACGATTTCTCAGTAAGTTAAAATGCATTGACCAATCGAATAATTAGTGCACTTAGGTACGCAACTATACCCATCCTCTTGATCACTCTATCAACAGTTGCAAAGGGACTCAGACAGCCAGCCACCCCGCCCCCACCCTCTTGCCCCCCTCCCCCCCCCTTCTAAGCTTTAGCTTAATATACGCTGCGACTAAGGTCTGTATGGCTTTGTTTATTATTACTTCAGCGCCAGAAAAATGGATGCAACCAAACCATGGCCAAGGATTACCTGTTCTCTGAAATAAAAGTGGATCATCATGATAACACACGGAAATATGCATATGAAACGATTGATGATGACAAGACAACTAAGAGGTGCATTGCTGACAACTGCTCAAAAACTTTAAACCTTGTACGTCCAGTGAATTCAACGAAAAATGATAAGCGTTGCTATTTTATCAAACACAAAAAAATGCAATCTAAAAGGTGATGGTGTTCAACAGTTTTAGATGGCACGGACATGCTCGTTTTGCTAATGAATACAGTACAGTCTTGTTTTTTTTTTAATTAAGTCTCTCGCGATTCAACTTATCAGTCTGTTCAGAAAATACAGGCCTCGAGTGAAATAATTAACCTTTTAAGTCCCAGAAGTATGTAACTTGTAACTTTTCCTCATAATTTCAATACATTGTCCAACAGACAGGTCGAGCTAGAACCCCAAAAAGAGTACAGTTGTTTGGCAATCTTTGTTCCAAACCAGGGGTTTCAAAACGGCCAGGTATGCCCTTTCCATTAGAATAATCATTCAGTTGCAAGCCTGGATGAAGTATGGTTTCAAGTCAAACTTGACAAACTCCAAACCTTATAAAAGAATATTGTCGACATGACGATAGAGTCTTAGAATTTTGTCCAGGGATGTACTGATCGGCTAACTCTGTATAGTATCTTTACTGTGTGTGTGTGAATTGTTTGCCTGAAATGTTTATATGGCGAGTGTGCTAAGCGAATAAAACATTCAGTTTGCAATGCAGATCCCGTGTGGTTTACGGACTCGTAAACAAGATGTTTCGATTGAATGCATGTCCAATTCTGAGGAATCTGTAGAAGACGTAATGGCCACAGCTTTTCAATTATACCTGCGATTCATCCTTTCCCCGTTACAAGCGATTAAACGACGCTCGGCACCACTGTTCGAAAGGTTTGGAATAGTTTCAAAAGTGGCATCAAGCATTGCATACGTACGGAGAAGAAACAACGACGTGGTGTAATGCTGCCGGCAATTAGTGGGCCCTGAAGTCCAAACGGTTTTTGAAACTCTCAGCGGTACTGGTATTTTAAGCCAAAGGAAGAACATTCGTTTTGAGGGACATGTGTTCTCGTATGCAGCACAAGAGCCCAAAAAGGTCAACTGAAAACAGTTGATTCGTGCGTGACGCGTTTACAATGTGGACGAATTTTTGTAGGATGAAAATAATGCATGAAATTTGACATTATGAACTACAATAACCAAGACAGTTAGCAATTAGTAATTAGTGATCTGTTCTCTGGTTAGGTACATTAAATCCCGGTTTCCTCCAAGACCGAATTCATTTGAAATGAATCAAATCCATTCACGACCTTCTTACAATAATCACCTTGCATGATAAATGCATAAGACTGATTGCATTCATCTCGGGGGATATTGCGGCTGTTAATTGCTAATTAGTTTTAAACCTGTAGATAGGACGATTTTTTTTTGGGGGGGGGGGGTCTGAGTTTGTGCGTTATGGAGCAATTTCTAACAAGAAATTTGGAACCGCACCGCCAGACGCGTAACCTGCGTGCAGAAGTATTCTATTTCCCGAGGGCATGTGCTGTCGTGAAATGTAATAACGCACCAGTCGTAAATTGTGATAACATGCTGTCGTGAAGCGTAATAATCCAAGCTGTAGTAAATTGTAACAACACTCTGTCGTATTTTGTAATAGGTCGTGAACCTGAGAACGAGCAATTCTTCAAAAATCGTGTTTAGTCTTTTCAACAAATAACGGTTGAAATTGATGTCGGTGGTGATGGTGATGATGACAGTGAGGATGATGATGATGATGATGATGGTTTTGTAGGGGCGACCCCACCCCACCCTAGTCGGTCACGAGTCACGTGATCTAGAGAGCACGAGGAAGAACTGTGAAAATAGAACTTGAAGAAGAACCGAAGTTTCGTGTTGTGTGTTTAACCTTTATTATTTGATGCCGGACCAACACTCCTAACATTTGGCGACCCTGCCAGGACTGTCACTCGGGCGAAATTTGCCTGAATGTAGTGACAAAACGAAACTTCAGAGCTTCGCTTTTGCGAACCGAACGACGCGTGTAGTTTTGCTGATGTGCATGTGGACGACATTGCATGTTATTCTAGCGACTGGAAAACTCAAGACAAGCTACATGTTGAATGAAAATGCTTTCTGGCCCTGTGTAAATTCGTCGAAGAGTGTGATACAAGTGTAAATGCTGTGGTAACGAGCAAGTTGTTTCGTCTGTTTATCTTTGTTTATCTCGACTACAGAAATCAATATGGCGACCGAAAGTGAAATTGAGGAGCTTCAACTTGAATTGGAAGCGAAAGTTTGTGGTCTCGATGTCGATGCACTGGGACAGCTAGCAGAACACCTAACACTGGAAAAGGCAAAGCTAGGAAGGTTGCAGCTGTCAAAGCGAGTCCGTGAGAAAATAGAGGTAGATGTGAGCGAAGCAGAGGACAAGGAAACACTGCTCGTCGGCCTTCTTGCATTTGTGCAGGGAAAACCACCTCCGCTCGAAGATGACACGACAACAGAAACGAAGGTGAAAGTCGAACCGCCTACCCCGACAGAGAAAGCACAAGGCGAAGAAACGAAGGTAAATGTTGATGTTAGTAAGGTGCTTAGGGGGGAGTTCAAGATTCATGGTGTTGTGGCGGGAGATAATTTTAAGGACGGTCTGTCGTTTGTTAGTTTGGCGCGACAGATAGAATCCGGGACAAAGGCGGGCTACAAAGAGAGTGAAATTGTAGAAGCTGTTATTCGTGCAGTTAGTCCAAGCCTTCAATTGAGATCTTACTTGGAGATGATACAGGATCTATCGTTATCTCGCTTAAAGCAGATTATGAAAGCTCATTTTAAGCAAAAGTCAGCAACGGAACTGTATCAGGAACTGTCTGTCTTACGCCAGGAAGCAAGTGAATCTCCCCAAAGTTTTCTTGTGCGGGCTTTGAACTTAAAACAGCAGATTATTTTTGTGTCAAATGCCACTGAAGATTCCATCAAGTATGAACCATCTCTTGTCCAAGCATTGTTCCTCCATGTAGTAGAGACAGGTTTACAAGATGAATCAGTTAGAGCTAAACTGCGCCCTTTACTCGAAGTTGCTTCTGTAACTGATGAACAACTTATGGAGAGGGTTAATCGGATTATGTCGGCAGAGACAGAACACCAGAATAAGATGGGTGCAGTGGGCAGGAAAGGGGCAAGGGTTAACCAGGTTGAGACTGCCTCGCCTCCAAGTAACCAAACTCAGCCAAGTTCAAGTCCACCACCCCAGGGTGAGAGTAGCAAGTCCCAGAAAAAGGAGCCAAAACCCAATACACTGGAGACATCATAAGACACTTTGCCAGGCCATATCCACGTTGGAGGAGCGAAAGTACAGAGAAGACAGAGAAAAGACAGGAGTCTTTGTAAGTCATTTGTCACCACAGGAGCATTCCCAGGTAGTTCGTCTTGTGGGGCGTAAATGTACTGTCAAATGTTTGCTCAATGGGGTCGAGACTGATGCCCTCTGGGATACTGGAGCTCAAGTGTCAATTATTTCGCGTAGTTGGTTAAAGCGGTGCCTTCCAGGTTGTGACATTCGAGACATGACAGAGTTGTTAGGCATGGATGGGCTTGATTTAAAGGCAGCAAATGGAACTGACCTACCCTATGAGGGTTGGGTGGAACTGACTTTTAATCTTATTGAAGATAACTCTGACCATATTGTTAAAGTGCCGTTTTTGGTTGCCAAGGATTCCTTGGATATGCCTATTGTTGGATTTAACGTTATTGAAGAGTTTACTAAGCATTTTGAAGGAGATGCTTCAGCTGGAGTTCATGGATCGTTGGTGGATGTACCTACTTCAAGTTTAACTGGTGCTGACCGAGTAAATGTAGAGGCCCTTGTTCAGCTCATCAAAGCTGAGCCCGTAAAGGAATTGGCCACTGTAAAGTCAAGAAAGCAAGACACTGTAATTCCAAGGGGACAGTCAGTTGTTGTTTCATGTCGTGCTGCAGTGGGTCCAGTCAGTAAGATACCGGTACTATTTGAACTTGATCCTAACCAGTCTTGGCCTAGTGGTCTTGAGATACCCGTGACACAGGTGACTGTAGCAGGAGGCTCCACATGTCGAGTGAACATTCGAGTGGATAATCCAACGAAACATGACATTACTCTGAAAGGAAGGACAATTCTAGGACACCTCCAGCAAGTGAAGTCAGTCACCCCTCTTGAAGTGAAGTTAAAAGAAGAACTTTCAGCCAGTGTTAATGTAGTAGAATCTCAAATTACTGATATGCCTGAGCCACCTGCTAACCAAGGCAGTGACATGACTTACGAGGAACAACCATGTAGTTACATTCCAGATATTGACACTGAAGAACTCACTGAGGATCAACGCCTCATAGTAAGAAAAATGCTGTTAGAGGAAGCAGAGTCCTTCTCGAAAACTGATGATGATGTTGGAAGGGCAGAGGAGTTGCAAGTGGATATCAACCTCACTGATCCTGTACCAGTTCAGCGGAAGTACGCTTCTATCCCCCGGCCACTTTACGCAGAAGTAAAGCAGTATGTTGAGGATCTGTTGAATCGAGGGTGGATTCAAAAGTCAAGGTCAGCTTATTCATCCCCTGTTGTATGTGTTCGAAAGAAAGATGGAACATTGAGACTGTGTATAGACTATAGACAGTTGAATGCCAAAACAGTTCGTGACAGTCATCCTTTGCCCAGAATGCAGGATGCCTTGGAAAGCTTAGGAGGAAATCAATGGTTCTCCTTACTAGATCAAGGGAAAGCTTACCATCAAGGTTTTGTAAGTCCTGAAAGTAGACACAAGACAGCTTTTGCAACCCCTTGGGGACTGTATGAATGGGTCCGCCTGCCAATGGGCTTGAAAAATGCACCAGGAGAATTTCAACGCTTTATGGAACACTGCCTTGATGGTTTGAGAGATGATATTTGTATACCTTACATTGATGACATCATTGTATTTAGCCAAACATTTGAGGAACATGTTAACCATATTCGGAAAGTGCTTCGGCGATTACGTGAACATGGGGTTAAGCTTAAACCCAAGAAGTGCAAACTCTTTAAGCGAGAAGTTAACTATCTCGGACAGATTGTGTCAGCAGAAGGCTACCGACTAGATCCCTCAAATGTGGAAGCGGTCAGGACTCTGAAGGACAGTAAGCCTAGTACAGTTGGTGAAGTTAGAAAATTACTGGGTCTTGTCGGATACTACCGGAGATACATTCAGAATTTTGCCAAAATTGCGCACCCCCTCTTTCAGTTATTGAACTCTGAAGATGGGACAAGAACACACAAGAACAAGCAACATCATGGTACAGTACCATCGTCCCAACCGGTCATTTGGATGGAACAGCATCAAAAAGCAGTTGAAACCTTGTTAGACCACCTTGTGGCTCCTCCAATTCTTGGATACCCCGATTTTAGCAAGCCCTTTGTCCTGCATACTGATGCGTCGCAAGAGGGACTAGGAGCCGTGTTATATCAGAAACAAGATGCAAAGATGAGAGTAATTGGTTACGGCTCAAGATCATTGACAAAGGCAGAGAAGAATTATAATCTCCATTCAGGGAAGCTCGAGTTTCTCGCTCTCAAGTGGGCTGTCTGTGAACACTTTAGAGACTACCTTTATCATGCGCCAGACTTTACTGTGTATACTGATAATAATCCTCTCACATATGTGCTGACGACTGCAAAGTTAAATGCTACTGGTCATCGTTGGGTATCAGAGCTCGCAGACTTCTCATTTGCCATCAAGTACAGACCTGGACATGCCAACAAGGATGCTGATGCACTCTCACGATTGCCAATGAATATTGATTCTTACATGAAACTGTGTACTGTGAATATGTCCGAGGGTGATATCAAGGCCTGTTGTACGGCAGTAAGTGCATATGAACAAGGAGAGACAATTTGGGTGTCTGCAGTGAGCAATGATTCTGGCTTGTTGAACATGGAAGAAGTATCTCTTGGTTCTAGTGTGCATACGATTAACAAAAGTTCTGTTCTTGAAGCCCAGAAACAAGACC
Source organism: Galaxea fascicularis (assembly GCA_948470475.1). Taxonomy (NCBI): domain Eukaryota; kingdom Metazoa; phylum Cnidaria; class Anthozoa; order Scleractinia; family Euphylliidae; genus Galaxea; species Galaxea fascicularis. The sequence goes on along the minus strand of OX419343.1, from coordinate 22,372,835 downwards.
AGATGATAGGAAGAGTACTCACATTCTTGAAAACAGGAAAATGGCCCAAGTCATGGGAACTTAGACGTGAATTGCCAGCCACAAAGGTATTATTGAGACAGCGACGCAAACTCTACTGTGATAAAGATGGTCTGTTGCATAGAAGGAGCAGATCCTATTCTCAGTTGGTGCTACCTAAAAGGTTCCACACTGTTGTCTTTAAAGAACTTCATCAGGAAATGGGACATTTAGGAGCCCCTCGTGTAGTCCAGTTGGCACGTGAACGGTTCTATTGGCCCAACATGGAAGATGATATCACTCACTTTGTGACCAAAGTTTGCCCGTGTCTTAAACAGAAACAGCCAAACCTGTCTACAAGAGCTCCACTACACAGTGTGACTACTTCTTATCCATTTGAACTAGTGTCAATTGACTTTCTACATTTGGAGCCAAGTTCTGGTGGTTACGAGTACATCCTAGTTATTATTGATCATTTCACTCGTTTTGCGCAAGCCTATGCAACAAAGAACAAGTCGGCCACAACTGCGGCTGATCGCCTATTTAATGACTTTGTTCTACGGTTCGGTTTTCCAGCAAAGATTCTTCATGACCAAGGACGGGAGTTTGAGAACAAACTCTTTCACAGATTGGAAAAGCTCAGTGGTGTGACGCGTCTTCGAACAACACCGTATCACCCTCAAGGGAACGGAAAGGTGGAAAGATTTAACAGAACATTATTGCATATGTTGAGAACTCTTCCAGAAAGCAAGAAACACAAGTGGAAGGACTCACTGAACAAAGTTGTCCATGCTTATAATTCAACTAGAAATGATACCACTGGTTTTTCTCCTTTCTATCTATTGTTTGGACGCTCGCCACGCCTCCCAGTTGACCTCATGTTTGGACTTTCACGTGCAGAAACTGGTATGAATCATTCCGAGTATACTGACAAATGGAAAGTTGCAATGGCAGAAGCTTATGCACTGGCCAGGCAGAATATCTTCAAGTCTGCTGGTGAAGGAAAGAAGCAGTATGACCGAAAAGTACGATTCTCCAAGTTACAACCAGGCGACCGTGTGTTGGTACGTAACCTCTCAGAGCGTGGGGGTCCTGGGAAGCTAAGATCCCATTGGGAGCAAGCAGTACACATTATAGTCGAGCAAAAGAGCGACCTACCTGTCTATGAAGTAACACCAGAAGGGCGGAAAGGCAAGTCAAGAACCCTCCACAGAAATCTTCTGTTGCCTTGTGATTTCATACAAAGTGATTTGCCAGAACCTGTTGCTCA
>OX419343.1:22334068-22366568 GCA_948470475.1 Galaxea fascicularis | reverse complement strand
CTAACGCTCCTTCAGTTTAAAATTAAAAATTAAAATGTATTTATTGAGCGCCATACTCCACTAATCATTGTCCATGACACTTTACAATACTATAACACTTAATTAAAATAGAAAAAACAAAAACAAACAAAACAAGGGATAAATATGGTGATTGCCCGGATACGAGAGAAATGGTTAACATAAAAGACTCTGATCTACGAAATCCTTTAGAGGTTCAAGCTTTCAAATACGAGTTTGGCCATGAAATACGTCTTTCCTGACACCTAATTCAAAATGGTGGCCAGGTTTACTTTTCAGTCGCTTTCCGTTGAAAAGTCTTTAGCTGGCTTAGTGTTATTCCACTTCTTTTAGCTTTTGTGGTAACAATAAACAAAATGTTTGCATGCGGAAACATTTCTTTAACGTTTTTGTTTGTTTTCTTTTGATGGCCTTCACTTTGAGTTAGGTGGAAAGCCGAAAGAATCATGCGTCGATCAAATAAAAGTTATTTTACTTAATTAAGACGCGTCTTTTTCTTCAAATATTAGCCAGGCCCTGCAATCTCTCCAGTTGCGCCCGAGAGAAATCCTCCCTGACTTGTTGCTTTTGATTATAGTTGCTGCGTCCGACGTTGTGCCGTTGCTGTATAGAGATGTCAGTATCTTTGTTTTCTCTGTTTCATTTCGTCCGTTTGCATTGTGTAATACCCACACTCTACGCGTCCTAAAAAGATATTTGCTTTCCATTGTACAATTCACATGCTGCGAATGAAAAATAAAATTAAAAAAAAAAATGGAGGAAACTTAGTTAAGGTGTTACTTAAGTCAGTAGATAGCCGGCCTTTTCCCAGTTCTCACTTTTCTTGCTAATGTTTTGAGCCATCTTGCCATCCACGATTTAAAAGTTATGTAAAAATTCCAGTCTTTTTTTTTTTATGAACACCATCGTCTCCACCGTCGTATTTACTGCTTGCCGCCTATTTTTTCTTTGACGCGAACAAAATCGTCATACAGACCGTATAAATTACCCTCATGTTAAAGTAGTTTCCAGTTAAGTGTTGCAAAAGCCAAAACCGAAAGCAAATAATCCAACCAATCACAGCAGACGGAAAGAGTGTAAAGAACTAATCATAATTAAAAGCAGTCACATAAATGTCGCCAGCACTAAGCGCGGGAAAATACGCGCGTGCAGTTGCATTGGTTGAGAAAGTGGCGCGAGTTTTTTTTGCTAGCCAATCATAGACACATGCAATACAAAACTAAAGCATACCCAATTGCCATTTAATGCTCATGAAAATAACTCTATGATGATGAATCTATAGTCTTAAGCGCGTTATTGTCATTGACTACAATTACCAATCACACCGTCCGATGGAGGCTTTAACAATAAACATGGTATTTAAAAGAGTGAAACCTCAAATTATTTCTAGTTGCTACATGTGCAGAGTTTCAAACATACCTTGCGAAGAAACAGCTTTCCTTTTTCCACAGCCAGAAAATAGTGCGGCTTTCCTTCAAGACTATATGCTCGTGGCATTCCGCTGGTCATCCTTCTTGTTACAAAACCTGCAAAAAGAATTTAAGTAAGTGAAACTGAAAGTAAAGGATTGATAGATTTTAAAATGCAGTTCATTTCCGCAAATACTGCCGAAATGAAATGCATATTATGGTACGCTTGTAAGTAGTGCCATGATTTATTTTATACATAATGATGCGCATCATTCTCATTCATATATGATATATTTCATATACATAATTCCTATATAGACTGGGGGGGGGGGGGGGGCAAATATCTGAAACGCCGTTTGAAGCTAGTCGAGCCATTTTCTGGTCATTGTGTAGCCAAGAGGAACCCACTGTGTCCAAAACGTTGTTTCAAAGTCGAGCATAAGCCCATCTTTTGAAGTTCGTGCATGCACAGAAGGCAAATTTTTGGGGTTGAAACTACGAAGAGATTAGAACTGCATCGTATCGTAAATTATAGAACTAAATCAGAACTTAAATAAATTAAGAAAAAAACAGCTTACGTGTTCCAGAATCGTTCTCGTTTCCTGAAAATGACAGATTAAGGACTTCCGTATCATCCTTCCATTCGACCTTGAGATATTTTTCCGACTTAAACGATTTTATGGCTTGTGGCTTATCAGTAACTGGTAAGTTGCATTCTTCTAAAGAAAACCCTCGAGATCTCGACAACATTGGAAGCAAAACAAGCATTCCAACCTGTACACGAGAAAGAGCAGAGAAATGATAGTAGGTAACCTTCGTATACGTACACTTATTACCAAGGGGCATAATTTATTTTATGCAACCTGAATCGGGATTAATTATCCCGGATGGGTCACACCTAACCCTAATTATATTTATATTTAGACGCAGTGCACGCGGGTACAGGCCTCTTTCTTTACTGCTTCGGTGCAGGGCAAGGAGTTCCGCACCCCATTCCCCGCAACACCCACATTGGTACCATCGCAATCATGTTTGAGACAAGTCAGGCGTGTTTGCCCTCACCTTTGCTGGGAAAAGGTGCTCATTTCCAGATTTTTTGTAAGTTGATATGATATCAATAAACGGCCACTTAGCTAAGTGACCAAATTATGCCAGATAATTGTTTCAGTTTCGTCCCCTTTCCCAGCAAACTGAGTTCAGCCCTAGCAATGCACATTGTTAAATACATTCCTTTGTAAGCGAGCAAGGGACGTAAATAATTTCAAAATTTTACAATCTATTTTCTCTGGTTGACTGAAACACGTTTGATTAGCACATCTAGTGACTGCCAAACTTAAATAACGACAACATGTTACAACATTGGTAATCCATGTCTGTGATTCTGATGGCCTTCCAAGGTGTACTGCGAGTAAACGATGTTTTAACCATATCATTTGACTGTCACAATTATCGCCCGCTAATCAATCAATCAAACTTTATTTATGGAAGGTAACACGTAATAGTGGCAACCCTAATAAACTTGTGGCCCAAAACATAAAAGTTAAAAAATTGAAAAATATAAATTAATATGAATTACATACAATAATGTAAACTAGAAGAAACCATACAGTTATGGCTCAGATTGTCACGGGAGTCAATGAAGGTGACAAGTCACATGGAAATTTTGCAATTGTAGAGGCACAAAAAATTTGTTTTCTGGTTTGCTGTGAAGTTTGCAGTCCAAAATACCTTAATTGCACACAGGTAACGCGATTTTTGAGCAGCTGCAGCCTTGAAATGCCAACGTTAATTTCTCTCTTAAAGCAAATTATTCTCGTTTTTAGTACAACCGTCGTTAACCGTTTTAAGGCTAGTTGTAGTGAAATTGATCATCTGTTGTGCGATATTCACGGCTTAGAAGAGTTTTTCGGAAATCCATTTGTTTATCTTACCAATATATAAAAGAAAGATTCTATCATTATCATTGACGTCAAAAGTCAATCCATTTGCAGTCTACGGTATTGTTTCAAAAGATCATCGCTCAAGGTGATCAACATTCACATCTGGTGCAAAATTTGTTGTTGACTGATGTCTTACCAGTTTGCTCTCTTACGCGCGCTTTCTCAACTAAAACTGAAATCCAGTTTTGCTCGTGCGTACTTTTGCGATGTTATTGTGAAATAACATTTTGGCAGTATGACCACTCGCCTGCGGTTAATGATTCCGCTTGAGTTTTGAACACTTTATGAAGTCATTTTTTATGATCCCGACAGGAATACAGACGATAGAAAACTGCCACTGTTAATTAGATAATCAGTTTGATATCTATTTTGTTATATGCTGAACACCTTTGAGTGACACAATGAACGGAAAACAATCAGTAAAATGTCTCTGTCGAGGGAGTATCGACTGATCGATAAAACCTGAAAAAATGTCCAAACTGATAAGCACTCCATTGTTTTCTTTACTTTCTGAAAGCCAAAGCATCCATTCATTAGCTACTGAAAGTGTCGTGTTAACTTCTGAACTAATGATCGGATCTGAATTAAACATCGTTACTTCCTGTTGTATTGTCTAACCAAGTAGCGGTCTTGACATGGGGTAAACAAGTTATTACCCCGTTATTTAGTGTGTATTCTGTCGTTCATAGCAAGCATCTGGATTTTATGTGCTTAAATCTGCGAATATATATAATACAATTAGGCGGACTGGGATTAATCAATCGAAAAAAAAAGTGAGCGGAAACTTGAAGTTGGAGCAAGTAGCATGGAGCAAAGTTAGAATAGACGAAAGAATAAAACAGATTAGGAATAGGATTTAAAAACATATTGAATTAAATCTGATGCCTGTTTGCACAGATCTGTGCCGCGCACGCATCCAGTTTACAATGAAAGAAACGCAATGCAATGCAATGTGCATGTTGACAGATCTTATTATAGACTTATGCATGCTGCGAACAGAAAGCATGTTTTGCGGGTCAGTAAAATGTTATAAATACTGTACCATACTAGTTATTGATTGTTGATACTTTTTAAAACAGATTGTAACTGCTATGAAATGTTGTGTAAGGGCTGCAACTCAGTTGTAAATATGTGCTCTAAATTCAATTCAAGTTCATGCAAATTGAACTCAGCGCAATCGACCTACCATAAAATCAATTCGTTCCATCTTCAAGCGCGTGAAATTTGAAGTTTGATCTTCTTTCAGTAACTCGTAAGCTTAAGACGGATTGATTCATTGCAGAAAACTGCTCGATCGTTGGGAATTGTGGCCTCTTCTACGCGTGTATATATACGGGAAGGCCCCTTTTTGCCCTGCAATTATAACTGCCGTTATCACCAAACTATTTTCCATCCAATTAGCTCCAGAGGTCAATAATTCTTTGCTACAAAAGCGAATTTAAGGAAGAAAGGGGACAAAAAGAAAATCTGATGATTTTAAATAACATGCTTTAGCAACCTTCCGGCATTTGGGCTGGTTGCTTCCATATTTGAACTCTTCTTCTCCAAGACTGGAAATTTCTGTACTTATCATAATTTTCGGGTTTTTACTTAAAGTCGTTTTAACAGTTTACGTAATATTGTTTGTTTATAAAATTCACGCTATCACTATGCAAATCAATTGGCTGCGTTTTCAGAGTGGAGCATAGAATCAACCGGAAGTATTTAGTTGTTCTTTGAAGCATAGCGGGTCCGCGCTGCGACTCCCTGCTGAGCGTTGACGATAAAGCGTTTGATATGATATGCCGTTTGAAAGTTGAAGTCAAATATTTGCCCGCTGGCTAGCACTAATGCTGTTTTTGTTTCTTGTTTTTTGGCTACTTTTAATTGCCTTTAAGAATAAGGAAGAATTTCAGGTTTAGTTAAAAACGTATAACATATGATTTGCCCCAAACAAAATTATATTCTTTTCCAGATCTCAGCCTCGGGTTTGTTCTTAAAATATTCTTAAAATTCCGCACATTTCAGCCTGCAGTCAATATTCTTAAAAAATAATAAATTTTTATACAAAAAAAAGTGTAGTCACTTGGCAGATGTAGAGAAATTGAAAAAAAGCCCAAAGGGCAGGGACAAGTAAAGACGAAGAAAAAATAAAATATTATCCACGGATAATTTTTTATGAATGTTTTAAGAGCAGGTTACTTACTATAATCTATCGATCATATTTTCGTCTACAAATCCGGTTATAAAATTCAGCTAATCTTCTGCAAGTTTTACTTGTTTTTAATATATTAGAAATAAGAGAGAAAAAAAAAGAATGAAAGGAACTTACCATCCACTTAATAACATCCATGTTCTTGAACAATATCGACAAGTAGTGCTTAGTTGTGTGTTGTTTGTTCAAGTTAGGCAGGGCTTCAATTTAAACGGTCTCTTAACAATTGCGGAGTTTGTCGCAACATATTGGGGATGTTCCCAGTCGATAATAATAGGTTGCTTAATTTATGTAGCAGGTAGAGGCGGGCGTTTAACTCCTCTAAGTCGAAACCTGTAATGTTCTTTAAGACACTTTAAGAAAGTGTGTTCTCTATCAGATGAGTTTGTCTCTCAGAATACTATACTGTTTTCATTTGTTTTCAAGAGTGACCTATTATATTAAGTAGAACAGCTAACTTCGCCTCTTTCTTTTCGAGACTCAAAAAATAGTTCAAATGTAAATCGAAAGTCTTTTTATAGGTTTGCTTCCTCTTCCACTTTGATGACTGATCACGGGTCTTGCAGATAAAAGGCTTCATTTTAGATATTTGTTTATACGCGTGATCTATGTAATTGCTATTGCTATTGTATTAATTTTAACCGCTAACTTCGCTTCTTTGTTTTCTTGACTTAAAAATAGTTCAACTGAGGAACTCCTTTTTTTGCTTCCTCTGAGTTCCAACTTGCGATTGTATTGTCCGTCACTGGTAAAAAGCGCCCGGGTTCATTTTATGGAGTTGTTTATACGTGCGACCTGTAAAGTATATCGGGGTCTTTCTTTCCTTGACTCAAAAGTAGTTCAAATTGGGAATCTCTTTATAAGTTTGTTTTGAAAAGAATAAGAAAAAACAGTATAAAGTTAGAAAGGATCGCATTATTCACTTCATCTGATTCTTTGCCCACGATTTATAAAACAAATTTTCAGTTTTTGGACAAGTCTTAAAGGTGTCTCTGCTCCAAACGGGTGCTCTTCAAATATCTCAATTCAGTATCAGTTGTCTATACTAGCTAGAATTTTTCCTGAAATAAACTTTATGTCAAATTATTTGTTATATTAGTATTTTATCATTATGTTTTTATTTCAACTGAAGCCAAGTCTATTTGCTAAGTCATCGGGGCTGATTGTTTTTGAGAGCTATTGCAGTTAGTACGGTGATATAATGTGGATAAAGAGTTTTTTTGGGAAAAAATGACACTTGATCGAGACAAGGTTTTAGTCTTGAGATTTTCTTAGTATTTGATTTTTATTTTTCAGTTAATCGAAGAAAACAATGTTGATCGGTTTCTTGGATAGAGTTCGAACCGGATGCGAAACATGGCACACCCTTCCTATGTGTTTTAATTTTGGAAACATTAACCTACGTCCCGTGATCCTGGCTGTTTATGGTTACAACAAAATAAGTGGCAGTTGCACTGGCAAAGGTATCGTATAATAACAAAGTTTGTTATCAGTGTTGATCTAAAACTTTCTGTAAGAACGTGGTTTTGAATGACGGGTTGGCAACTGCCCGAGGAAGTGGGACAAACATTCAACGAGGGGGCGGCTAAAAAGCTCAGCTAAGACACCTTTGAATTGACCTGTGAATGCTTCGTTATTATTCCTTCTTGTTACCTTTCAGTGTGAAATTTGTATCAGGTGTCATACAGAATCATACAGCTGTTTCGGAAAACGTTGTTCAAAAAGCGGAAGCGACAACCTCCAAAGGCAATGGGTAGCAATGGTCCATGGCTACGAACTCCGCATGCTGATGCATAAAAACAGCCATATTCTTTTGATAAACGTCGAGAACCGACGCGAGGTGCGATCATACAGTAAATACCTACGATGACGGGCAATTGCCGGTTTAGGATGCATCGCAAATGAGATGGCGGCTATATATTCTTCACATATCGCCAAAAACGTATCCAACGCTAAGTAAAGGAAGAAAATTTCGGGCGACCAATAGATGTGTCCCGGACTACCTTACGGGATTGCCGCGTACGCCATTTGGCTTTCGTGAGGATAACCTTTCCCGAATCAACTGTATGCAAAAAAAAAAAAAAAGGCTTATTACTGACAATCGTTGGTGTCTATTACTGCAAATAAGGCGGTACGCGTCTTCAGTCAGGTGAGTGTATTGTTGAATAAGTGCTGCTGACACAACAAAAAAATCAAATTAAGCTACACTGCGTTAAACCAGCGTCTTATCCTGGTATTAAGCGTGCAGGGGTACTTAATACTTGGCTTTTCGCTGAAGATCTGTTTTAGCCTCGCCGGCCTCTTTGTTGTTGCGATAAGCTCCCTCTTTGTGGAGGTTGTTTTTCTGTTTCAGTGAAACGCTTTGGTCATTTTCTAACTGTACCTTCAATAAAAGTTGGAAATAAAGCAAAACTGTTTCATTCGATCTTTGATCTTGCAGAGCGGAAAGCCTTCAATTTTCGCTGATCACGCGAAACTAAATACGTTTTCGTCCGGCTCCTCTAGGCATAACGGCGAACCAGGAGTTGACGTTAACCGTCAAGCCTTCAGTAATGTGATTGCTCAATGAAGAATTTTATTCAAAAACTGGTCATAGCTTGCAGTGCAGGCGGTTTTAGAGATATTTGTCGTTCAAGTGTTTAATCGCCATTGTGGATTCGCAAAACATGGAAAGTTGGGACGAGCCTCTGCTGTTTACCTAATCCAAGATGGCGGCCAAACACTCGATGCGGGAATATAAGAGCACTCGCTCGCCCAAAATACAGATGCACTGCAGGCTAAAGTGGTCACAGCTGTGGTCACTTCATGACATTGTAGTACTAACTAATTATCCATTAAAAAATTCTTCTGAACTGCGAAATGAGACCTCAAACTTTGAATATTCAGATTCTCAATTTTTGTTTTTGGAGTTGAACTTGGGCTTTCGAGATGAGGTCGATCAGCTAGTAGTTTCGGCAAGCTGATTCCAGCTTGGAGATTCATAAGAAATTAAGATTCTGTCTCTTCCTAAGCTCTGCGAACCGAGCGAAACAGTTTGGTCAATCTTTTCAGTCTATCGGGCAGCAGAAGAAAACATTCCTGTGTCATCTGTAATGAAATTGCTGACAGTCGACAGTTGCTATTTGGTAGCCCTGTGAACAAAATGAACGATTGGGTTTCTTTGGGAAAATCCAAATCCGGATTCTTAGATCCAAACACGGATTTTGCGTTTCTTCACTAGAATCCAAAAATGGATCATGGATCTAAAGAATCCACATTCCGAGTGGATTCATTAGATACGCTGATCTAAATCCAGATTTTTAAGATTCATGATCTGTGCGTTTCTTTGGGGAATGGATCCGAAAATGAAATGTCACACTCGTGGCTTCACAAGTTCGCGGGAGATAAATAATGCAACAGGTCTTTTGATTTCTTTTATTAGCAAAACTTTTCGTCCTTAGCATCCGTTCAATGCTACTGCTTCATCTTCTGGTCATAGAAGGAGCTGTTGCTGGGGTAAATTGTCCACGAGGAAGTCTTCTTTCAAAACAAGCATCAAGCACGCTGTGTTCAAGGCAAAAATCCCTTTTTGGATTTTTCGTTTATTTGTTAGTAAACAATCCACATGATCTTAGATAAAAAATCTGATCTTGGATTTTCCCAAAGAAACGCATCTCAAAGTGTAATTTACACTTTATTCTATATGACTTTAGTTAGACCTTATTTACTCTATTTTGTTTTACAATTTGCACCTGCCTGATGCGAAACTGTGACCGAAGAAACAGAGCATTCGTGATAGTACAATACCAGACGCGATACTATAAACTTGATCGCGAATCAAAAGAAAGATTTGATTACTGCAGAGTAAAGTGATCTTTAATTTCAACAGTCACACTCTCCCAAGACTTAAAAAAAAAAAAGCTCTTCCGGTTGGCAAATTACATGCCGCATCAGCAACTGATAGGCGAAGTGACTCGGAACATCCGGCCATTAAAAACAGCTATTACGCGAATCTTGCTGAGAAATACAAACAGTACCATAGAACGATTAATAAATTGTGGTTTTTACCCAGTCAACACTGAAATTCAATTAATTCTCGATCCACAAGAATGCAAACTTGAAGTGCTACATAGATTTAAATCGAAAATTTTTGGCGTCTATGCGTGACATGCTTAAGTTGAAATCGTATATACGTGAATTACAGCAATGAAATTTCTCCAGTCCATTACGTTATATCCTTAAAACAATTGAGGGAAAACCCCCTCTTAATTTTCCTTTGGGTAATCTTGAAGCTGACAAACCAAAGGTAGAGCTTGTTCCCTGGGTATTTTTATTTTCAGAGAGTTTAATTCTCTCGATCTGCAATCAAAGGCGTTAACTTAACTAATCGTCAAATGTGGTGGCATTTTGCACTTCTGGCTTAAAAGGTTATGTTTTTTAACTAGACACAATTTTGTAAACCATTCTCTTCCTTTACGAAAGCGATTAGGAAGTGAATAATTATTGTAGAAACAACACTGAAAACGAAATCCTTCCTGAGCAAAAATAGATTTGTCTAGTACCAAACTGCGTGTTTTATCGCTGATGGCGCGCGACGAACTATCTCTTTCAAGATGTGCTAATGGTTTAATGTGAGTATATTTTAGCGCAGTCTTTAACATATCCGGAAATTTACGATAAGTGCTTATAGCTGCCTTCCATGTACGTAGTGTGACGTAGAGTTCCTGTTTGTCACACAGTTCCGAAATTTAAGTTGTACTCAATGTCGCCTGATCGGACGCTATCAAAAGGCATTTAAAGCGCTCGTGTAGCGTGACTGAACAAATAGAGCGTGTTCCATGAACCAGAAACTGCGATTCACGCGATATATTTCCGTGTAATTTGCCGTGTACGTACATGGCTAATTTAAGTACGACAGTTTCAGTTTCAGTTTAGTTTTCAGTTTCAGTTTATTTGTTTTGTCATTTTACACATACCACATATTACGCAAAATAAAATAAGGCAAGGAGACACAAAAAAAGCAGTGCTTATAAACATGTGCCTCCCCACGCCGCCCTCTTGCTCGGTCACTGCAATACAAGGAAAGAAGATCTGTGCCGATGCTAAAAAGAATACATCTTTGCATTAGGAAGACTGTTCATAAGAAAACCGGAAACCCTGTTTCTTTTTTCTGCCTTATGCAAACGACAATCAGTGCCGCAGGCACCATAGAATAAGTGCCACTAATGTCGAGTAATAGGCAAAAATGGAATGAAATTAAAAACGTGTTGTCAGGGATTTTGCTTTGGAAGGGTGGGGAAAGTGTTCCTTGGTTTCCAGAATCCAGAGCTTCAGCCCTCAAAGGGAAGAAGAGGATGGGGGTCATTTTGGTGTTATAGGTATTTCGTGGCGGGCGGACGCCCGGCGTAGTGGGATTGTGTGGTTGAAAAACAAAATGATTCCTTTCGTCAAGGGATTTCAATTAACCACGGCATCTTGCCGATCACCAAAAAAGGTCACAGGACAGTTTGCCATTGATGGGAAGAACGAGTAGCTCAAACTTGGTGGAAGAAGTTCTTTCTTCGGATGCGGATGCGTGTTTTGAAGTAGATGCGCATTTTTAATTGGTAAAAATCTCTATCGCACAGGTGACTAAATAAATTGAAGCTTAACATTTGGTTTAATCGTTGTTCCTTTTGTTCGTTGAAGCCCTGATTTTTTTCTCAGGCTTCTTCTTTCCAGTTGCTTAAATTGGAAAATTTACTGCGATGATCACTCTTCACATGCATCTACAACCGCAGTACAAATATGAATTATTTCATACATATATACTTCACATCACTTCACTGTGCGGGAAAATATGAACTCAATAAACGCGGAGGTCACGGGTTCGAATCCCGTTGAAGCCCTGATTTTTTCAGGCTTCTTCTTTCCAGTTGCTTAAATTGGAAAATTTACTGCGATGATCACTCTTCACATGCATCTACAACCGCAGTACAAATATGAATTATTTCATACATATATACTTCACAGAATTGATTTCATTATCTGCATTAAAAAAAAAAGAAATATATATATTACCCGACCTTTTGAAAACCGGGCTGATCTCTGCACCAACAAGCCTGTTCAAATGGCCACAAAAATGCCTGGCTTTTGCCAGGGGATACGTTCAATCGTTACCTGCTGGTCACGCCTGTTCCTTGGTATTTGCCAGCCAACTAGCAGGCTTGTCCTTGGCTCTGTCAGCTATCTCCAAATTCCCAACACTCAGCCACATGCTTTCAATCAAAGAAAGTAGTTAACATCGGCGTCAGCAGCTCCACAGCCTGCCACCAACCCCCCCCCCCAACCGAGACCCGGTTTGCCGCCAGGGGTCGCGGTGGAGCATGAGGTTAGAGGTCAGAGCCCCACAAGGGGCCCACAGTCTGTCTGACTGCAAATCAACCCAAGCTTAGCCCAGAAATGGCTGAGAAGTGACTGTAGTACTGCACATTTAACTAGCATTCCAGAACAAACAACTCAAACAGCCCATTTTTGATCGACTGCGTCCCCCCTGCCTTTTGAGCAAGCCCCCCCCCCAAATGCCCACAGCCTCTTAGCCCTATCCCTGCAGGCATTGGTGATACCTGCCTTGGCGGAACCCCTCCCCCCCTCAAAAATAGCGGGCCAGGCTGGGGTGGAACTGGCTGCCTATGGCAGCCAGTCCCACCTGAAATTCTAGAGCAAACATTAAAAATGAGTCATCCTGTTTTCAAAAATCCAGGTAGAATTGATTTCATTATCTGCATTAAAAAAAAAAAAAAAAATGTCGATATTTACCTCCCGGCGCGGTAAATATCCACCACTATTCACCTCAACGTCGGTGAATAATCATTCACTATGAAATAACTGGGGTACTTCATATTACGAGGTAAAGTCCTGGTTCGGGGTGATGGAAGGAGCTGGAGGTTAAAGGTACGGGCGGGGGTGGGGGGTGCTGGTACCGGAGGGGGGTTTGAGTGGAGTGAGAAAGTAGAAGCCGCAGTAGGTCTGAGTTTTGCATTGAAGTGCTATTCATCAAGACCAATGATCTCTGACTTCTCAAGACAAATTCAGCGATAAGGACAGATCTAGAGCAAACAACTGCAATTCCTTCGAACGGCAAAGCGGGAATTTGTAACCTGATATCTGAAGTTTCATTTTTCAAAAACTGGAATTGTGCGAAGTCATAGCCTCCTACGCATACACTCTTTTGACTCGTCACGTTGAGGAGGAAAGGTTGCGTGACGGGCCAAAACAATGTCTGCGTAGGAGGTTAGCAAAGTTGTTCAAACTCTGAATTTGCGACGGTTTTGAGAGTTAGAGTCTGCATTTTGTTTGCTTGTCTCGTGGCTAGTTGAGTTGTCAGAAAATTTGTACATTAATCGACATACAGAATTGTCTGCCTTGGCTAAATGCCACCTAAAGAATACAGGTGTGCTCCTGACTAAAGCACCCTTTTTTCACTTTCTCCCGATCTCTTAGCTTTTTATTGCATGTATGGACACACGTATTAGTCAGGGGTTCTGGCGCAGCTCTCTCGCCCATGCGCAAACTTGGAGTTAACGGAGGGGCCGCCATTTGCCCTTTCCCACCCCCCTAGGCATAGGTTGTAAACCTCATTTTTTAAAAAAAAAAAATTAAAAAAAGATACCTAAACCTATCTGGAATGAATAATGCTTCGAAAAACTATGGAAAACGCCGGTAAATCTACTGGAAAACCCGTAAATGCTAATGAAAAATGGAGCAAAAAATGTTTCGGCTTGATACGGGGGGGGGGGGGGGAAGCGGCAAATGGCGGCCCCTCCGTTAACTCCAAGTTTGTTCATGGGCTCGCTCGCTTCGCCAGAACCCCTAACTTATAGGTGTGTCTGCAAGTCCCGGCCCGTTGGCCCGCGCGACGCAGAAAAAGTTCGGCCCGCGCGGTACAGAAAAGTTTGGTCCGCGCAGCGCAGAAAAAGTTTGGCCCGCCGCAAGACCTGCGCCAGCGCGGAGCCCCTATTAGAGGAAGGGGGTGGGGGAGGGGGGTACCATGGCCAACACCGCTGTATCTGCACTCGCAGAGGATGAAGATCTTGAGCCGAGAACTTTTACCGAGCGTTTTTAGCTAGACCGTTACCAGGTCACTGGAAACCATTTTTAGGGGCGCTTAACACGTGGAGCAATTTCGCAAACCAAAACAACCCCGAAAAGCGCGATTTCGCCAAACACATAACGACGTGGTTATGAAAGAAATCGGCCGGTATGGCAGTCTCAAGATAAGTTTCGACAAAGAAATAAATTTCCAAAAAGAAAAGAAGAAAGAGGCCGCAACGGCGAAAGGCAGTTCGAAAAAATGACCCATTTCTTCAAAGGTGAACCATTCATTGCAACAAAAGCAACGACCAGGTCAGAAATTGCTGAAAAATACAGGAAAGCAATGGATGACATAAAAAGTGAAATTGATGCATAGGATGCGGAAGGTTCAGGTTGGACGGTTGACTCGGTGGAATCAGGCTGTAGTCTTCTTTACACGGACACGGACAGTTTCCTGTTAGAAATCGCGACAAAAGATCTTTACGCAGACATGGCCCAAAATGCGGAACATTAAGACACGCACGAGTACCCAGAAAGCCATTTTTTTCATTCGCTGAAAAACAAAAAAAAGTTTTGTAGAAAATGAAAGACGAAACGAGGGAAGTGCCCATTGCATTTGTTTGCATTGGTTTGTTTGAGGCCCAAAATGTATTCCATCCTCCGGGCGGACGACGTTGTTATCAAAAAAGCCAAAGGGGTGAAAACCGCCATAATTGACAAAAACATCCGGCACGAGACTTACAAAGAAACACTTTTTGGCAAAAAAGAAAAAAGCGCACAGCATGAACTTTCTCCGAAGCGAAAAAGATGAAAGATTTTACGGAGTAACTGTCAGCAAAACCACGCTGGCCCCAATCGACACAAAAAGGTGGATTGCCAACACATGTGATTAACACAAGAGCTTACGGTTACAACCCTCTTTCAGCGACGTCTGCGACGACTGGGGGGGGGGGGAAGGGGGCTTTTTCCATGACATTAACAGACGAAGATCTGGAATAAAATATTAGAATTATTTTAGGCCTGCCGGCAAACAGAGTTTGCGGTTGAGGGGAAAGCCCCCAAACCCCTCAACCGCAAATCTGTTGGCCCCGCAGCGGTATGCGACGGCTGGGGAGAGGGGATTGCCCCTATCAATCCTACGATACGATACGATATCCATTTTTTATAGAGGGTATAGACATGTTTAACCCAATAAGAGTTTTCTAACACATGGCCCTCTAGGTCAACACTAGGGGTGGTCACAGCCAGGGTTCATTACGTCCCTAGTGGTTCTCTCACGTCCCACAGAGTCAATTTGTGAAGAGTTGTGAGACGGGACCTCCGGTTTTATCGTCCTTATCCGAGAAGACTAGAAAGTCTAACATTTGCAGATGTCATTACAAAGGTAGCACTTTCTCCTCAGTTATTTAAAGACCCTGATTGTTGGTCCGGCCAGGGCTGGAACCCCCGACCTTCCGCACAGCAGTCCGGTGCTCTACCACTGAGCCAACCGGTCGGCGGTTAAGCCAACCTGTCGGCAATCCTCGTCATCGCTTTCATAGCGCTCGTCTTCGAAATAATCAGGGTTGGTGTTGGCTTTAAGGCCTGGAAAATGTTGACTTAAAATTATTTTTACGGACTCCAGAATCGCCTGGAACGTCATTTTCATGAGTTCGCATTTTCTCCCATTCAGTCGCAAAAGGCGGGGGTCCGAATGTTTTTTTTTTTTTTTGAGAAAAAGGTTTTCAATGCGCCCGGCCGTGTCGGCATCAGTGGTTTCAAAGACCAGAACGTATTTAAAAGGACCGTCCAAAAAGGCCTTGTACGCCCGGTGCGTTAGCCTTCTCGTGAGGTCTTTGGTGCGGCCGACCTTGTGGCAACGGCCGACGCCATCGACCGAGTCGAGGAAATAGTGGTGCGCGACGTAGAAACCTGGGTGCGCCATTTCGTTGATGGAGCCTTTTCTTCAAGTGGCCAATCGCCGAGGGGGAAGCTGAGTGTCTGGCGGAATAACCAGCAGCTCTTCGCGTACGAAACTCCGTTTGGGGCCGTCGTGCAAGTAGTACATGACCGGCGTGCCGGGTTTTTGGACTATCCCTTCAATGTTAAAAACTTTCAAAGACCAGATGGGATCGGTTGCTCTTTTTGTGCCGCCCTCCAGCTCACCGGGCTGGTAAAGATAGCGAACGCGGACGGTGAAGGGGAGTTTTTTTCTTTCATCCCCACAGGCCTGCGGTAAGTCAACGAAGGTTTTGCAAAAACAGACTTTTCTTTGATAGCTTCGGCGGGTTTTTTGCCGGCGAGGCTCGTTTTTTCGTTGTTGATCGCCGCAATGACCTCGGGCAGCCGTTTCACCCAAGCGGTGGACCGTTTTCTTTCAGGCATCAGCATTTCGACGGCGTACTGGTAGCCGAACAAGCGCTCGGCCAGGGTGTCGTTGAATCTTTCAACAATGGCCTGGTCGCGGTGCATATCTGGGCGCCCTCGGCGATTAGAGGTTTTGTGTTGTTCCATCTCTTTGGAAACTGCGCCCATGAACTCGCGCCCGGGGCCGACCTGAAGCATTTCGGGCCATGGCAGAGGGTTGCGCCTGTAAATTTTCTGAAAAGCCTGCGCGACCTCATCAGAGTTTTTTGAGGTCAAGGGTTCGGCCTCTTTTAGCGGCTGGCCACGTTGGCGACGGTCAGAGCGTATTTGAAAACTTTGCGCCCGCGCGGTAGATTGTCATGCGGCAAATAAAGAAGGTCAGCTTGGTGCAGCTTGTTGTCGGTGGGCACGTCAAATGTCGGCGGGGCAAGGTAAATCTGCCAAAGCCCCTGCTTCGCCAGCCACTTTTTTGCGGCGTCTTTAGAGACCTTGGCCGCTTCAGCCAACTTTTTGATCGCGGCGAGGCCTTTCCAGTAGCCGCCGGGGCTGTAGTAGGTTTTGGCAAGTTTGGCGTCCATATATGAGAAAAGACAAGTGTTCAATGTCTCCCGACGGGGGGTCTAGCCAAGGAAAGTATTATAAGCAATTCTGTCCTTTTCTGCGGTTCGTATCCGCTCAAGTTCGCGCTCACGCCGCGCATCTGGCGCTTTTTCTCCGTCCACCAGCATTCCTCTGGTTTTTAGATCAGAGAAGATGGCATCAACCGCTTCGCCAATTTTCTTTGGTATTGTGTGATCTGATGCCTCTTCGAGTCTCTGGGTCGCAATGTCGTTAATATCTTTCGTAGACGTTGAGCCAACCATTCTTAACTCTACTGCCAAAAACCCCTCAACAAAGTCCGTAAGTTCTTTCTTGAGATCCACACGAAACCACTCCACTTCACTTGGGTCCATCGTGATATACTAACACCACATATTTTTAAATGGCCTTAAGATGGGCCCACTCAAATGAAACGAAACGCGGCGTAGCCAATTGCGAGGGTTCCGGCGCCTAAAAAAAGCAGCTCGCCGTTTTTCTGCTGTGGGCTCGGCTGGTAAAAATCAGAAAACTTTGGCTCTTTCAGCGACGCTATCGGTTTGCCGGGGTGGGCCTGGTTGTAGAGCTTAAAAGCGTAGTCGGTGTTGGTGAAATTCTGCTTGGCCTGCGCGTGAATTTCAGCATTCATCTCGATCCAGTCGAGGAGCTGGGTTCGATCGCGGGAGTACTTGTTGTAGGCCGCCTGGTAGGCCTCGAGAGCTTTGTTGTGACGCTTTTTTTTTCGTCCAGCGCCGCCTGGCTGCTATCCCCGCCGAGAGCCCTCGCGAGATAATTGCCGCCAATGAAGGTCGCGGCGTTGAGCACGGCCCCGCCAACCATGATCGCGATGCTCGCCATGTCCTTACTGAAGATCAACAGTTTCAATCTCTCGCAGGCTTGTCGTTATTTGTTGACGGAGGGGGCCCATCCCCCCTAGCCGTCTTAGACTGAGGGGGAAATACCTTGTAACGGTTGGAAAAAAACATGATCGATTCCAAAATTGAAAAGCTGCATGACCACCAGCCCATACGCAAAAGCGGCAAACCTTTCCACTTTCCCATCGATTTCAAGCTCTTTGAAGGAGCTATTGACTATTAAAGCCATTGTCCCTTGGCTTTCAGCTTCTTCAATCTCTTGAATGGTGCGCTCGGACAAACCGAGCCCCCAACCGTCGGGAGAAAACGGGCTTTGCCCTTCCACCCAGGCCGTCGCAGACAGAGCCAGGGCTTAGATGTTGTCGGGAAGGATCTTTTGATCCGTGAGGTACTGTTTGAGCGCAATGCTGCCGGCCATAACAGCGGTGAACTGGATGTAGTTCATTGCGCTGCTGCTGGGGTCCGATGTGAAATTTTGTTTCAGAACCTTTTTTGCAACCCAGCTGATGCCGGCCGCAAGCCCGGTCAATGTCGCCGCGTCCTGAACGGTTTTGACAAACTTGTTGTCTGACATGGTGTGATATAAAAAAATGGAAACGTTTAAATGGGAAATTTGCTGCGGTTAAAAAGGGGAATAGGGGGTCGGTTTTACCAGTCGGGGGAGGGGATGATTTTTCCTTTTATAAGGTAATCATTAAGAGCCATGCTGCCGGCTATGATGATGGTCAATTCCAAGAAATGCGTCCCCCTTATGGTTGGGTCCGATATGAAATTTTCTTTGAAAATCATTTTCGCTAAATAATTAATGTCGGTCGCGGTTCCGGCTAACATCCCCGCGTTTAAAAAATATTTGAGAAGCTTGTTCTCGGTCATGGTGATATAAAAAATTGCAAAATTTTAAATGAAAATTTGCAGCAGCTTTTTATTCCATCTGACGGCAGCCATTGCACGGAGCACGCTCTCGACTGGGGGGGGGGGAGGGTGTTTGCCGTTGCAGAGCCTTGTTTAACCGTCTGTTGATTTTGTCGCCCGACGGTGAATGCAACTTTCGAATCTTCGAGCTTGTGGTAAATGCCGATCAGCCCGACGGCGATGCTGCCGAGAGTTAGCCATTGGGTCGTGTTCAAGCCCCCCGAATCGGATTTCGGTTTTTCTTCTTCGGAAGGTCTCCCAACAGGGTTTGGGGCCGCGGCCGGTTCTTTTTTAGCTGCCTTGGCGGCTTTTTCTTCGGCCTTTTTTGCCCTTTCTTCAGCATCGGCCAAAGCTTTTTTCTGAGCTTCGCGAGCCTCTTTTGTTTTTTGCGCAGCGGCTTTTCCGGTGGCAACCCTCTTGGGGTCTTTGGCCGGCTTGGTGGCGGGGGCTGGAGCAGTTTCTTGCCCGGTGTTCCCCTCTTCGGCAGACATGGAGCTGTGTGTATATTTCTTCGTTCAAATTGCCGCGGAATATTCAGAAATTGCTGCAGAATGTTCAGCAATTGCTGGGGATTGCTGAGGAAGTGTTGGGGATTTTGGTTGGACATTTTTAATTGGCCCCCGCCCGCCCGTCTGCGACGGCTGTTTGCCGACGGGGGTGGAAGGGGGCAGAGCCCCCTTGTGGGGAGAGGGGGCTTTTCCCCTGTCAAAGAATTCGACCCCGAAAGGGTGCCGCAGCGAGAAGACAAGGTACGAGTACTTTTGTTTTTTTTAGCCGAGCGATGAGAGCTTTGTATTCCTCCGGGGTTAACTCGCCTGCAAAGTTTTCAAAGATGCTTTTCATCGTTTTCGCGGCAGGGGTGTAAAAAAGCACGACCGCGGCCACATTCTCCCGGAACGAGGCCATGATGCTTGTGTACTTCTGGGTCAATGCCTGAACGCTGATGCCTATGTGGCGCGCCGAAAAAGCGAGACTTACCAGATCGCCCGTTCGACCTTTCACGTCCTTCGTGGCCGCGCAGTCGTCCAGGACGATGAGGGTGTTTGTGCCCTCAAACAGAAACCTTGCGACTTTCAGCCACAATTACACCTCGTGCTGGTCGCAGATCACGATGAACATTCGTGGGTATTTTTCGCCGAGGTACCGGAAGGTCTTGTTGTGGGCAAACGTCGGGAATATCAGCACCATGTAATCGAACTTGCCGCGGAAAGGGCCGTTAAGCTGGTCTACGACGAATTGCGATTTCCCCGAGTTGGTGGGGCCAGCCACCAGCACGTTGAAAGGGATGTTGGCGGGGTTCATTATTTTATGCAACAGATGCCGCAACGCCTCAATATTGAATTGATTTCAGCTGTTGCCCCAGGATGTTCATTTGGGCATCGCTAATCAGCAAAATGTGGCAATTTACGTTTCCAGAGCCGCTGGCGGTTCGCTTGATCTCGAGCTGCACCCCATCTTGGGTGTTGACGAGGCGCGTCCCGCTGCCGTGCATGTCTTGGTCAATCATCGAGCGCAGGTCGATTAAAACCCCGAACTTGTTGTCGGAGTAAAACTTGGCGGCATCGATGTTCCGCGTCACTACTTTCTTTTTGTCCGACTTTTTCATGAAGAAGCTGGTCTCTTTCCAGAAATCTTCCGCTTTCAGCCCGTCGTTGTATAGCTGGTTGGGCGAGCCATTGATCGTGACAGCAATTTTGGTGATGTCAGGGTTGAAGTGTTTTTCTGAATTACAAGCGCCGACCGCGTACGGCTCGATGAACAGGAGAAGGATGCCTTTCAACGAGCGCCTCTCGGGGTTGATTCGGAGGTTAATTCGCGTATCAGTGCCGCGCACAATTTTTATGACTTTGTCCCGATGCACGTGGTCGTACAAAAACTTTTTCCCCGTTAAGTAGATGCTGTTTGCTTCTTCCGCCAGCGTTTTGCTTCGAATCTTTTTTCTCTCGAGCTGGATGTTTTTGTCCTAAATAAAGTAGGAACCTCTCGACTAGCTCGTAACTACTTAGATTTTCTTAAAAATAAGGATTAGGATATTGCCGTCTGGGAGCCTGCTGTACATGTCCTGCAGGACGAGAAGTGTAATGCCACGGTTCAGGGTAAGTCCTTTGTTAATGAGTTTAACTCCTTCAGCCGAGGCTTGGTGATTGCTTCTCTTAACATAAACAGTTTATTAGCCCACATTGACGAACTTCGAGTTTTCACGTCAACCTCCAAAATTGATATACTTTCCATTAATGAAACTAAATTAGATTACACTATCGATGATAGTGAACTATATTTACCGGGCTTTGAAATAATAAGGAAAGGCCGTGAGATAAATGGGCGTAACGGAGGTGGAGTTTGCTTCTATGTGCGATCGAATCTAAACTATAAAACTCGTGAAGACTTGAGTACAGAAAATCTTGAATGGCTAACTTTAGAAATCACCAGGCCTCGGTCAAGACCATTTTTAGTAACGACCTGGTATAGGCCTCCCGATTCCCCTGTGAGCCTTTTTAACGAATTTGAGGAACTAGTTGACAAGGTTGACGCGGGAAACTGGGAATTTTTCCTTTTAGGGGATATAAACGTGGATCTAATGGTGGACACGACTTCAGCTAACGCCGGTAAACTTAAACATATATTTGGTATTTATGGATTGGATCAGCTAATCACAGAGCCGACGAGAATTACCCTAAGTTCTCGCTCTTTAATTGATCTTTGTATTACGAACACACCAACTAAAGTTGCAAAGTCTGGTGTTGTCCATCTTGCAATTAGCGATCACGCACTAATTTATATGACATATAAGGTCCAGCATGAGCGTGCAGGCACAGTAACAATTAAAACCCGTCAAATGAAAAATTTCCATAAAGCTAGCTTCCTAAGGGACCTTCAAGAAAAGGCATGGTCAGATGTTGAAACACTAAACGATCCAAATGATATGTGGTCAATGTGGAAAGATATGCTGATGCAAACCATAGATAAACATGCACCTCTAAAAACTAAACGGGCTGGCAACAAAAAGTCTCCATGGATTACTGATCATCTGCCCCATGAAATGCATAGAAGAGATTTCTTAAAAAAGAAAGCAGTTTTGGACGGTTCCCCTTCGGCTTGGGATCAATATAAACGTAACGTGCCCGGAACCACACAAACAACGAAATTAAGAAAGCTAAGCGTAAATATTTTACTGACAATTTGGAGGCCAGCAAATCAAATCCTAAAAAAACCTGGCAGTTAATTAATGATTTGTCTTCGCGACATCCAAATAAAGTAAGGAATATTTCGGAAATTAAGGTTAGGGACCAAACTATAACTGAACCTTCTGAGATAGCCGAAGAGCTAAATCTGCATTTCTCAAGCGTTGGTGAGAAACTAGCCTCAGAAATACCGTCATCTAATGTTGAGCCAGAGTCATACTTTGAAGCACCTAAAGCAACCTTTTCTCTGAAAGATCCACCGGTGAGCGTAGTCCGCAAACTGTTGGCCAAACTAAATGAAAGGAAAGCTACAGGCTTAGATAACATTCCATCTAGACTTCTTAAAATGGCTGGCGACATAATCGCACCATCGCTCACTCAAATATTTATAAAGTCGATTAACACTGGTATTTTTCCAACTGAATGGAAACTCGCTAGAGTAACTCCTATTTTCAAAAAGGGCAAAAGGGACGACCCGAACAACTATCGACCAATATCCATTATTCCGACCGTTGCCAAAATTTTCGAAAAAATTATATACGACCAGCTCTGTGACTATCTTAATGATAACAACTTACTAACTCACTGTCAATCTGGATTCCGATCATTGCACAGTACACTCACTGCATTGATTGAAGCTACTAATAGTTGGTCGGTCAATATTGACAATGGCCTTGTAAATGGTGTGATTTTCATCGATCTGAAAAAAGCTTTCGACACTATCGACCATACTATCCTTATACGAAAGCTTCGAAAATATGGCGTTGACTCGGGTAGTCTCAAATGGTTTGAATCATATCTTTGTGACCGAAACCAAAAATGCAGCACAAATGGCCATTTATCAAATACTGCCCCAGTTTCTTGTGGCGTCCCACAAGGTAGCAATCTTGGTCCACTCCTATTCTTA
The DNA here is from genome assembly GCA_948470475.1 of Galaxea fascicularis. NCBI lineage: Eukaryota > Metazoa > Cnidaria > Anthozoa > Scleractinia > Euphylliidae > Galaxea > Galaxea fascicularis. The sequence continues at coordinate 22,344,157 of OX419343.1, read as the reverse complement.
GTCTATATTAATGATCTTCCTAATTGCCTCGCTTCAGCCTCTCCTAGAATTTTGCCGACGATACTAATATAACCTTCGCTGCCAGTACAATGATTGATCTTGAGAATGCTGTAAACTTAGAACTAAGAAATCTTCAGCGCTGGCTTACAACCAATAGGCTAAGCCTTAATATCGCTAAAACTGAATTTATGGTAACTGGGTCAAATCAACGAATACATGCACTATCAAATAATCAGATCGATATTGAGATCGATGGGAAATCGATCAAAAAAGTTGAAGAAGCTAAATCGCTGGGCCTGTTTATTGACGAACACCTTTCATGGACAAAACATATAGAAGAAATTAGTAAGAAGATATCTTCAGCGATAGGAGCACTTAAACGAATAAGGCCATTTATCTCCGAAAGTACTGCTCTTCAAATTTACCAAGCGTTCATTTTGCCCCATTTTGATTATTGCAGCCCTGCTTGGGATGAACTTAACGTTACCTTGAGCGTGAAACTCCAGAAACTCCAAAATAGGGCTGTTAGGGTCATTACCAGGTCGAGTTACGACACTAGTGCCAGTATCCTTCTAAACAGGCTCAACTGGGACAGTCTCTCCACACGAAGGAAAAAGCTTAAAGCAACGTTAATGTTTAAAATAATTAAGGGGCTTTCCCCAGCGTACCTGCAGGATTTATTTAGTATCCGAAGTACACCGCACAACTTAAGAGATTCTGAGATTAAGCTAAACCTGCCCAAGCCACGCACAAACTATTGCAAGCGTGCCTTGGGCTACAGCGGGGCGCTACTATGGAATAGCCTACCTGTAAACTTAAGAAAATCAGATTCTCTTGGGTATTTCAAAAGGGAACTTGACAAATTTTACAGCAATTGTCAGTCGGGCTCCCACACGGCAATCTTGTAAAACAGTGTTATTTTTAATTAACTTTTTAACTGAAGATTTTACCGTGTTTAAATAAATAAAGTTGTATGTATGTATAACCATTTTGTCGATCAAAGCCCGCGAAACGTTTTGCACAAGGTAGTTGTTGGCATGCCCGCCCGCTAGGTCGATTTCGAAAATCAGGGAGAGCGAGCCCGGTACGAGCACCTCGTTTTTATTTAGTTTCGGCACTGAAACGTACAGCGTCTCGCCGGGGTTGGCCTCGGTCGGGTTGAGAGTTATTCGCTTCACCGCCCGCTGGGCTTTCATGGCGCCGAAGGTTTTTTCACTGTACGTCGGGAGAAGGTTCGGCTGAATCGCAGCCATTGCGATATATCTTTGCAAATTTTTGTTCAATTTAAAAAATATAACGGGGGGTATTGCGCAATGGCGGAAGGTGGTGCTGAGATCCCCAAAAACCCCTGGGTTGACGACAATTTGGACGCGCACGATTCTGACGACGAAACTGATCTGCTTCGGGGTGACATGACCCAGCCCTTTCAACCTGGTGGTTCGTCTACGCCGTACCACGGCGGCGAAGAAACTGCAAACACATTTGCACGAAACTATCGGGCTGCCGGAAATTACTGAAACGGAGCCTGTAGATGAAAAAAGTCTTTTTCTGGGTTTTTCAAAGACGGGCACACGCCGCGCTGCAGGAAGTAAAATCTCCGAATTATTGGCCTCCTTTTCAGGTCATAGAAACCCTGAGCCGAAAACCATTGAAGCAGTGAAAGCGTTAATCAGAAAACGTTACCCGTATGCGGATGATAAATTGCTCCAACGCATTGGTCAAAGGGGCGTGACAAATAGCGCGGGGGGGGGGGACCAGATGACTTTATTGTGGTAGGCCCAAAAGGAGGGAAATCGGGCCCAAAAATTGTGGTTAGGCAGGGTTACAACTACGGCCTTTCTGACACTTTTGTGAATCAAAATGAAGAACTTCTCGGCTCGAAAGCTGAAGATGGGATTGCGGCAAGTAAAAAACAAGAAAGCGAACTACAACGCAGTTTGGCAGCTGAGAGGTAGCAGCTAAGTTGACCTTGTGTGTTTTTGTAACTCGGAGTGCAGAAAACTGGAATGCGTGGCGGGTTCGTTGTTTGAGACAACGATTTTAATGTCATTGCATCAATGTGTTTCTTTTGGTAGAGTTACCCAAACAACTTTATAGATAAAACATTCTCGGAAGTCAAATTCTCTGACAGAAAGAAAGCTCTCCAAGAAAACGCAAAAGTACGCAAAGAAATATTGCCAGGATGGGCTCCTGATATTGCCCTTTGTAACGCAATACAACCCATCTGTGCCTAACCTAAAACACATTCTAATGGAGAAATGGCATCTTATAGAATTACCACCTAAACTTAACGAAATGTTCAAAGAACCTCCGATCATTTCTTATAAAAGAGGCAGTTCATTAAGAGATATACTGGTTCTCTTTAACGCTACATGTAGAGGAGCAAATACATTCATGCGACACGTTTGCGGGATCTGTGAATGGCCTGTCACTATTTAATTACCCGGAGGAAAACCTCCGTTTTCTGTCAAAGGCTTGTCTGCCATGTCTGCGGCGGGAAACACAATCATCGGGGCGAGCGACCCAGTTTTTTTTTTTTCAGAATTTGCATCGTGGGCTGGTGGGTTGTTGTGTCAAATGCGGTCTCCGCAAAGAAGTTGTTTTTGCTAGCGTGGGGATATTTGGCGGAGAAAAGAGCCCACGCCTTTTTTTTTCCAATTCCTGCCGCAGCTTTGCCGCCTCGGAACTTTTTGCCATTCGTTCCAGCCAGACGTACCTACGATGGCTTGGGTATATCTTCATGCCTTTTAAATTTAATTTCGTAGAATGGGTATGGCTATGCTTAGCGTCGTCACTTCCGACAACCCCTGCACCGTCTATTGACGAACCCATTCCCCAACCCCGAATGGTTGGGCTCGTTTTTTTGCAATGAAAAACCCCTGGCTTTATCTGCGCTCTCCCGCAAAAATCGAAGTGCTTGATTCTTGGGACCAGGTGCTCGGACAAAAAACTCTTTCCCCGCTTTTCTACACCCCGCCACGGACCTTTCCAAATACCTGAACGACGAGTTCAAAAAATCGCCGACCTTCAACGTCACTTTTGATTATAACGCAAACACTGGGATCGTCACACTCAAAAACCCCGATTCTTTGAAACTGCGGTTTTCTCAAAGTTTCGTTGATTTTTTGGGCACGCCGCCGATTCTTGACAAAAATTTTACAATAACCGCCTTCAAAGCAAGATTTGCGATGTACGTTCATTGCGATTTGGTCGACCCTCAGCGCAATTTGCTGAACGGGGAAAAAAGCAATCTTCTTGTTTTGCTTCACGGGTTTGCCCCATATTTTTCCTCTATGGCCTACCATTCGTCAAACAAAACTGATTTTCGGAATGCTTCATCGAGCAAAATGATCAACAGTGTTTCACTTTGGATCAAAGACGAGGATGGGACGCTTGTTGATTTCCACAGTCAGCCATACTCTTTCGAACTTGCACCTGAAAACTGCTAAAACTTTATATATGGGCCTCATTGATTCTTTCACCAAAACATTCGGCGCCGGTCAGGTTGGGCCACCTGGGCCTGAAGGTGACCCCGGACCTAAAGGGCCTCAAGGCGACCTTGCTCCTAATTCCGACGATTTTTTGAAAATCGACGGCTCGAATTTCATGATTGCCAACCTCAACATGGACGAAAACCGCGTCAAGAACATGACCGACCCCGTCAACGAACAAGACGCCGTGAACAAACGCTTTCTCGAATCTAGCGTTTCGATTACCTTAAAAAAGACGGTACTAACTTCGCGACCAACAATCTCGATCTCGGGAATTACCGCCTTACCAATCTCGCCGACCCCCTTTCCGCAAATGACGCGGCCAACAAAAAATACGCCGACCGGTTCCTCCCCCTCACAGAGGGCCCCATACAGGGCATTTTGAACATGAACAATTTCAACTTTCCAATCTCCCCCTCCCGGAAAATATCGAAGACGCCGCCAACAAACAATACGTCGACAGCAATTTTTTGAAACTCGACGGCACCAACCACCCACTCGCCAACATCGACCTTCAGGGCTCGGCCAACTTTGTCGGCATAACCGAGGTGCCCTCCAGCGGCTTGACCGATTTTTCCAGCGTGGTCAACAAAAAATACGTCGACCAGTCCAATATTCAGCCCTCTGGACTTACAAACGTTTTTCAGTACCTCATGAACGACACCAACGAGTCCTCGAGAGAGACCGACCACATCACCGTCGTCGATGTCAGCGATTTTCCCGAGTCACCCCATTTGGTATACAAAAAAGCCTACAAAATTTCTATCGGCGCCTCGGGGGCCAGCAACTACCGAGAACGCATCGATTTCAACCTTGACCCTTTGGCCGCCGGCGATTACACAATGGTCGCCGAATATTTTCCTCCGCTTGCGCAAAATGTTTCCGTTACTGCCGCGATCGGCGCCGGCTCAATTTCTGGCCAAATTTTTTTCTAACCTCCCCGCGCACGGCTCAACCCCTGCTTACACGAAAATCGTCATTCAGCTGACCAATGCACGGACCGGCCTCGGCACCGACTACATCTATTTTGATTTGCACGGCGATTTCACCTCCGACTCTGGAAATCAGGCTCGCATAATCGTTTACGGCGTCAAGCATCACGTTCTGAGCATGCCATCTTCTTTGCTCGATAAAGCTTTCAGTTTTGAAAATGGGGAAATGGTTATGAATACAAGCTTGGACATAAATCGCCATTTTTTTTTCTGAATCAGCCAAAAAATACTTATGGCTGCCTTGTTGCTGGTACTCCCGAAAAAAACACTAAATTTAGTTTCATTTGCGAAAAAAATCATACTATGTTTTTCTTAAGCCCTAAGACTTTAAGAAAAATGGCAATACATGCAGAAAGTCATATCTCTTTAGAAAATTGGACTGTAACTTTCGTTTTAGTGAAAAAAGAACATAAGTTGGTTATACGCCAAGTGTTGACAAAAACATTCAATTCTTATTTTGTTTCTTTCGAACATCAAAATTTATTTAATTACGAGTTTTTGGGGTTTTATGATTTTAGAATTTTGGAAAAAATAAACCTTGGAACAAATTTCATTATCCCCATATTGTACTATTGATGATTTATTATACCATGTCTTCGGCCAATGTGCTACAGGAAGCAACCGCTCCGCCCGAAGAAGAAGTTGTGGTCGAGCAGCAATACACACCACTCTACCCCCGCCTTTCATCCGATCCCCAAACTTTTCGGCTTGGCGAAATCAGCCGGATCAACAAAGAAATCGCCGATGAGGCCGAGCACTATCGACGGGGGCTGAAAAAATACAAAAAGGTTCATAAAGCCTTGAAATTTACCGTGGCCGGCCTTGGGGTTGTTACGACTGCTATGTCTTCGGGTGCTGTGGCCTCGGCTCTTACCGGCGTTGGAATTGTCATTTCCGTACCGCTCGGCGTTGTGAGGGCTGTGTGCGGCGCTGTTTCCACTGGCTTGGTCGCCGCCAACAAAAAAGTTGGAAATAAAGTCAACAAAAATTTTCGCACGAGCTTACTGGCAAATGTCAATACAACACAACCAATTCTCTTGTTTCCAAAGCTCTTGACAACAACAGCATTTCTGACACCGAGTTCAAAATTATCACTCACGAGATGGAAAAATACAGAAAAATCAAAGATGCCCTGCAGCATGCAAAAAGGCCCACAACCAACGCTGCCGATCTTGAAAAAATCAGAGAAGAGGTCCGTGAAGAAATGCGCAAAAAAATTGCGGCAGCCGGTGCAGCTTTCAACTGAAATTTAAAAATCGTCGGATGAAATTTCACTTGACAGTTGGCGGCCCCTAACAATCGCATTCCTCAGAACTCTTACCGCAGGCCCAGCAGCGCCACCAACCGCCAAATTCGCATTTTTCCATTTCCATTTCACAAAACTTGCCCTCCAAAGGGGGGCCACAACCCCCTTTGCATTGCCGCGTTTTCTTTACATATTTTCCCGTTTTCTTTCCACAAAACTTGCACTCCAGAGGCGATAAAATAGCTCTCAAATCGTCACCGGACATGGCCAAATTAAATGTTCCCAATCCTCCTCTATGGCGTGCCGCTAAATTCTTATAATGGGCAAAATTTAGCCCCAACCCATGGCCAAACGCTCCCGGACATTTTTGGCAATGACTTGAGTAGTAAAGGGGGCCACTTGGGTAAGACAAAAGAATAAATTAAAAGAACAATGGGGTGAGTATTCCCTAGGGACAGAGAACAATGGGGATATGGTAATTATCACGTGCACAGCACGAGGGCAGAAAGCAGGCTATGACGTCATCATAGGAGTCAAAGTCCAGGATTTCGCAATAGGGTTGACTAGTATCGAGGAATGACATCATCACATAGGTATGCGAAAGAGATTGCTCAACTCCATGGCTTGCCACGCATCGTCGGCTCTTTTTTCAAGAAACACTGGCGTGATGAGGTCTTGAAAAATAAAACTGATTCTAATCGAAAAAAAACTAGCGGGAATGAATGTGTTTATTCAAAGATCAGATGAAAATGTAAACAAGAATGTTGATCGTGAACCAACGAATTATACTAAGTTTGTAATTCGAGTGTGTAGAGTGTATTCTTATCCGAATGATGAAATCAAACGAATGTTTTGCGTGCTTGATCAAAATGAATTTATAAAGTCTACATGGAGGATGAATTTGTCAAACTTATCACACGGCGTTGTGTCGGCAGAACCACGCGCTTCGCTCTCATTGTGTAATCAGAAGTAAACACGGTTTTTTGATTTCGAGTTTTACCTTGGCTTATTGTAGAAAAAGACGAAAACTTGAATCAAAGCGCCAACGGAGAACCATCTTCGATTACGATGGAAACATTGAAAGCTAATCACAGTTCCACTTTAGTTCAGTTTACTTATGAAATGTTTTACAGCGGTGATCATATTGGCGTGAACACCTAAAATATGTCTGGAATGTTTGTTTTAACCAATCACAGGCGAGATCCTCACACCACAGAAACCACAGGCAACGAACGGGTTTCCTATCTGTCACAGAACAAATTATTTTCGTTTTGTTTTAACATTCAGTCTTTTTTCAAGTAAGCAATTGCTTTTCCTTCCTGTTTGTTTACAGTATGTGCTATGCTAGCGAAGAATACAGGTTTGAGCTATTTTAAAATAAATTACAAAGCCGATGTGCCGGGCTGATGCACGCGACAGTTTGGCGCGCGAATTTTCAAACTTTTGGTAACGATCGAAATCGGTAGTTACGAAATCTTCTTGGCTAAATTCCCTCATAACTAGCTTCCAATAGCATGTAATCCCCTAGATATCAAATGCATAAATGCCTTCAGAGAAAAAGCAAAATTATATTTGGAAGGAATACTGAAAATTGGCCAGTTTACTTTGCGCGATGTGTCGATCATTCCATAGATGTTGAATTTGGTTGGCGGTCTTTCCAGTTTGCGATCTTGCGATCAACGAACTTTTACCGGCACAGTAGTTCGAAGGCTCAATCGTTAACCCACATAAATCCAATCCCCTTGTTCTATAAAAAAAATATTAGCAAGGATTATGCTATCAGAAAGAAAAACATCACTATTGTTCATTTTTTGTCTTCATGTGATACGTCACATGGGAAGCTGGTCGTCCTCGCGTCGCTTGGCTTCTAAAATTTTTCTTTCTAAAATCGAATGATGTTCTTCATGTGGTCCTCAGCACTTATCTTGGGGAACAGCGGTGTTTTAAATTCCTAATAAGACAGCTTGTATCATTAAACAAAACAAAAATAATTTGTTCCGTGACCGATGCGAAACCGTTCTTTGCCTGTGGTTTCTGTGGTGTGAAGATCTCGCCTGTGATTGGTTACAGCACAATAAACATTCCAGACATATTCTAGGTGTTCACGCCAATATAATCACCGCTGTAAAGTACGCTTTCGCAATCACAAATCATCGATGCTCACAAACAAAAAAACATGTGAGTTTGCAATTCATTTCAATTGTACTGAGCACGTAGTTTCTGATATTAGTTTTATTGTTATTGAAAGAATCACCAGCCAAGGGAATGCAGCCCTCATTGATAAATTGCTTCTCACCAGAGAAGCTTACTGGACCGCACAATTGTGCACGCTCCATCCTCACGGTCTCAACAAAAGACGTGAATTTAGATCTAAATATCGCGTCCGTTACAATACTTAATTAGCGTAGCATTTTACACTGCGTGAACAAGTTTTGTGCTATAAATCGTGGTATTTTTGCCCGCCTGCACATTCTTGTATGTTACCTTCAACTTACTCTCTAGTTTATTGTCTTAGCTTGTAATCTATTGCGTAATATATTACGTAATTTAATTTACATTTTCTAGGTTAAGTATAAATCTGGCAAATTTGTAAACCTACTAGGATTTTTAGCTTTTTAAATTTTTATCTGTTAATAACTTCGCTCCACGTCTGAAGAAGGCCGAAGGCCGAAACGTCATTTTATTAAAGCCGGAGCAGTTAGAAGTTTGCTTGATGTTTCATCGCTGTACACGTATCTATATATCTATATCTATATATATATATATATATATATATATATATATAGTGAGAATGAAAGCAGTTTACCCAACGATGAACTCCCAGTAAGAGGATCCAGAGGATACGTGTCTCTCCGTAAATCTGTAGATAGGTATAATAAAACGACGAAGAGACAAACTCTTGACAGTTCCAGCGTTTAATCGACGTTTCGGCCTTCGGCCTTCCTCAGGATAGTTTAAAAGTTAAAAATTAAAAAAGCTATATACAATGGTTGTGGGTGGCAGAGTTACAGGCTTTTATATAGTACACAGAAAATGGAAATTAAGGTTACGTAACAAAAGAAAAGGTCTTGATTACAAGCTAGGCAAAACAAAAAACAATTGATAAAAAGGAACAAACAGACTAATTGGATAGATCGTGTTATTACGTAACAAACTCCCCATTGAGGGCCGCTGAATGAATGTGCGGGTCAATGTCATAACAAGATCCTCCAAGGGGGCCCCTAAACAATGTAATAGATTCCCAATTGAAAGCCCCTGAATGAAAAACCAAACACAAACATAACAGAATCCCCCAATAGAGTTTTTGAACAAAGACAACAACGACTAAGTGAAGGCTAACAAAACAAAAGGGCAGAATTACAAACTGGAGACATTCAAAGCTAGATGGAAGCTAACGAGGTCCTACAGACAGCAAAAATAACGATGATTACAAATTTGAGCTGAAAAGAATTTACACTACAATAGAGACAAAGTCAACTGTTGTAGCAGATACGATTTTTGGATTTGAATTCACGCCTTTTGTTAAGACCGTGTGGATATAATGAAAAGAGTTGTGAGGTCCAATATGCTTCTCTGGTGAGGAGCAGTTGTTCAAGATGGGTTGCATTTTTGTGGTTTTCAATTTGTTCGATAATAATAAAACTAATTTGACAAATTTGATGCTCAAAAGAATTATAATGGACCGCCAGCTCACATGTTCTTCTGTTCTTAAGCATTGATGATTTATGGTTACGAAAACGAACCTTGAATTCTGTTGAAGTGGAACCCACGTACTGCTTTTTGCATTTGTTACAAGCAGCCAAATAAATGACATTTTTGGAAGTGCAGCTTAATTTCTGATTAATCCTATATATGCGGCCCGTAGCAAAACTCTTAAACTTAGTATCTTGAATCAAAAAATGTTTACAAAGGTCACATCTTTTGTTACATTTGCAACAACCTCGATCATGTTCCGAGGTTTCATTTCTGGCTTCAATGTTCCGAAATTTAGATGGAGCTAAGATTTCTTTTAGGTTTTTTGTTCTGCGGTAAGCTGGAAAAATCGACTTTGATGGAAAAATCTCTAAAAGCTCAGGAGACAATCTAAGTAAGTGGGAATGTTTTTTAATCACCTGCTGGATGTCTGGAAGAATTGGGTTGTAGTCAAGTACTAGAGGAAAAACCTTTTTCTTTGGCTTGACTCTCTTTGTTAGGAGTTCGGATCTCTCATTGCTTAATGCTTTTTCAAATTGTCTGTCCACTAATTCCTTGCTGTAATTTTGTGAGCACAGATATCCTTTATATTCTTCACATCTCTTGTTCAAAAATTGGTCTGTAGAACAATTGCGTTTAATGCGAAGAGCCACCCCATAGGGGATTG
>OX419343.1:22324477-22333868 GCA_948470475.1 Galaxea fascicularis | reverse complement strand
TGCTATCTTAAAACACGTAACTACGGTCTAATACGGTCTGTTAGAGGATTAGTGTTGATTCTCTGCTATAGGGTTGAGATATCTGTCTTGATTTACAAAAAGGTACCTCCAGGAATTTTTAGCAACAGTCTCATTTGAGGCTTGTTCAGTACTTTTTGACCACTTTTTCTGTGTCTTTCTGTTTTTAGTACACACATAATCGTGTTTTTAATGCTATTTACATCTTTCCCCACCCCCCCCCCCCCTTACCTCCTTCCCCTCTCTCCCCTACATATTATTTCCCACAATTCTCTTAGTGTCACAAGTCGCTAATTTGAAATCAGCGCGCGCGTTAGAAGTTGTTTTCAGTGGTCGGTTAATTTTCTACATTTGTTTTTGGCCGCCTACAGTGAAGTTTTCCGGAAGGCATCATTAAGCCTTATGAAGGAACAATTCTCACGATTGGCAAAGTCTGCCGTCGTCCAATATGTTACCGTATTCCGTCTCATTTTGGCTAAACGGGTGAAACACCGATCTCGGGCTTGAGACGGAAAGGCATCATATTGCGAGCTTTGCTGTGGCCGGTGACGAGTCTCTGGCCTGAAAAAGTAGTTTGTAGGAGTCAGATCTATTCGGCGAGAGCAAAATTAAAGCTGATTTGTGACCAGGCCAGAGACTTAGTTCAATTTTTTTGTCAATACCGCCCTATATTTGTCCGTTTGAAAACGGATGGCTACATCCGGGATCTTGAATAAATCGACTGTGTCAGCAAAGTCTACATGTGATGATTTATATGGGGAAAGCGAGAGTTATTGAGAGAGAGAGTAATTTGATGATATTTTCCCCTTATCAAGTGTGGAAACATTGTGCCTGGTTGGTTGTGGATAACTTTATCAGTGCCGCGAACGTGGATAATTGTGTGATTTCCTCAACTTGTTTGACAGACGGATTTCAGGTATGTCGTGGTGCTCGTGTTATAAGAATAGTGTGTGCAAGCATAAAAACGCTTCGTGAGTGTTTAGCTGAAGTGATTTTGTCTTAGACAACCGATTCTGGGCTCAAGAACGGTAAATTCTGGATCTGTTTTAGTCGGGCATCTCGCTATGAGCCTGATAGTTTGCGAGACTGAAAGGTCATAATTTCTGTGCTTTTAGTAAATGTTGTTTATTTCATTACAATTCTGTCGCTTTTGCCAAGATCGACTTTTCGTCTGTTTCCAGCGATTAATTTGTCGATTTTAAGCCCTACCTAGCGACATTCAACTGTTTTTTACTCACCTCAGGGGTCAAATTGTTGCAACGCGCTTGAAATTTCTGTAGGTACGTTTTGTAAATTAAGACAGATTTTTAACATGTACAACACAAATCTAGCTGATGATGACTTTTGAACTCGGGAAATGCCACCAAAGACCTTGAAGTAGCTAGATATCTTTACTTCAGATCTTACAAATCGACCTATTGCCTTATACTGGCTTGTTTCTGTGTGCTTGCAGGTCTAGCATTTGTCTTTATATTGACTTGAAAGACACAGAATTTGACTTGAATTTTGCTTATGAAAAATTTTGCGTTTTATTAAATTAACTGTTGTCCTTATGTTTTGGTAACGAAAATGCTATCTTAAAACACGTAACTACGGTCTAATACGGTCTGTTAGAGGATTAGTGTTGATTCTCTGCTATAGGGTTGAGATATCTGTCTTGATTTACAAAAAGGTACCTCCAGGAATTTTTAGCAACAGTCTCATTTGAGGCTTGTTCAGTACTTTTTGACCACTTTTTCTGTGTCTTTCTGTTTTTAGTACACACATAATCGTGTTTTTAATGCTATTTACATCTTTCCCCACCCCCCCCCCCCCTTACCTCCTTCCCCTCTCTCCCCTACATATTATTTCCCACAATTCTCTTAGTGTCACAAGTCGCTAATTTGAAATCAGCGCGCGCGTTAGAAGTTGTTTTCAGTGGTCGGTTAATTTTCTACATTTGTTTTTGGCCGCCTACAGTGAAGTTTTCCGGAAGGCATCATTAAGCCTTATGAAGGAACAATTCTCACGATTGGCAAAGTCTGCCGTCGTCCAATATGTTACCGTATTCCGTCTCATTTTGGCTAAACGGGTGAAACACCGATCTCGGGCTTGAGACGGAAAGGCATCATATTGCGAGCTTTGCTGTGGCCGGTGACGAGTCTCTGGCCTGAAAAAGTAGTTTGTAGGAGTCAGATCTATTCGGCGAGAGCAAAATTAAAGCTGATTTGTGACCAGGCCAGAGACTTAGTTCAATTTTTTGTCAATACCGCCCTATATTTGTCCGTTTGAAAACGGATGGCTACATCCGGGATCTTGAATAAATCGACTGTGTCAGCAAAGTCTACATGTGATGATTTATATGGGGAAAGCGAGAGTTATTGAGAGAGAGAGTAATTTGATGATATTTTCCCCTTATCAAGTGTGGAAACATTGTGCCTGGTTGGTTGTGGATAACTTTATCAGTGCCGCGAACGTGGATAATTGTGTGATTTCCTCAACTTGTTTGACAGACGGATTTCAGGTATGTCGTGGTGCTCGTGTTATAAGAATAGTGTGTGCAAGCATAAAAACGCTTCGTGAGTGTTTAGCTGAAGTGATTTTGTCTTAGACAACCGATTCTGGGCTCAAGAACGGTAAATTCTGGATCTGTTTTAGTCGGGCATCTCGCTATGAGCCTGATAGTTTGCGAGACTGAAAGGTCATAATTTCTGTGCTTTTAGTAAATGTTGTTTATTTCATTACAATTCTGTCGCTTTTGCCAAGATCGACTTTTCGTCTGTTTCCAGCGATTAATTTGTCGATTTTAAGCCCTACCTAGCGACATTCAACTGTTTTTTACTCACCTCAGGGGTCAAATTGTTGCAACGCGCTTGAAATTTCTGTAGGTACGTTTTTGTAAATTAAGACAGATTTTTAACATGTACAACACAAATCTAGCTGATGATGACTTTTGAACTCGGGAAATGCCACCAAAGACCTTGAAGTAGCTAGATATCTTTACTTCAGATCTTACAAATCGACCTATTGCCTTATACTGGCTTGTTTCTGTGTGCTTGCAGGTCTAGCATTTGTCTTTATATTGACTTGAAAGACACAGAATTTGACTTGAATTTTGCTTATGAAAAATTTTGCGTTTTATTAAATTAACTGTTGTCCTTATGTTTTGGTAACGAAAATGCTATCTTAAAACACGTAACTACGGTCTAATACGGTCTGTTAGAGGATTAGTGTTGATTCTCTGCTATAGGGTTGAGATATCTGTCTTGATTTACAAAAAGGTACCTCCAGGAATTTTTAGCAACAGTCTCATTTGAGGCTTGTTCAGTACTTTTTGACCACTTTTTCTGTGTCTTTCTGTTTTTAGTACACACATAATCGTGTTTTTAATGCTATTTACATCTTTCCCCACCCCCCCCCCCCCTTACCTCCTTCCCCTCTCTCCCCTACATATTATTTCCCACAATTCTCTTAGTGTCACAAGTCGCTAATTTGAAATCAGCGCGCGCGTTAGAAGTTGTTTTCAGTGGTCGGTTAATTTTCTACATTTGTTTTTGGCCGCCTACAGTGAAGTTTTCCGGAAGGCATCATTAAGCCTTATGAAGGAACAATTCTCACGATTGGCAAAGTCTGCCGTCGTCCAATATGTTACCGTATTCCGTCTCATTTTGGCTAAACGGGTGAAACACCGATCTCGGGCTTGAGACGGAAAGGCATCATATTGCGAGCTTTGCTGTGGCCGGTGACGAGTCTCTGGCCTGAAAAAGTAGTTTGTAGGAGTCAGATCTATTCGGCGAGAGCAAAATTAAAGCTGATTTGTGACCAGGCCAGAGACTTAGTTCAATTTTTTTGTCAATACCGCCCTATATTTGTCCGTTTGAAAACGGATGGCTACATCCGGGATCTTGAATAAATCGACTGTGTCAGCAAAGTCTACATGTGATGATTTATATGGGGAAAGCGAGAGTTATTGAGAGAGAGAGTAATTTGATGATATTTTCCCCTTATCAAGTGTGGAAACATTGTGCCTGGTTGGTTGTGGATAACTTTATCAGTGCCGCGAACGTGGATAATTGTGTGATTTCCTCAACTTGTTTGACAGACGGATTTCAGGTATGTCGTGGTGCTCGTGTTATAAGAATAGTGTGTGCAAGCATAAAAACGCTTCGTGAGTGTTTAGCTGAAGTGATTTTGTCTTAGACAACCGATTCTGGGCTCAAGAACGGTAAATTCTGGATCTGTTTTAGTCGGGCATCTCGCTATGAGCCTGATAGTTTGCGAGACTGAAAGGTCATAATTTCTGTGCTTTTAGTAAATGTTGTTTATTTCATTACAATTCTGTCGCTTTTGCCAAGATCGACTTTTCGTCTGTTTCCAGCGATTAATTTGTCGATTTTAAGCCCTACCTAGCGACATTCAACTGTTTTTTACTCACCTCAGGGGTCAAATTGTTGCAACGCGCTTGAAATTTCTGTAGGTACGTTTTTGTAAATTAAGACAGATTTTTAACATGTACAACACAAATCTAGCTGATGATGACTTTTGAACTCGGGAAATGCCACCAAAGACCTTGAAGTAGCTAGATATCTTTACTTCAGATCTTACAAATCGACCTATTGCCTTATACTGGCTTGTTTCTGTGTGCTTGCAGGTCTAGCATTTGTCTTTATATTGACTTGAAAGACACAGAATTTGACTTGAATTTTGCTTATGAAAAATTTTGCGTTTTATTAAATTAACTGTTGTCCTTATGTTTTGGTAACGAAAATGCTATCTTAAAACACGTAACTACGGTCTAATACGGTCTGTTAGAGGATTAGTGTTGATTCTCTGCTATAGGGTTGAGATATCTGTCTTGATTTACAAAAAGGTACCTCCAGGAATTTTTAGCAACAGTCTCATTTGAGGCTTGTTCAGTACTTTTTGACCACTTTTTCTGTGTCTTTCTGTTTTTAGTACACACATAATCGTGTTTTTAATGCTATTTACATCTTTCCCCACCCCCCCCCCCCTTACCTCCTTCCCCTCTCTCCCCTACATATTATTTCCCACAATTCTCTTAGTGTCACAAGTCGCTAATTTGAAATCAGCGCGCGCGTTAGAAGTTGTTTTCAGTGGTCGGTTAATTTTCTACATTTGTTTTTGGCCGCCTACAGTGAAGTTTTCCGGAAGGCATCATTAAGCCTTATGAAGGAACAATTCTCACGATTGGCAAAGTCTGCCGTCGTCCAATATGTTACCGTATTCCGTCTCATTTTGGCTAAACGGGTGAAACACCGATCTCGGGCTTGAGACGGAAAGGCATCATATTGCGAGCTTTGCTGTGGCCGGTGACGAGTCTCTGGCCTGAAAAAGTAGTTTGTAGGAGTCAGATCTATTCGGCGAGAGCAAAATTAAAGCTGATTTGTGACCAGGCCAGAGACTTAGTTCAATTTTTTTGTCAATACCGCCCTATATTTGTCCGTTTGAAAACGGATGGCTACATCCGGGATCTTGAATAAATCGACTGTGTCAGCAAAGTCTACATGTGATGATTTATATGGGGAAAGCGAGAGTTATTGAGAGAGAGAGTAATTTGATGATATTTTCCCCTTATCAAGTGTGGAAACATTGTGCCTGGTTGGTTGTGGATAACTTTATCAGTGCCGCGAACGTGGATAATTGTGTGATTTCCTCAACTTGTTTGACAGACGGATTTCAGGTATGTCGTGGTGCTCGTGTTATAAGAATAGTGTGTGCAAGCATAAAAACGCTTCGTGAGTGTTTAGCTGAAGTGATTTTGTCTTAGACAACCGATTCTGGGCTCAAGAACGGTAAATTCTGGATCTGTTTTAGTCGGGCATCTCGCTATGAGCCTGATAGTTTGCGAGACTGAAAGGTCATAATTTCTGTGCTTTTAGTAAATGTTGTTTATTTCATTACAATTCTGTCGCTTTTGCCAAGATCGACTTTTCGTCTGTTTCCAGCGATTAATTTGTCGATTTTAAGCCCTACCTAGCGACATTCAACTGTTTTTTACTCACCTCAGGGGTCAAATTGTTGCAACGCGCTTGAAATTTCTGTAGGTACGTTTTTGTAAATTAAGACAGATTTTTAACATGTACAACACAAATCTAGCTGATGATGACTTTTGAACTCGGGAAATGCCACCAAAGACCTTGAAGTAGCTAGATATCTTTACTTCAGATCTTACAAATCGACCTATTGCCTTATACTGGCTTGTTTCTGTGTGCTTGCAGGTCTAGCATTTGTCTTTATATTGACTTGAAAGACACAGAATTTGACTTGAATTTTGCTTATGAAAAATTTTGCGTTTTATTAAATTAACTGTTGTCCTTATGTTTTGGTAACGAAAATGCTATCTTAAAACACGTAACTACGGTCTAATACGGTCTGTTAGAGGATTAGTGTTGATTCTCTGCTATAGGGTTGAGATATCTGTCTTGATTTACAAAAAGGTACCTCCAGGAATTTTTAGCAACAGTCTCATTTGAGGCTTGTTCAGTACTTTTTGACCACTTTTTCTGTGTCTTTCTGTTTTTAGTACACACATAATCGTGTTTTTAATGCTATTTACATCTTTCCCCACCCCCCCCCCCCCCTTACCTCCTTCCCCTCTCTCCCCTACATATTATTTCCCACAATTCTCTTAGTGTCACAAGTCGCTAATTTGAAATCAGCGCGCGCGTTAGAAGTTGTTTTCAGTGGTCGGTTAATTTTCTACATTTGTTTTTGGCCGCCTACAGTGAAGTTTTCCGGAAGGCATCATTAAGCCTTATGAAGGAACAATTCTCACGATTGGCAAAGTCTGCCGTCGTCCAATATGTTACCGTATTCCGTCTCATTTTGGCTAAACGGGTGAAACACCGATCTCGGGCTTGAGACGGAAAGGCATCATATTGCGAGCTTTGCTGTGGCCGGTGACGAGTCTCTGGCCTGAAAAAGTAGTTTGTAGGAGTCAGATCTATTCGGCGAGAGCAAAATTAAAGCTGATTTGTGACCAGGCCAGAGACTTAGTTCAATTTTTTTGTCAATACCGCCCTATATTTGTCCGTTTGAAAACGGATGGCTACATCCGGGATCTTGAATAAATCGACTGTGTCAGCAAAGTCTACATGTGATGATTTATATGGGGAAAGCGAGAGTTATTGAGAGAGAGAGTAATTTGATGATATTTTCCCCTTATCAAGTGTGGAAACATTGTGCCTGGTTGGTTGTGGATAACTTTATCAGTGCCGCGAACGTGGATAATTGTGTGATTTCCTCAACTTGTTTGACAGACGGATTTCAGGTATGTCGTGGTGCTCGTGTTATAAGAATAGTGTGTGCAAGCATAAAAACGCTTCGTGAGTGTTTAGCTGAAGTGATTTTGTCTTAGACAACCGATTCTGGGCTCAAGAACGGTAAATTCTGGATCTGTTTTAGTCGGGCATCTCGCTATGAGCCTGATAGTTTGCGAGACTGAAAGGTCATAATTTCTGTGCTTTTAGTAAATGTTGTTTATTTCATTACAATTCTGTCGCTTTTGCCAAGATCGACTTTTCGTCTGTTTCCAGCGATTAATTTGTCGATTTTAAGCCCTACCTAGCGACATTCAACTGTTTTTTACTCACCTCAGGGGTCAAATTGTTGCAACGCGCTTGAAATTTCTGTAGGTACGTTTTTGTAAATTAAGACAGATTTTTAACATGTACAACACAAATCTAGCTGATGATGACTTTTGAACTCGGGAAATGCCACCAAAGACCTTGAAGTAGCTAGATATCTTTACTTCAGATCTTACAAATCGACCTATTGCCTTATACTGGCTTGTTTCTGTGTGCTTGCAGGTCTAGCATTTGTCTTTATATTGACTTGAAAGACACAGAATTTGACTTGAATTTTGCTTATGAAAAATTTTGCGTTTTATTAAATTAACTGTTGTCCTTATGTTTTGGTAACGAAAATGCTATCTTAAAACACGTAACTACGGTCTAATACGGTCTGTTAGAGGATTAGTGTTGATTCTCTGCTATAGGGTTGAGATATCTGTCTTGATTTACAAAAAGGTACCTCCAGGAATTTTTAGCAACAGTCTCATTTGAGGCTTGTTCAGTACTTTTTGACCACTTTTTCTGTGTCTTTCTGTTTTTAGTACACACATAATCGTGTTTTTAATGCTATTTACATCTTTCCCCACCCCCCCCCCCTTACCTCCTTCCCCTCTCTCCCCTACATATTATTTCCCACAATTCTCTTAGTGTCACAAGTCGCTAATTTGAAATCAGCGCGCGCGTTAGAAGTTGTTTTCAGTGGTCGGTTAATTTTCTACATTTGTTTTTGGCCGCCTACAGTGAAGTTTTCCGGAAGGCATCATTAAGCCTTATGAAGGAACAATTCTCACGATTGGCAAAGTCTGCCGTCGTCCAATATGTTACCGTATTCCGTCTCATTTTGGCTAAACGGGTGAAACACCGATCTCGGGCTTGAGACGGAAAGGCATCATATTGCGAGCTTTGCTGTGGCCGGTGACGAGTCTCTGGCCTGAAAAAGTAGTTTGTAGGAGTCAGATCTATTCGGCGAGAGCAAAATTAAAGCTGATTTGTGACCAGGCCAGAGACTTAGTTCAATTTTTTTGTCAATACCGCCCTATATTTGTCCGTTTGAAAACGGATGGCTACATCCGGGATCTTGAATAAATCGACTGTGTCAGCAAAGTCTACATGTGATGATTTATATGGGGAAAGCGAGAGTTATTGAGAGAGAGAGTAATTTGATGATATTTTCCCCTTATCAAGTGTGGAAACATTGTGCCTGGTTGGTTGTGGATAACTTTATCAGTGCCGCGAACGTGGATAATTGTGTGATTTCCTCAACTTGTTTGACAGACGGATTTCAGGTATGTCGTGGTGCTCGTGTTATAAGAATAGTGTGTGCAAGCATAAAAACGCTTCGTGAGTGTTTAGCTGAAGTGATTTTGTCTTAGACAACCGATTCTGGGCTCAAGAACGGTAAATTCTGGATCTGTTTTAGTCGGGCATCTCGCTATGAGCCTGATAGTTTGCGAGACTGAAAGGTCATAATTTCTGTGCTTTTAGTAAATGTTGTTTATTTCATTACAATTCTGTCGCTTTTGCCAAGATCGACTTTTCGTCTGTTTCCAGCGATTAATTTGTCGATTTTAAGCCCTACCTAGCGACATTCAACTGTTTTTTACTCACCTCAGGGGTCAAATTGTTGCAACGCGCTTGAAATTTCTGTAGGTACGTTTTTGTAAATTAAGACAGATATATATATATATATATATATATATATATATATATATATATATATATATATATATATATATATATATATATATATAATCATTTATGTAGGGTGGGAGGGGGAATCTGGACAACTGATTGCCTCACCA
>OX419343.1:22309477-22316977 GCA_948470475.1 Galaxea fascicularis | reverse complement strand
CCCTTCGGGCCGCTGGAGCTCCGCTAAAATTAAGCTACACTGCGTTAAACCAGCGTCTTATCCTGGTATTAAGCGTGCAGGCGTACTTAATACTTGGCTTTTCGCTGAAGATTTGTTTCAGCCTTGCAGGCCTTTTTGTTGTTGCGATAAGCTCCAGGGTTGTAAACAATACCTTGAGAAGAAAATGCTTTGCCATACTCTACATTGGTAATCCTGTCACGCATGCACATTCAGCTACAGCGCCGCATTCGAAGCGTGGGAAAAGTAGGCAAGCTTTGTTAATCAGGCTGAAAAGTGTATCACAAGAAGCAATGAAACGCGACTGTGCTCATGTGTTTACAAAATTAATAGCTATATTGCGAACTGAAACTTGCCATCATTCATCGATCCTCGAATATCACAATTACCTTTGTCTTCCGACTTTAAAGACCCATGCCGGACCAATATGCTTTGCGCGCGTCTATTATTGTTTTGACAAACACAAGGAGGAGGCGCCATTGTGTGATGCGGTCGCCGAAGTTTGAATATTTCGCGTGCTTGTCGGTTGATCAGAGCACAATATGAGTTCATCATTGTCTTTATTGGAAAACTCTCTGGAGGAGAGAAATTTAGGCGAAAGATGGCTCAATAGTAGCGGATAACGAGAAGGAGGAAGACGAAGCCGTCGAGACAGAAGAGGTTTGAGAAAAATTTTCGGTAACTCCAAATGTTCCCTGCCTTCCATCTCGTTCACACGGGCTGTTAAAATGAACAAAGCTGTGATACATAAGCATTGTAACAAAGCTATAAGAAATAAACAAACTATCGAATTCTAGGTCCTAAACTTGATGCTCTGTGGTCTGTTTGATGCAGTAGATACTCAGCAAAGGCAGTTCGTTGCTTCCGAGAACCCAAGAGTAATTTTCCTCTCATGCCATAGTTCAAACACAGATGTTCGTACCATGATATAACGGGCACAACCAGATAAACGTGGCCTCCACTTACGCGAAGGTACGGCCATCAAAATGCCAAACGATCAGAGCTTTCTAGGAGTTCATCATATTCACTCTACAGATATTGCAATTCAAAAAAAATCATCAAAATCAACACACAAGTGAAATAGTGAAATCCTTTGGGCAACGAAACGTAAAATCAAGCTCCATAAACGCCGGATGGAAGCGGATTGCTGTGGATTCAACGGTCTTCACTTGACTTTTCGACTCACAAAAAATATGGCGACTTGACTTGACGCGCGCAAAGCATATTGGTCCGGCATGGGTCTTTAAATTATATGATTAAACGAGACTTACCTGTAAGTTGAAGTTTGATCGAGATTCTGTCTTGTCATCATTCTACGTCACTACGAAGTCACATGAGATTTCAAAGTTCTGTAACACGAACCAGTAATACAAGTATAAAGGTATTTTATTAAGGGAAATAAAATCTCAAACAAAACAAAACAAAACAAGAATACGAGATACAACTAGCAGATCACTTGGCACTTGGATTCAACAGTACAGAGCCAAAGTTAGCTGAAGTATTGGACACTGGCTTATCATAGAAGCTCGCAAAGGTACTCGCAGTTGACCAAACAGCACTCTTCATAATTTCAGCAATGTTCACACCCTTAACCTTAACATTGGAAGTGGAAAGAGAAAGAGAAAGACTGGTTTATTATTAAATCACATCGCAGTAAAATACTGAATTGCGTAATTATTTACAAACTACAAACTATACAAATATAAATATAAATATAATGGCTTAAAGTTCTATTAAAAAGTTCTCATTCATCTCAAACTTGAGTTGGTTTCAGCCGCACACTCACTTCACGAAAAACGAATTAGCGAAACGCTTTGTCTTGGCTGCCGGTACATTATACGGTTATTACTTGGTGTTACGGTGCACGAATTTATGCTAATTAGTATATGCTAATTAGTGTATGCCAATTAGTATATGCCAATGTCTATGATGTCATATAATAAAAGTATCATGGTTCATGGTTTCATAGTTTCATGGGTTTCGTGGTGTCAATGGTTTCATGGTTTCATACGTTTCGTGGTGTCAATGGTTTCATGGTTTCATAGGTTTCGTGGTGTCAATGGTTTCATGGTTTTATAGGTTTCATGGTGTCAATGGTTTCATGGTTTCATAGGTTTCGTGGTGTCAATGATTTCATGGTTTCATAGGTTTTGTGGTGTCAATGGTTTTTATGGTTTCATAGGTTTCGTGGTGTCAATGGCTTCATGGTTTCATAGGTTTCGTGGTGTTAATGGTTTCATGGTTTTATACGTTTCGTGGTGTCAATGGTTTCATGGTTTCATAGGTTTCGTGGTGTCAATGGTCTCATGGTTTTATAGGTTTCGTGGTGTCAATGGTTTCATGGTTTTATAGGTTTCGTCGTATCAATGGTTTCATGGTTCCATAGGTTTCGTGGTGTCAACGGTTTCATGGTTTCATAGGTTTCGTGGTGTCAATGGTTTCATGGTTTCATAGGTTCCGTGGTGTCAATAGTTTCATGGTTTCTTAGGTTTCGTGGTGTCAATGGTTTCATGGTTTCATAGGTTTCATGGTGTCAGTGGTTTCATGGTTTCTTAGGTTTCGTGGTGTCAATGGTTTCATAGGTTTTGTGGTGTCAATGGTTTAATGGTTTCATAGGTTTCGTGTTGTCAATGGTTTCATGGTTTTATAGCTTTCGTGGTGTAAATGGTTTCATGGTTCCATAGGTTACGTGGTGTCAATGGTTTAATGGTTTCTTAGCTTTCGTGGTGTCAATGGTTTTATGGTTTCATAGGTTTCGTAGTGTCAATGGTTTTATGGTTTCATAGGTTTCGTGGTGTCAATAGTTTCATGGTTTCTTAGGTTTCGTGGTGTCAATGGTTTCATGGTTTCATAGGTTTCGTGGTGTCAGTGGTTTCATGGTTTCATAGGTTTCGTGGTGTCAATGGTTTCATGGTTTCTTAGGTTTCGTGGTATCAACGGTTTCATGGTTTCATAGGTTTTGCGGTATCAATGGTTTCATGGTTTCTTAGGTTTCGTGGTGTCAATGGTTTCATGGTTTTATAGGTTTCGTGGTGTCAATGCTTTCATGGTTTCATAGGTTTCGTGGTTTCAATGGTTTAATGGTTTCATAGGGTTCGTGGTGTCAATGGTTTCATGGTTTTATAGGTTTCGTGGTGTTAACGGTTTCATGGTTTCATAGGTTTCGTGGTGTCAATGGTTTCATGGTTTCTTAGGTTTCGTGGTGTCAATGGTTTCATGGTTTCATAGGTTTTGTGGTGTCAATGGTTTTATAGTTTCATAGGTTTCGTGGTGTCAATGGCTTTATGGTTTCGTGGTTTCATAGGTTTGGTTGTGTCAATGGTTTTATGGTTTCATAGGTTTCGTGATGTCAATGGTTTCATGGTTTTGTGTTTTCATAGTTTTCTTGGTGTCAATGGCTTGGTGGTTTCATAGGTCTTGAGGTGTGAATGGTTTTATAGTTGGATAGGTTTCGTGGTGGCAATGGTTTCATGGTTTCATAAAATAGAAAATAAATTTTAAATATGTACTAGATTAAGTAGTTAAAAACCGCTTGGTGTTTTGTTCTTCAACAAAAAATAGGAGTATGACATTAGTCTTTTGAAGTTTGAAGAATTATCTCGTTTTAATTGTCGCCGATTAGTTAATCTATTAATTGCAGAATTTTGGAGTATTGTTTTAATAAATGGCCAAAGTATTATTTTGGTTTGTCTTCTCAAGTTTGTTTATGCTCATTGGTCTCCGTTAGAAAGGACTCACTATGGTGGCAGGTTTCGTCACACATAGGTTTTATGGGTTTCGTGGTCTCGTAGGTTTCGTACTTTAGTAGGTTTTGTGTTTTTTTGCGGAGTTTCGTAGTTTCGTGGTTTCATAGGTTTCGTGGTTACAATGGTTTCATACGTTTTATGGGTTTCGTGGTTTTATGAGTTTTGTGGTTTCGTGGGTTTCGTGGTTTCATTGGTTTCATGGGTTTCTTGCTTTCGTGGGTCTTATTTGTTTTTGTACATTGGAACAAACATCTTTTTATGCTGAAAATTAACACATGCGCTTGTCAGACGCAAGTAGAGAGGACAAACTTTTATGTTGCGCAACAAAAGAAAAAGAAAGAAGGAAAGTATTCTCTCCAATTTTAGAAGAAATTTACGAAATCAGGAGCCCAAGGTTCTGGGCTCCTGACGGAATCTTTAACAAAACTCTTCAAGCTCTTTTATCAAAAAAGTGCTTTAATCACCCCAAAAAGCATTCAAACACCGTCATTGTTTGCACTCTGTGGGCAACAAGGCTACAATTTCTGATGCCCTACGCGGGTAATAATGTTAAAGCTCCATAAAAATAGCAGGTCTTGTAAGAGGAGCAACTATAAAAAAAGTATAAAGCCAACCCGAGAACTGATGAGGTTTGCGTGGAAAACCGAAACCATGTCTTGCATGATCACAAATTGACAATAACAGAACAGTCGCAAGACCGTTTAGGTGATTTCAAGATATTACTAAAGTGAGATCTACCAAAGCAGCGGTGAACTACGTGCTCCAGGCCCAAAGACTAACATCGTTAGAAAAAACCCTGAAGTTAAAAAAATCATTGCTTAAAGATCGTTGTGACTGAGTCACAATGCATTCCTGTATAATTAATGTGGCTACAGTAGAAGCTGCAATATATTCTTCGAACTTTGGATCTGTAAGTTCGTAAATCACTGTCCGTGAAAACTAACAAACCCAATAAACCATACCATGCAACTACAAAACCTTTGAAACAATGGTGGACGGTAACTTAGTATTATCAAATTACACCATGGACAGAAACTATGAAACCACTGACACCACAAAACCTATGAAACCATGAAACCATTGACACCACAAAACCTATGAAACCATGAAACCATTGACACCACGAAACCTAAGAAACTATAAAACCATTGACACCACGAAACCCATGAAACCGTGAAACCATTGACACCACGAAACCTATGAAACTATGAAACCATTGACACCACGAAACCCATAAAACCATGAAACGGTTGACACCACGAAACCTTCGAAACCATGGAACCATTGACACCACGAAAGCTAAGAAACCATGAAACCTTTGATACCACGAGACATATAACACCACGAAACCATTGATACCACGAAACGTATGAAACCATGAAACCATTGACACCACGAAACCTATGAAACCATAAAACCATTGACACAACGAAATCTAAGAAACCATGAAACCATTGACACCACAGAACCTATGAAACCATGAAACCATTGACACCACGAAACGTATGAAACCATGAAACCATTGACACCACGAAACCTATAAAACCATGAAACCATTGACACCACAAAACCTAAGAAACTATGAAACCATTGACACTACAAAACCTAAGAAACCATGAAACCATTGACACCACAAAACCTATGAAACCATGAAACCATTGACACCACGAAACGTAAGAAACCATGAAACCATTGACACTACGAAACCTATGAAACCATAAGACCATTGACACCACGAAACCTAAGAAACCATGAAACCATTGACACCACGAAACCTATGAAACCATGAAACCATTGACACCACGAAACCTAAGAAACCATTGACACCTCCAAACCTATGAAACCATGAAACCATAGACACCATGAAACCTAAGAAACCATTGACACCACGAAACCTATGAAACCATGAAACCATTAACACCACGAAAGCTATGAAACCATGAAACCATTGACACCACGAAACCCATGAAACCATTGACACCACGAAACCTAAGAAACCATTGACACCACGAAACCCATGAAACCATGAAACACATGAAATTATGAAACCATGAAACTAGGAAACCTATGGAACCATGATACCATTGACACCACGAAACCCATGAAACCATGAAACCATTGACACAACGAAACCTAAGAAACCATGAAACCATTGACACTACGAAACCTATGAAACCATTAAACCATTGACACCACGAAACCTAAGAAACCATGAAACCATTGACGCTACGAAACCTATGAAACCATTAAACCATTGACACCACGAAACCTAAGAAACCATTGACACCTCGAAACCTATGAAACCATGAAACCATAGACACCATGAAACCTATGAAACCATGAAACCATTGACACCACGAAAGCTATGAAACCATGAAACCATTGACACCACGAAACCTAAGAAACCATTGACACCACGAAACCCATGAAACCATGAAACACATGAAACTATGAAACCATGAAACCAGGAAACCTATGAAACCATGATACCACTGATTCCACGAAACCCATGAAACCATGAAACCATTGACACCACGAAACCTATAAAACCATGAAACCATTGACACCACAAAACCTAAGAAACTATGAAACCATTGACACTACAAAACCTAAGAAACCATGAAACCATTGACACCACAAAACCTATGAAACCATGAAACCATTGACACCACGAAACGTAAGAAACCATGAAACCATTGACACTACGAAACCTATGAAACCATAAGACCATTGACACCACGAAACCTAAGAAACCATGAAACCATTGACACCACGAAACCTATGAAACCATGAAACCATTGACACCACGAAACCTAAGAAACCATTGACACCTCCAAACCTATGAAACCATGAAACCATAGACACCATGAAACCTAAGAAACCATTGACACCACGAAACCTATGAAACCATGAAACCATTAACACCACGAAAGCTATGAAACCATGAAACCATTGACACCACGAAACCCATGAAACCATTGACACCACGAAACCTAAGAAACCATTGACACCACGAAACCCATGAAACCATGAAACACATGAAATTATGAAACCATGAAACTAGGAAACCTATGGAACCATGATACCATTGACACCACGAAACCCATGAAACCATGAAACCATTGACACAACGAAACCTAAGAAACCATGAAACCATTGACACTACGAAACCTATGAAACCATTAAACCATTGACACCACGAAACCTAAGAAACCATGAAACCATTGACGCTACGAAACCTATGAAACCATTAAACCATTGACACCACGAAACCTAAGAAACCATTGACACCTCGAAACCTATGAAACCATGAAACCATAGACACCATGAAACCTATGAAACCATGAAACCATTGACACCACGAAAGCTATGAAACCATGAAACCATTGACACCACGAAACCTAAGAAACCATTGACACCACGAAACCCATGAAACCATGAAACACATGAAACTATGAAACCATGAAACCAGGAAACCTATGAAACCATGATACCACTGATTCCACGAAACCCATGAAACCATGAAACCATTGACACCACGAAACCCATGAAGCCATGAAACACATGAAACTATGAAACCATGAAACCACGATACCTATGAAACCATGAAACCATAGACACCACGAAACCTAAGAAACCATTGACACCACGAGACCTATAAAACCATGAAACCATTGGTACCACAAAACCTATGAAACCATGAAACCATTGACACCACGAAACCTAAGAAACCATG
>OX419343.1:22286977-22296977 GCA_948470475.1 Galaxea fascicularis | reverse complement strand
GTTCGTTGGGGGAACTAACACTACGGGATTTGGTAAATCTTTGACTCAACTCAAAATTTTACTAGCTGTGTTTGATTTCCTTCGCGATCGTAAAGGAGGACTTCATACTAGTAAGCAAAAAACTGGTTCTGTGGTAGTCGTGGTTTCCGCGTTGAACGCATTAATGAAGGACCAAGTTAAAAAACTGGAAAGATTCCTTAATGTTTGTGTGATTCAAAGCGTCGCGACAGAGGATGGAGAAAATTAATAAGCTTTCTTTACATGAAAATGCACGAAAATGCAGTTTGCTGTTCGGGCACCCAGCGGTGTTCGTGGATAACAGGAATGTGGCTAAAATGTTAAAGGAAAGGCATTTTCAAGAAAGTATCCAAGCAGTTGTTATTGATGAGGCTCATTTAGTTCTGCAATGGTATGTATAAAAATACTACTCGTGCTCCTTTTCTAATCGATGTTGATACTTGTAGGCAACAATAATATAAGCTTATAGTAATTTAAAACAAAGAGTAACTTCAAACTTGATTCAGTTGTTTCAGACTTATTTTATTTGACCTGTGCCATATATTTTTACGTTGGGCAAGAAGCTCATATTTACTTGAATTTGGTATTATCAACAGAGTTGATAAATGTAAACAGGGATTCCGTTGTCGCTGATCATGATAGAAACTTTGATATCTAAGAAAGCCAATGAAGTTTCCGAAATTTCCCAGGTATATTTAAGAGCCGGATGAAAGGCATTAACGGAGGTTATAAATTAATCGAGTTCTTGTGTGCTGGATGAAATAGCGCCGATGCAACGGTTTATGTACCAGTGTGCACTACAAACCTACAGATTTTCACAGTTATTTGTTGTATTCATCGTCACATCCATCACATGTCAAGAACTCCATTCCTTATTCTTAATTTCTTAGTCTTCGACGTCTATGTAGTGATGACTCTGATTTTTCCAGCAAATCAGAGGAGATGTGCCAGTTCTTCGAAAAACGTGGCTACCCTGCCTCTGTGGTCAAAGCGGGCCATCACCGCGCCCAACGATTTGATCGACAGTCAGCACTACAAACGTCACAAAAGGATAAGAACGACAGAATTCCATTCACCCTCACTTTCCATCCTCATAATCATGTTGTCAAAAGTATCATTGTTAATAACTTCAAATTACTCCAAAATGATCCCGAGACTGGTAGAATCTTTTTGCAACCTCCACTAATTTCATTCAAACGCGACAAAAACGTCGACAACTTTTTAGTTAGAAGCGCATTTAAAACTAACGAGCAACCCAGCACTTCAAAATGCGCGCGCTCACGGTGTAAAACTTAACACTAGCAAATATCGGGACCTAAGCGATCTGTTAAGATCACTGATCGTTTCACATGTACCTCCGCAAATGTCATTTATAGCCTAACCTGTACGTTATGCAATAAATTATACATTGGCGAGACAGGAAGACGACTAGGTGACCGATTCCGCGAACACCTTCGCGATGTTGAGAAGAATGACAAGAATGCATCTAAGCCAGTCGCTCGTCATTTTAATCTCCCTAACCACTCAAAACAACACATGGCTATCTGCGGCCTTTCCGTAAATCAAGGTACGACGGAAAGCCGCAAGAATCTGGAATAAAAATTCATCTTCCAAATCGGCACCCTTAGTCCCCACGGTATTAACGAACGCTTTTCATTTAACTAATGTATTCCTATTTTTCACGATGCCATGTTACCGCCAATAGAGTTGCTCCTACTCCACTATAAAAACTACACACAACCCACAATTCCTCGATTCGCTCTGACGAAGAAGAATCCCTGTACGGTGGTCAATTTACATTTATCAACTCAGTTGATAATAACAAATTTTTGTGTACTACTTCCCCACCGATGCAGCACCACAGTTTCTTTAGAAACTACTCCCTTTATTCATATTTATTTGACTTCTCTTCCTGGTTAATAGATTACCACTTCAGTAGACTGCCATATTATAATAGGTTTAGTCATCTTTTATTTCTTGGGAGAGAACCTAAGTTTTACAAGCGCCATGGTATTTATTAGGTTCCTTCGCCATTTCTTTTGTTCTATTTTTTGTACGTTATAAATAAATGTGAGGAGACTTAAAACTTTGTTGTTGTTGTTGTTCAAGGTCTACATTCAGGCCAGCATATGGGAAATTGGTTTTCTGAGTAATTTATTCCCATTAATACCAGTTGTGGCTCTGACAGGCACTGCAACCAAAACTACAAAAGATGGAATAATGGAATCACTGGGGTTGTTTAACCCACTGGTTGTTGAATGTAACCCAGTAAGACCAAATATCTATTATGATTCTCACATCTGTTCAGACAGGGGTGATGAGAAACTGAACTCCATTTTGGACCCTATTGTCACTCAGTTGAGAGCTCTTAAGTTTCAGACGCCAATAACCCTAATTTATGGGAGCCTTGAAGTTATTTCCGAGTGCTTCAATTACTTCAGCGCGAACATGGGCCAAGACCAATATTATCCAGTAAATGCTGAGCCCCTGGCAAAAAAACAGGTTATTCATACAATACCATGCACAGTACCCAGTAAATGAATGTACAAGAATTGTTGAGGAACTAGTGAAGGGTACTTCAACTCACCGTGTTCTATTTGTAACAACTGCTTTTGGTCTGGGAATAGATTGTAATAACACTCGACAAATTGTCCACATTGAAGTTCTATACACAATGGAGAGGTACTGCGAAGAAGTGGGTAGAGCTGGAAGAGATGGTCTTCCAGCCAGGGCTGATATTTACTTTAATTAATGTGACATATCAAAATGAAGAAAAAACATGACAGATGTTATGAGAAACTTTGTGCAATCAAGGGTATTTAAAAGAAAATTAATACTAAGTTACTTTGGCCAAAACGTCCCTGCTATATCCAAGGGCCTACACACATTTGCTGTTGACAGTCTTGTCTGCACTTGTGATGATTTCCAGCTGGTAAGAGCTGCAGATGACCTGAACTTTACAGGAACTGTACTGTACTGTTCTGGCCTGGATACACTTAACACCGTACCCCTGACCTAAACTAATCCATCTCATCTAAAATGTCCTCGTCTTCCGCATCATCACTTCCATCCTCAACATCATCACAAGCAGAGTCATCACAGCTATATGGTTAGCCATATGTTCTTGACCTTCAGTCATCTCACCGCCATTTGTACCACTGCATTTTATACCCTTAACAAATGGGTGTTTGGGAAACACAACATAAAGTGTAATTGTTAAGATTTAATTCATTACCATTTTAGCAAAATAAACACAACAAGCAAGAATGAGGTATTGCATGACCTTTATTAATGTTTTTCATAAATATTATAATATTACTTCAATAAATAAAACGGCCAGATTGGACAACAGCTGGCAGATTACACAAACTAGATGCATCCGTTCTAAGACCTAACCTCACTATTACGAGGACCAGCCTTTGCTAGAATTACTACACTCTGACTTTGTTGAACAATAGGAGAATTCTGCAGCCAATTCGGTAGAGTTCATGGTCGCTGTTCCTGAAGAGTTTCACAAGCCTTTTCTTTGGGATAAATAGGAGTAAACATCTGCAAGCTCCTCCGGACAGCAGGAGCAGATGATCCATGTTGGTTCACATCATTTTGTTTACCGGGTTTGGCCACACGTGACTCCAATACCGATGGACTTTCAGTTGCTTTTTTACCCCTCTTAAATCTCAAAGAGGCCTCTTGCTTTTCCCGCGACTTCAGACACAGACTGATAAATTCCGAAAATTGGTTCACACGGCCATAACAATTTCTGCAAATTTTCTTGGGGAAATCCATCGCCGTCAAAGGTATTTAGCCCCGTGATTTGTTCGAAATGGTTTAAAAACCTTTCATTTTATGCCTTTTCTCCAAACAAGTCAATTGCATTGTTTTTAACCTCTAAATTGCAGCATCTACAAAGATGATAATGACTTGACGCTGCCTTGACCGGCGTCTTGTCCGACATTTTGAGCTATTAAAACTACTGCTCATGCTCAGTTTTCAGCCAGTCAAAAGTTGCGCTGAAATGGATTATCCCAGAGGTCCTCGTTTCCGTCCCGCAAGGGACTAGGGGAACCGACCTATGGGAACGAGATTGATGCGTGATGCAATCTATGATATTTTCCGCGGCTGCGCAAATACGTCGGAAGTGAGCTTCGTGACGAACAACGGCGACGACGAAGAAGAAGAACGGACGACAGATTTAGACTCGGGACTTCCTGTAGGAGTAATAAGGTAGCAGTGGGTAAAAGAAAGTCATAAGAACGATTTCTGGTTCTCCAGTACTCTTCGGAACGAAGTCGTAATGGAAACAATATTCAGAAAATTAGAAGACGGTATTGGTGTCCCTCGTATTGGTGTCCCTTCTAGGGGCACCATCATCGCAGCCTCTAAAATGCAGTACAAAAAATAAATCAGATAAAGAAATAAATTCTTTCAAGAATTTTCGAGATGACAATTTTTATAGGTAATCGCATGGGGCCGAGTAAAATTAAAGATAAAATATCACGCGTGCTTTAATTTTCAATTTCAGCAACTTCTGAAAACACAAGTTGTATTAATCCTTAATTTTACGAGGACCCGTTGCAATTACTTGTTAAAAACATAGAGGGTAAAATTTTCTTAACACTGTTGAGGCACCCCGAAAAACAGTCAGCCAAGCGGCAGGTAAGACACTCGTTCGCCCGCAAGCAAAACAACTAACGAATAGACAAGCAAGTCAACCTCTTCTTTGCGTCCAAAACGAGTAAAATGATTGTTAGTTACATCCACTCGAGAGAAAAAATACGATTTCTATTTCTGAACAAAAGTAACAACGATTAAACCAAATGTTAAGCTTCAATTTATTTAGTCTGTGCTGTAGAGATTTTTACCACTTGAACTACGCGTCTACTTCAAAACACGCATCCGCGTCCAAAGAAATAACTTCACCAAGTTTGAGCTACTCGCTCTTCCCATCAATGGCAAACTGTCCTGTGACCTTTTTGGTGATTGGCAAGATGCTGTGGTAAAATGGAAACCCTTGACGAAAGGAATCATTTTGTTTTTCAACCACACAATCCCACTACGCCAGGCGCCCGCCCGCCACGAAATACCTATAGTACCAAAATGCCCCTATCCTCTTCGCCTCTTTGAAAGCTGAAGCTCTGGATTCTGGAAACCGAGGAATAGTTTCCCCACCCTTCCAAAGCAAAATCCCTGACAACAATTTTTTTTTATAATTTCATTCCATTTTTGCTTAATGCTCGACAGTAGTGGCACTTATGTTATTCTATGGTGCCTGCGGCACTGAGTGTCATTTGCATAAGGCAGAAAAAGAAACAAGGTTTCCGGTTTTCTCACGGACAGTCTTTCTAATGCAAAGATTTTAGCATCCGCTCAGATCTTCTTTCCTTGTATTGTAATGACCGAGCAAGAGGGCGGCGTCGTACTTAAATTAGCCGTGTACAACGAAATATATCGCGTGAATCGTGGTTTCTGGTTCATGGGACACGCTCTATTTGTTCAGTCACGCTACACAAGGGCTTTAAATGCCTTTTGATAGCGTCCGATCAGGCGACATCGAGTACAACTCAAATTTCGAAACTGTGTGGTCTTTCAAAGCCGGGGTAATCCCACCATGTCATTTTAGTGATCAAACAGGAACTCTACGTCAAACTACGTATATGGAAGGCAGTTATAAGCACCTATCGTAAATTTCTGGATATGTTAAAGACTGCGCTAAAATATACTCACATTGAACCATTACCACATATTGAAAGAGATAATTCGTCGCGTGCCATCAACGATAAAACACTAGACCAATGTATTTTTTTCTCAGGAAGGATTTCTTTTTCAGTGTTTTTTCTACAATAATTGTTCACTTCCTAATCGCTTTCGTAAAGGAAAAGAATGGTTTACAAAATTGTGTCTAGTTCAGAAACATAACTTTTTAAGACAGAAGTGCAAAATGCCACCACATTTGACGATTAGTTAAGTTAGGTTAACGCCTTTGATTGCAGAGAATTAAACTTTCTGAAAAAAATACCCAGGCAACAAGCTCTACGTTTGGTTTGTCAGCTTCAAGATTCCCCAAACGAAAATTAAGAAGGGGTTTTCACTCAATTGTTTTAAGGATATAACGTAATGGACTGGAGAAAATTCATTGCTGTAATTCACGTATATACGATTTCAACAAAAGCATAAGTCATGCATAAAGGCCAAAAGTTTTCGAGTTAAATCCATGTCGCACTTCAAGTTTGCATTCTTGTGGATCGAGTATTAATTGAATTTCAGGGTTGACTGGGTAAAAACCACAATTTATTAGCCGTTCTATGACACTGTTTGTATTTCTCATCAAGATCAGTTCGCGCTGAATAGTTGTTTCCAATGACCGGATGTTCCGGGTCACTTCGCCTATCAGTTGCTGATGCGGCATATAATTTGCCAACCGGAAGTGCTTTAGCTTTTGGAAGTCTTGGTAGAGTGTGACTGTTGAAATCAAAGATTACTGTACTTTGCAGTAATCAAATCTTTCCTTTGTATAGGCGACGGGTAGTACAATAAATTCTTGAGCCCAATCGACCTACAGAGTCACGTGTAGGAGACTAATTGAACGCACACAAATTCTTTATTCGGTGACTTGCTGCAGTGCTAATGTCTTCGTAACAGCAAACACAGTCGAAATGTCGATAGATTAGATGATAAGTGGTTGAGAGTGTGATTCAGAGTATGGTTCGATTTAGAACACAAGAAAGACAGAAAACTACTTAACAATTTAAACTCTAAGATCTAAGACTAAATCACGCAATAGACAAAATGAAAAATAGAACTAAACTTGACCGTGAAAAGAAAACTACGAGGATGTAAACAAAATAAAACAGACTTACTTTAGTCTCCGGGATGGGAAGGGTTCCTACTTAAGCTCTGGTAATAGCGAAGTTACTGGAGTGATCTCTATAGCGTGTAGATAGTACTGGATACTCTTTCGTGATAGTTGAACAGAAAAATCTAAAAGGCACGTGGCTTGATACAATTAAGTTATTCATAAGTGAGAAACAACAAGTGATTTGTGTACATAAGACACGGTAGAAACTTGAAACCAAAAAATATAAATTAGAAATAAGTGTAACGAAAGCTAACGATTATTGGCGTGCAAAACTAACACTTTGATTCGCGATCAAGTTTATTGTATCTCGTCTGGTATTTTACTATCACGAATGCTCTGTTTCTTTGGTCACAGTTTCGCCTCTGGCAGGTGCAAATTGTAAAAACAAAACAGAGCCATAAGGTCTAATTAAAGTCATATCGAATAAAGTGTAAATTGCACTTTAAGAATGCACTTCTTTGGGAAAATCCAAGATCGGATTTTTGATCTAAGATCATGCGGATTCTTTACTAACAAAGAAACGAAAAATCCAAAAAGGGATTTTTGCCTTGAACACAGCGTGCTTGATGCTTGTTTTGAAAAAAGACCTCCTCGTGGACAATTTACCCCAGCAACAGCTCCTTCTATGACCAGAAGATGAAGCAGTAGCATTGAACTGATGGTAAAGACGAAAAGTTTTGCTTATCAAAGAAATCAAAAGATCCGTTGCATTATTTACCTTCCGTGAACTTGTGAAGCAACGAGTGTGGCATTTTATTTTCGTATCCGTTCCCCAAAGAAACGCACGAATCATGAATCTTAAAAATCCGGATTTCGATTGTACTAATGAATCCACTCGGAGTTGTGGATTCTTTAGATCCATGATTCGTTTTTGTATTTTAGTAAAGAAACGCAAAATCTGTTTTTGGATCTAAGAATCCGGATTTGGATTTTCCCAAAGAAACCCACCCTAACTAAAAAATCCCAAATGGTCATTTTGTTCACAGGGATATCAAAGAGTAACTGTCGACTGTCAGCAATTTTATTACAGATGACACGGGAATGTTTTCTTCTGCTGCCCTAGAGAAAAGATTTACCAAACTGTTTGGCTCGGTTCGCAGAGCTTAGGAAGAGACAGAATCTTAATTCCGGATGAATCTCCAAGCTGAAATCAGCTTGCCCGAAAAATACTAGCTGGACCCTAGCTAACCTCCTCTCGAAAGCCCAAATTCAACTCCGAAAACAAAAAATGAGAATCTGAATATTTAAAGTTTGAGAAAGGAGGACGTTTCCGCGGGGTGCTTTGCGCGCCTAGTCAAAGTATATTATCAAATCGTTTTGTCACGTGACCTGTACATTCTCACATATTCGAGTGGAGAGACATTCCACGCGATGGAGATCGTCGATGGAAGCTGCGCTCCTTTTTCTACCTCCGACTTACTTTTTATCTTTTGCATCGACTCCAGCGTGAAATTTGAGTATTCCTTTAGTGGAGTAGCTTCACTAAACCTGATAATCGTGCTCGGATACGTAACTTTCCCATCCGATCTTTATCGCTCAAGACGGCTAGGTAAAATGGGGTTGAAAGGCCTACACGACTCCTGTTCGCGTGTTCAGGGCCGCTTCTATCGCGGTTCTATTGACCGATTTAGCGTCTTGCTTGTTTTAAGTGGGGCAACATAGTGTTTTAGAGAATAACATAATGATGATGATAATGATTGAAACAGCCATGTGCTTAAATGTCGCATGTAATGTATTTTGATACCAAAGGTCATTTCTGGGTTTAAATTCTGCATTTATCGCCTGGTTGTTTTGACCCTGGTTGTTTCTGTTTAGCGACTGTGGTCCTTTATATGCCATCTGAAGCATTTTGTCTAGCTTTGGTTTGGCTCGTTTCAATGCGTTCAGTGACAGAACAGCCTCTCTCTTGTTATCAAGGATAGGAATTTTGAGCCGCGTAATATGATCATCTTTATCTTGTAGTGTTTGTACATTACCGGGCCCGGTTATTTGGTTTTGTAGCAAGACGTTGTGTTTCTTTTGCGACTATTCGTCTCCTTATCCTTTCTTTAGTGTTGTAGGTCGCTGTGTCTTTGTCATCGTTTCACTCCGCTCTGTAACTGCGGTTATGTACTGGCAGTGAAAGAGCGGCTTGGACAAGGTTCTTTTGGAGATGTTTACACCATGAAAACGTCACGCATTCCGCGCAAGGCGAAAGGGGTTTTTTTTTGGGGGGGGGGGGGGATTTTCTTTTTAGAATACCCGAGTAGACGCAGCTAGAAAGGAAATGTTTATTTCGCAAAGTACAGATTTCATTTCGTTTCGTTTCGTTTCGCAAAGTACAATAAGCCCTTTTATGGCTGCATTGTTGTCAGTTCTCTTGACAATACGTTTACTGGGACAATTACAATTGAAAGTGGTGGGATTAAAATAAAAGATGGAGGTAATGAGGTTGTTATCAATAGAACAGACATTGAAAAACTTTTCGGATCTGCAGATGGTGTTAATGGATTTAATGGTAATAAATGCGTTTTGTACGATAGTAGCGGTTTTATTTTTGCAAATAATTACGCTATCAAAATCGGAAATAACATTGTTTTTCTAAGATGAAGAAATCAATCAGCTTGGAGAAGTTTATTTGTTCCTGATTTAGGCGGGGGGGGGGATGCTACTATTGTTATTGATCAAACTAACCAAATAATTGATGGAGATAAAACTTTCAGGAGAGCAGTAACTATGTTACCAAAGCATATGTTGATTCGCAAATTTGGAATGCTGCCCGATTATCTCAAAACAGATGGGTCGAATCAGATGCTCGGCCAGATTGATATGGGAATTCATAAGGTCATCAATGTCGGTGACCCCGCGCTTGGGACCGATGCTGTTAATGAAAAATATGTCGATGGCAAAACAAAAATCCACCCCTCGCATTCTCTGGCCAACACATTCAAATATGTGATGGATGATATAAATGAAATATCAACTGAATACGGCTTGATTGTGGACAAGATCGACGATCTATTTTGGAGTTTTCATTCATTCAAACAAAAAGGTTCTATATTTCAGAGCCATTAACGATGGATCAAATAATTATCGTTACCGTCTCGGTATACAGATGAGTTCTGCCTCACCGATAGCAAATACCGT
>OX419343.1:22271977-22279477 GCA_948470475.1 Galaxea fascicularis | reverse complement strand
GTTACACTGAACTGTTTCAGGTGTGCCACCCACCAATTCAGTTAATATTAAGTGCAAACTGGCAGCATGATTAGTATTTAAGTTACACTGAACTGTTTCAGGTGTGCCACCCACCAATTCAGTTAATATTAAGTGCAAACTGGCAGCATGATTAGTATTTAAGTTACACTGAACTGTTTCAGGTGTGCCACCCGCTAATTCAGTTAATATTAAGTGCAAACTGGCCGCATGATTAGTATTTAAGTTACACTGAACTCCATCAGGTGTGTCTTGGTCACTTCACATGAAGGACCAGCCTAGTCTGCCTTGTTTTTTTGCTGTGACGTATTGATTATGACATATCCTTTCATCAATACGGGACTGATATAAGGTTACTCTGTATAAAATACGGTTCTTTGCAGTGTTGAGGTCAGTGTAGGGCTTTTCAGCTTTTCCAGGGGAAATGCTTGTTTTGAAGTATTTTAAACTCAGTTGGACCTACAAAAAAGTAATTTAGTCTGGTTGGCAGTTGGTAATCACACAGACCACAATGTAATTACTGTATTATTGTCAACACTATATTTAATGTCATAAATGTACATTACGGTGAGAAAGAAACTAGAAAATAATACTACTAACAATAAATAATTCTCACAATTATACAGTGTCTTCACAAAAGCTCTAAATATGAACTTTACAATCAGTACAAATAAAAGACAAGAATTAAAATACAAACTATTTCAAGCTTGGTCACAAATAATTTATTATGCTCAGCATGTCATAGAGGCATTGGACTAAGATAAAAATTTAGTTCCTGATGAGAGCCACATTTATCATCCTCCTTTGCCTGTCACCACACAGGGAACTTTCAACATTGCTAATGCTAGCATCATACAGGATGCATGTCAGATACGTGTATGAACCTTGAAAATGACCTATCTTATTAGTGGTCTCTCAGCAGCTCAAGTGCTTCTACCTGGTGTATGGGTAGCCATACATGTATATGTTTGATTCTTAACAGGGACTCAGCTTTCCATTCAAGTGTAATTATTAAACATGAATTATCCTTACCACCCTTCAATTCTTAGGACACTCCCAACTTCAATAATCAACATTGGACTGACCTGCTATTGAACTAATGTGAATATTATGCCTGGAAATAGCGGCTCCTGTTCTGACTTCTTCTTTACTGACTTGCTGTCTCCGAGGAATGACTCAGGGCCATAACATTTAAGGGCATCATTAGCCTCCTTTAATGAGTCAATTTTGTATGTAAGCGGAGGCCAATAGAAGTCAAAAGCTGCTCAGTGACATTGCGCATTTCCATGTGCAATGCACATAACTGAATGTGACTCAGATCCTCATCCAAGAGGAATAACAAATCATCCCTATAATACCAGTTGTAGGATTTATTTACTCGAGACAACAAATCACAGGCTTAACTTCGAACACACTCAAAACAGGATGATATCGTATCGTAAATCGTAAATAGAAGGTTAACTTGAATCGTGGTGAAGCGACGAGAATCGAAGCTAATCGTTGGGATTGTACGGTTGAGCGAGCGATTGAGCGAGCTATCGGTTGAGTGATCTATCGGATGAGTGGTTCGACTGGGAAATAAAACAAAGGAAACTAGTTACAAACGACTACATAAAGAATACATCGACAAGAAAAACTAAAGAACCGAAAACCACTTACAGATTTTATGCCATGTCCGTAAAGAAGTGAAAATATTAAACTAGAACGATAAATGTCTTGGAATCCACGAGTCACTTTCAAAAACAGTCCGAGCACATGGTCAAGCGAGACCAAGATTCCTAGCGAGTTCAAAACAATGTCCAACAGCCTCGGTTACCAAGCGTAGGTAACGCAACAAGTAACGTAATCAACGTTTTGACCGCAACACCAGTTGACCTAAAGACAAATAAAAATAAAGTGATTAGTGATCTAACTTACTACATATAAACCTGAAAAAACTCAAAATGGTGATGAATGAATACTTGAATCTGGTTATCTATAGCACATCTTTGATCTATGAATGGAATGCTTGCCCAACGAAGGAGTACCCTCTGCATAGTAGATTTCTTTTGAGGTCCCATCACTCAGCTGGGGTTTCAAAATTAATTTTAGGGTTGGATAACTATAGCACTGGTCAGAGAAAAATAAACAAAAAAAAAAACATAGACACAATCTACACAAGGAAACATATGAACAGAGGAAAATGATTGGTGTATTGGACAAAGAACAGCTAAGGCCGGGGCTGCAACGTCGATACACCGGTGTACCGCGATATTTCTTGTCACGATATGAATATTGATATTTGAACAGCATACCGCGGTATTTACGATAAAATATAATGTGTCCTGCATAAGCAATGGAAATTGCTATATTTTATCAGTCCTTACCCAAGTTCTTCATTTTTGCAGTGACTTTTTATCCTGATTTTGGTGATGAAGGCACATTTTCCAAGTCAGAACAAGGTTTTCCATGGTATCTATCGCAGTTGGAAAGCCACAAGGGTCCCATTTCAACTTGCACAAATTCTTCCGAAAAACTTGAAAACACCGCGCTTCTTTTAAAACACTGGTTCGGGTTCATAACACAAACGGTTTTGCTCAGAACATACCAATTCTTTCCCGCAGAAAGTAGGTCTAGGCGACCTGAGTGAACGGAGTAAATCCCTTCCCCGGCGCCATCTTCTTCTTTCCCTGTCACGGATCACCTCGTCACGTGTCACGTCACGAGGTGAAAGAAGAAACTTTTGTTCTTCGTGAAATAAGAAACTGTTGTTTACGTGAAATGAGATACTACCGTGGAGATTAAAAGAAAACGTTTTCCAGATTTCTTCGTCAGAAGAGATGAGAGATGAGCACCGCAGAATTTGAAGATTATGACGCCTTTAACAACCGCAGAAGAAAATCCCAGCGTGATACAATACTTACAGTAGAAGTCACTTGCGTCCTCTCATGCTGTTGATAGAGATAAAGGACATCCTTCGATCGGGTCACTTTAATCGAACAGAATTATTATCTAGACTGCAGCAAAATGACGATTTCATCCTCGACAATTCACCCATCCTTGGTCAGAGATTAGAGCGAAAATACGATAAGATTTTCATGTAGAAATATTTTTAAAGGAGCGGTTTGGAAAAAAACAGGAAGTTGAGGGGGCTTTCCCTTTTTTTATTATTTCATCAATGACGCATGCGTATCGTAAAATATTTTTTTCTCATTACCACATTGATGAGAAAATAAAAAAAGTTTTTTCATATAAAAGGGGAAATTGACCTACATTATTAACGTGCCGAGAGAAAGGATATTATGTTGGACAAACGCGGGGCCTTCATAACATCTGCACTCCGCGCACCCTCTCACGTAACCTAAAAACCCCGCGGGGTTATGTAAGTTGGAAGGGATTGGAAGGGAAATAATGTTGGGTTACGGAATATTTGCGTCCTGAAGATGGTGTTAGGCTTTGCATGAAACGAATGACTGACCCACTGGGCGGTGGACGCATCCAATGTCCTAGCAACCGGAAGGATACATCCCGAAGAAAAAGAGATGATGTAAAAAAAATAACAAAAATAAATCCTTAAGATGGTGTCAAGGCCTTGAGTAGAGCTATGATCGCTTAATGGCGGCGGAAGTACCGGTTGGCCCAAGCCGGAGGGATGAAAAAATAAATTAAAAAAAACCTCTCAAGAGTACTTATGAAATGGTATATAAAAATGGAAAACAAAACAGTCAAACAATTAAGAGAAATCTCCGTGGTTTTTGGAAGCTTCTAAAAGCCGAGCTGGTTGATCTCATACGTCAGAATCACCCGAGGGGTGTTGTCAATTTTATCGCCGAGGAAAAAAAAAACTCCACCGCCAAGAAAAAAAAAAAGCAAAGTGTAGCACCTCGAGCCACCCCGAGAACATCACCGCCGATCCCGGCTCCAAGAACAAAAAAGCAACAACCGGTCGCGTCTTCGATTCCGCCACTACAGACCGTCGGTTACCAGTTGAAAAAGAGGCAGACTCGCCGAGAGAAGCGAGAGAATAAAAATAATAAAGGATACTGGAAGGTGCCTCTTCAAGCGCAGACTGAAGATAAATGGTTGAAAGAGAGACAGATCAAAAGGCTCAGGAAAAAAAACAGAAAAGCTAGACGTGACTCGCGTAACAAAAAACAGCTGCTTTCCAGAAAACAATCGCTACAATCAGCTTTAGAAAAAATATAGCCAAAGAAAGCTCGGCTTTTTCTCCGAGAGAGAGCAGATGCTTTGAAAAAATTCGCTGTTCAATATTCGATTGAAGGTGTAGAGGGTTCAGGTCCGATAAAGTTCTTATCTGCTGGAAAATCAGTTGTTTTCGAGTTCTTGAAAGAACACCGCAACATAAAGATCAAGCTTGTCATGCAACATGAAGAAAACGAACATTGCGACAGGGGAAATGGTGGGCATGCCTGTAGCATTTCAATCAAACGTAGAGATAAATCTCCAAGGTGATGATGTGGATGAACTCTATGAGAAGATGGCGGGTAAAATGCTCGAGAGTTTGGCGATGTTTCAGAAGAGAGGCAGTGACTGGATCTTCGATTCTATCGAGGAGCTTACGATTAACACTGTAAAATACGAACCGCTCCGTGGTACATCTTATATACCACTCCCAGAATCCATCAGTAGAAAGAAATCGATCATAAACATTCAAAATGAGGATAATGAGTGTTTCAAATGGTGTATCTTGAGGCATCTGCATCCAACAAAGAGTCACCCGGAGAGAGTTTCTTCCTTGAAGCAATATGAAAACGAACTGATCGAATTTCGATAAAATTGATTTCCCCGTGAAGTTAAGCGATATAACCAGATTTGAAACACAAAACAAAATTTTTGTAAATGTTTATGGTCATAAGGGAAAAAATGTTTATCCTCTCAGATTTAGCAAGAAGCGAGATGCGATAAACCTACTGTTGATAGAAGGTGAAGAGAGTGACCATTATTGCTTGATCAAAGATTTCAGCAGATTATCCTCAATGCAAGTAAGTAAACGTAATAGAAGAATGTTTTTCTGTGGAAATTGCATGCAGCACTTCAACAAAGAAGTTGATTTGACAAAGCATGAAAAAGAATATTGCTGGAAAAATAAACCAGAAAATATCATCGTGCCAAAGGTCAAAATTGAAGAGGGGAAAAAATAATCCCAGAAATCAAATTCAAAAACCATAAACGCAGAGAAAAAGTCCCATTCGTCATTTATGCAGATTTTGAGGCGCTGGTTCAGCCTATACAAGGGTGTGAACAGGATCCAGAGAAGAGTTTCACCAATCGTTATCAAAAGCATAAACCTTGTGGATTCTGTTATCACATCAAATGTTTTGATGAAAGAGTATATCCATCTAAGACAGTGCTATATCGAATGAAAACTGAAGATGAAGATGTCTCTCGAATCTTTGATGATATGCTTGAAGAAGAGATAAAAAAGATCTAGGAAGAATTCAAGTTGGTGAAGAGGATCATCATGACTAAAACCGATATAGCTGATTTCGAGAAAGCAACCACATGTTGGATATGCGGTCGGCCTTTTGAAAAAAATCAGAAGAAAGTCAGAGATCACTGCCATTTAACAGGAAAATATCGAGGAGCAGCTCACAACAACTGTTATCTCTCCTACCAAAAACCAAAGTTTACCCCGATCATATTTCACAATCTCACAAATTATGACGCCCATCTTTTCGTCAAAAATCTTGGAAAATCTGAGGCAGACATAAGATGTATCCCAAATAATGAGGAAAAATATATCTCTTTCTCCAAAGGAATCGTGGTTGGAAAATTTACAGACGAGGAAGGAAAAGAAAAAGAGATCAAGCATGATCTCAGGTTCATCGATACTCTTCAAATTCATGGCCTCTTCATTGGATAATTTAGTCAAAAATCTAAGCCTCGATAAACTCAAAGAGCCCGAGAAAGAATTCGGAGAACGGTTACATTTTGTCTCAAGAAAAGGAGTCTATCCTTATGATTTCATAGATAGTTTCAAAAAGTTTAATGAGTTACATCTTCCTCCAAAAGAAGCATTTCATTCAAAAGTCAATAAGGCGGGTATCTCTGATGAAGATTATCAACATGCCCAAAACGTTTGGGAAACTTTCAACATGAAAACAATGGGAGATTACCATGATCTATATCTCAAAACAGATGTTTTACTTCTTGCAGATGTTTTTGAGGAGTTCAGAAGTGTTTTGCCTCGAAAATTACAAACTTGATCCTGCATGGTATTACATATCCCCGGGATTGGCTTGGGATGCGGCTTTGAAAGAAAGCGGAATACGACTAGAGTTGCTCACCGATTATGACATGCTTTTAATGTTTGAACGAGGGATAAGAGGCGGTATTTCAATGATCTCCAACAGGTATTCAAAAGCAAATAAGAAATATATGGAAGATTTTGATAAGACCAAACCATCAAAATACATTGAATATCTCGACGCAAATAATCTTTACGGGTGGTCAATGGCAAAACCTCTTCCGGTAAGAGGTTTTTTAATGGATGAGCGAAGAAGACCTGAACTGTTGGGAAAGTATTC
Organism: Galaxea fascicularis; assembly: GCA_948470475.1. NCBI lineage: Eukaryota > Metazoa > Cnidaria > Anthozoa > Scleractinia > Euphylliidae > Galaxea > Galaxea fascicularis. The sequence goes on along the minus strand of OX419343.1, from coordinate 22,272,932 downwards.
CTTGCATCTTGGAAGTCGATCTCAAGTATCCCCAAGCTCTACACAATCTACACAACGATTATCCTCTCGCACCCGAGAGTATCACCATAAACAGAGTCGAAAAGCTCATCCCAAACCTGAATAACAAGGAAAAATACATAATTCACTGGAGAAACTTGAAACAGTATCTCGATCTTGGATTAGAGTTGACCGCGGTACATCGAGGAATAAGATTCGTTGAAGAACCATGGTTGAAAAGTTACATAGAGAAAAACACAGCACTCCGGACAGTTGCAAAGAATGCTTTTAAAAAAGATTTTTTCAAGTTGATGAACAACTCAGTCTTTGGAAAGACGATGGAAAACATAAGAAACAGGGTTGATGTGAGACTGCTGAATAACGAAGACAGCGCCCAGAAACTTTCAGCAAAACCGAATTTTGAACATCTCACGATATTTGATGAAAATCTTGTTGCAATTCACATGAAAAGAATAAAGCTATTGTTCAACAGACCTGTTTATTGCAGAATGGCCATTCTGGATATCTCCACTATAATTATATTCTGCCAAAATATGGCGAACAACAGAAGCTACTCTTCACAGACACCGACAGTCTGTTGTATGAGATTGAAACTGAAGATTTTTTCCAAGATATTAAAGATCATGTGGAATGCAGATTTGACACGAGTGATTTTCCTGCAGATCACCCTTCCGGAATTGCTAGAAGAAACAAAAAAGTGATTGGTATGATGAAAGATGAAGCGGCTGGAAAGATCATTGAAGAGTTCGTCGGTTTGAGGGAAAAATTATACAGTTACAAAATGCATGTGGGGAAAGTAGAGAAAAAATGCAAGGGAGTGAAAAAATCATTTCTGAAAAAGGAGATATCACATCAAGACTACAAAGATTGTTTATTCAGCGGCACCGCGAAGATGAGGAAAATGAATCTAATTCGCTCACATCTTCATGAGATGTAT
>OX419343.1:22251977-22266977 GCA_948470475.1 Galaxea fascicularis | reverse complement strand
TCCAAGCTTGTATTCATAACCATTTCCCCATTTTCAAAACTGAAAGCTTTATCGAGCAAAGAAGATGGCACGCTCAGAACGTGATGCTTGACGCCGTAAACGATTATGCGAGCCTGATTTCCAGAGTCGGAGGTTAAATCACCGTGCAAATCAAAATAGACGTGGTCGGTGCCGAGGTCGGTCCGTGCATTGGTCAGCTGAACGACGATTTTCGTCAGTTTTGTTTGACGAATGATAGGCCATAGAGGAAAAATGAAGCAAAACAAGAAAATTAGTTTTTCCCCCGTTCAGCAAATTGCGCTGAGGGTCGACCAAATCGCAATGAACGTACATCGCAGATCTTGCTTTGAGGGCGGTTATTGTAAAATTTTTGTCAAGAATCGGCGGCGTGCCCAGAAAATCAACGAAACTTTGAGAAAACCGCAGTTTCAAAGAATCGAAGTGACGATCCCAGTGTTTGCGTCATAATCAAAAGTGACGTTGAAGGTCGGCGAGTTTTTGAACTCGTCGTTCAGGTATTTGGAAAAGTCCGTGGGGGTGTAGAAAAACGGGGAAAGAGTTTTTTGTCCGAGCACCTGGTCCCGAGAATCAAGCATATCGATTTTCGCAGGAAAGCGCAGATAAAGCCAGGGGTTTTTCACTGCAAAAGAAACGAGCCCAACCATTCGGGATTGGGGAATGGGTTCGTCAAAATAGACGGTGCAGGGGTTGTCGGAAGTGACGACGCTAAGCATAGCCATACCCATTCTACGAAATTAAATCTAAAAGGCATGAAGATATACCCATGCCATCGCAGGTATGTCTGGCTGGAACGAATGGCAAAAAGTTCCGAGGCGGTAAAGTTGCGGCAGGAATCGGAAAAAAAGGCGTGGGCTCTTTTCTCCGCCAAATATCCCCACGCTAACAAAAACAACTTCTTTGCGGAGACTGCATTTGGCACAACAACCCACCAGCCCACGATGCAAATTCTGAAAAAAACTGGGTCGCTCGCCCTGATGATTGTGTCTCCCTCCGCAGACAAGCCTTTGACAGAAAACGGAAGTTTTCCTCCGGCGTTCAACCCTACAAGCCGAGTGCTGAAAACAATACCCGCGGTACCTTTTTCAGCGTCAGTCCCCCCATTGATCGGTGAAAAGCTGAACAAGGTGCAAAAAATATTCGTCACGCCAACAGAAAGTTTCACCACGCAGTACAGAACAATTTTCAAAGACACGCAGATCACATTCAAAACATCCAAAAACGCAAGGAAATGGCTGGGCGGTCCACACATGGGTTTTTGGCCACAGCAGCTGAACTTTGCTCCGTGGTGTGCGACAACAGGCAGCGGCATCTCGCGTGAAATTTTGGTCGAGGCTGTTCTTGAAAATTTCCCGCAGCTCCAAGCTTTCTATCTTTTCCATGTTTATTTCACAACGTGGCGTATTTTGTTCGAGATGGGCGGCATCCAAAGAATCAGCTCGCTGCCCGACGACCCCGACCGGTTGGCTCATTTGGTTGAGCATCGGACTACCGTGCGGGAGGTCGTGGGTTCAATCCCCGGCCGGACCAACACTCAGGGTTATTAAATAACTGAGGTGAAAGTGCTGCCTTTGTAATGACATCTGCAAATTGTTAGACTTTCTAGTCTTCTCGGATAAGGACGATAAACCGGAGGTCCCGTCTCACAACACTTCAATGTTCATAACCTTGTGGGACGTTAAAGAACCCACACACTAATCGGAAAGAGTAGGGCATGGAGTTCCCGGTGTGCTGGTCTGGTCTTTGTGTTATTTCATGATTTCATGGGTTGGGTGGGTTGGATTTGAATATATATAACATAGAAAATGCGGTATATAAATCCCATTACCATTACCAAATACGACAAAGCCTCGTACCGAAGAATCTGCGCCGAGTTCAAGGTTGACCCGAGCGCAGATTTTCGTTTCCTGTTTGGCTAAAACCACGGCCTCGGCTATGTTTTCATCAACTACAGCGACGGCGATTATGCGCAAAAGCAATGGCAGTACCCCACGCCGCTTTCCAACCCATCGAACCAGAGGTTCGCCGACGAGGACGGGACAGATTCAGCCGGAAACAAGCTGGACTACATCCGAAACGACCAGGGCGCAGACAGGCAGTTCGAGTTTTTAATTCCGGACAAAGCAAACGGGCTGACCGCAGCCGGCCTCGCGCAGCTGAACCAGTCGATCGAGGCCTAAGTTTACTGCATTCTGGGTGCGCAGGTCAACGTTCGTAGCAGCATTGTCGGGGGCGGCGGCCGATCAAAAGAGGTGCAAAGAGAGTTTCTTGTCCTGCTCGAGGATGCAATCCGAACGCCAGACATTTCCAAGAGCGTCCAGCGTTACCAGATGGCGGTGGACGAAGCAAAAGTCCGCCTGGACTTGGCCGTGGTTCCATGGGCCCGGCTGATGCTCTCGCGCATGGTCCTGAACACCGGGAGCGTGGTCGGTTACAACAACAAGCTCCGGCAGTTGGGCCGGGGAATGAAGCTCGGGGTCAACAACGACGTGAATCAGGGCACAAAAAAAGCAGCCCTCCATTTAATGGGCGGCAGGCCGTCAAAAATTAATATGCCAAACAGCCACCCGTCAAACCCGGTTCACAAAGCGGCGCAGGCTGAAAGCGGGTAGCCGCCGCAAACAGTGCACTCTGGGAAAAAAGAGCCAGCCGGGCCAACCGGACCAACCGGACCAACCACTCCGGCCGGATTAGGAAACGAAAACCACGATGTTAACAAAGCCATCGTAGCAATAGGGGCCGTTGCGCTCGCACGCATTTTGTTCTGGGCCGCGCGGAAGGGTTAGCGCCGTTAGATATAGCGCTCGATCAAGAAAGCGACAACGGCCAGAATTGTCAGCTAGGTGTGCTTAGACTGAAAACCGATGACCTGGCCGGCGGTTGTGAAAATGTAAGAAACGATCGAACCGAGCAGGCCGGGCAGCGCCGAAGCTGTTGTTTGGCCGATAGTTTTTAACCCGTTCGCCAGTCCTTTGCCTAAGGCTTTCAGCGAGTTGGAGATCGCGCCGACGACTGCCCCGATAGTCACGCCTGCAGCCAGAACGATCACGGTGACGGTCACGCCGTATTTTTTAAAATCTCTTTCACCCTCTCTCGCAGGGAAAGTACTTCTTTTTTTTCCGCAATCTGCGTTTGCAAACGCGCGATGTCCTCCTCTCTTTCCGCCACTTTTTTCCCGCATCTTCTTTTTCAGAGGGCGAGGTGTCAGGATCTTCAGTTATTGCCCGGTCTTGCTCGATTTTCCCTTGAGCTCGATTTCTTGTTGGTTCAGGCCATCAAGGGGCTGCGTGCTGTTCAGGACGTTTTCCAAGCCAGCCGTTCGTTCCTTCATTTTCGCAAGCTGTGCGATCTTCTCTTCAATGGTTTTCTAAACCCTTGCCTTGGTTTTGTTTTGTTTTTGGAGGTAGGCGATCTTTTTCTTTTCTTCAGCAATGTTTCTTTTCAGATTATTTTCCAGGATTTTTTTTCCTTTTGATTTCTGATTGGTTTTCCATTGCAGAGCCTCCATCATCCTCCAACTGCTGACGTTAGGCTTTTGTTCTGGCAAAATCGTTTTCGAGTTTTTTGCAGAGCTCGTTTTGAGCTATCAAGTTCTGCATCCACTTTTTGCGTCTCTTTTAGCTGCTGCCTCTCAGCTACGAAAATGCGTTGTAGTTCGCTTTCTTGTTTTTTACTTGCCGCAATCACATCTTTAGCTTTTGAGCCGAGAAGTTCTTCATTTTGATTCACAAAAGTGTCAGAAAGGCCGTAGTTGTAACCCTGCCTAACCACAATTTTTGGGCCCGATTTTCCTTCTTTTGGGCCTACCACAATAAAGTCATCTGGTTCCCCCGGTATTTGTCACGCCCCTTTGACCAATGCGTTGGAGCAATTTATCATCCGCATACGGGTAACGGTTTTTGATTAACGCTTTCGCTGCTTTAATGGTTTTCGGCTCAGGGTTCCTATGACCTGAAAAGGAGGCCAACAGAGATTCCTGCAGCGTGGCGTGTCCCCGTCTTTGAAAAACCCAGAAAAAGACTTTTTCCATCTACAGGCTCCATTTCAGTAATTTCCGGCAGCTCGATAGTTTCGTGCAAATGTTTTTGCATTTCAATTTCTTCGCCGCCGTGGTACGGCGTAGACGAACCGCCAGGTTGAAAGGGCTGGGTCATGTCACCCCGGGGCAGATCAGTTTCGTCGTCAGAATCGTGCGCGTCCAAATTGTCGTCAACCCAGGGGTTTTCGGGGACGTCAGCACCACCTTCCGCCATTGCGCAATACCCCCCGTTATATTTTTTTAATTGAACAAAAATTTGCAAAGATATATTTCAATGGCTGCGATTCAGCCGAACCTTCTCCCGACGTACAGTGAAAAAACCTTGGGAGCCATGAAAGCCCAGCGGGCGGTCAAGCGCATAACTTTCAACCCAACCGAGGCCAACCCCGGCGAGACGCTGTACGTTTCAGTGCCGAAACTAAATAAAAACGAGGTGCTCGTGCCGGGCTCGCTCTCCCTGATTTTCAAAATCGACCTAGCGGGTGGGCATGCCAACATTAACCTTATGCAAAACGTTTCGCGGCTTTGATCGACAAAATGCTTGTGAAATTTTCGGGCCATGTTCTGCAGGAAACCGTCGGCTACGACATTAACAAAATCTTTGAAGACCTTTTCCTCCCGCAAGAGCAGCGGGACAACATGCTGCTGGAGGGCATCCAGAGCGTGAACCAGTCCAAGATCCGCTCCGGCACCGGCGACAAACCGACCACGGGCGTGGATACGGAAAGCAAGCTCGAGGGGGTCTACAAGAAAAAGTACAAGATCCGGCTGGACAGCCAGATCCTCACCGACCACGGCATTTTCTACTCGCAGGCCTTGTACAACGACCTGACGTTCGATCTGACCTTGGCCCAACCGGGGAACGTGGTTCGGGGCTCGGACGCGACAAAGCTGGCCTACAAGCTCAAAAACATCCATCTCGAGTACGAAATGATTCGAAGCAAAACGCTGGCAGAAGAAGCAAACAGCATCTACTTAACGGGGAAAGAGTTTTTGTACGACCACGTGCAGCGGGACAAAGTCATAAAAATTGTGCGGGGTACTAATACGCGAATTAACCTCCGAATCAACCCCGAGAGGCGCTCGTGCCCGTAATTCAGAAAAAAAATACTTCAACCCTGACATCACCAAAATTGCCGTCACGATCAATGGCTCGCCCAACCAGCTGTACAACGACGGGCTGAAAGCGGAAGATTTCTGGAAAGAGACCAGACGCTTCTTCATGAAAAAGTCAGGCATCAGCGTTCGGGCGAGGAGGAGTACAAAGCTCTCATTGCTCGGCTGAAAAAACAAAAGTACGCGTACCTTGTCTTCTCGCTGCGGCACCCTTTCGGCGTCGAATTGTTTGACAGGGGGTAAGCCCCCTCTCCCCCACAAGGGGGCTCTGTCCCCTTCCACCTCCGTCGTGAAACAGCCGTCGCAGAAAAAATATAGCAATGACTGACGATGCGCAGGTGCTCACAGACGTAATGAACCTTTTGGAAAAAGAGCCAAATTCCTGCGACCGAGGAGTTGTCGAAAGCGTAACGCAGGGCCCCGATATCCCCGCCATGCGCGAACAGCTGGCCGTTCTGGTTTCAACGGGCAAGGCCAAAGAGGCAATTTGCGTGACCTTGACGCACGAGGACGTGAAGCGCCTTACCGACAAAGACGTAGAGAAGTGCAGCAAAAGGTACCAGACCTTCATCGGTTTGAAAACGACCGAAAGCTTGATCGGCAGCGTGATTGACCTTTATGCTTACAGTGGTTCGGCCGTACTGAACATCAAAGACGACGATCGCTTAAAAGAGGACCTTAAAAAAGATTTTACTATCAGCAAAGAGCTGACAGTTGTTGCTGGAAACTTGGCTTTGAAGTTTGGCAGTTTTCTGGCGTTGGCCAATACCGCATTGATCACTGCAAAACACGTAACGTTTGCTCAGCAATCCCCAAAACTTCCTCAGCAATCCCCAGCAATTGCTGAACATTTCGCAGCAATTTGAACAAAGCAATATACACACAATTCCATGTCTGCCGAAGAGGGGAACACCGGACAAGCAACTGCTCCAGCCCCCGCCACCAAGCCGGCCAAAGACCCCAAGAGGGTTGCCACCGGAAAAGCCGCTGCGCAAAAAACAAAAGAGGCTCGCGAAGCTCAGAAAAAATCTTTGGCCGATGCTGAAGAAAGGGCAAAAAAGGCCGAAAAAAAAAAGCCGCCAAGGCAGCTAAAAAAGAACCGACCGCTGCCCCAAACCCTGTCGGGAGACCTGCCGAAAAAGAAAAACCGAAATCCGATTCGGGGGGCTTGAACACGACCCAATGGCTAACTCTCGGCAGCATCGCCGTCGGGCTGATCGGCATTTACCACAAGCGCGAAGAATTGAAAGTTGCATTCACCGTCGGGCGACAAAATCAACAGACGGTTGAACAAGGCTCTGCAACGGCAAACACCCTCCCCCTTCAGACGACGGCCTCCTCCGTGCAATGGCTGCCGTCAGATGGAATAAAAAGCTACTGCAAATTTTCGTTTAAACTTCTGCAATTTTTTATATCACCATGACCGAGAACAAGCTTCTAAAATATTTTTTAAACGCAAGGATGTTAGCCGGAACCACGACCGGCATTAATTATTTAGCGAAAATGATTTTCAAAGAAAATTTCATATCGGACCCAACCATAAGGGGGACGCACTTCTTGGAATTGACCATCATCATAGCCGGCTGCATGGCTCTTAATGATTACCTTATAAAAGAAAAAAATCATCCTCCCCGACTGGTAAAACCGACCCCCTATTCCCCCTTTTAACCGCAGCAAATTTACCATTTAAACTTTTCCATTTTTTATATCACACCATGTCAGACAACAAGTTTGTCAAAACCGTTCAAGACGCGGCGACATTGACCGGGCTTGCGGCCGGCATCGGCTGGGCCGCAAAAAAGGTTCTGAAACAAAATTTCACATCGGACCTTAGCACCAGCACAAGGAACTACATCCAGTTCACCGCTGTTTTGGCCGGCAGCATTGCGCTAAAACAGTACCTCACGGATCAAAAGATCCTTCCCGACAACATCTAAGCCCTGGCTTGGTCTGCGACGGCCTGGGTAGAAGGGCAAAGCCCGTTGTCTCCCGACGGTTGGGGGCTTGCCCCTCCCCGCAAACCGAATTAAAGTTTGCAGCTTTTTGAATATCAGCAATGGTTGATCTCACAACCCTCGGTTTGTCCGAGCGCACCATTCAAGAGATTGAAGAAACTGAAAGCCAAGGGACAATGGCTTTAATAGTCAATAGCTCCTTTAAAGAGCTTGAAAGCGATGGGAAAGTGGAAAGGTTTACCGCTTTTGCGTATGGGCTGGTGGTCATGCAGCTTTTCAATTTTGCAATCGATCATGTTTTTTTCAACCGTTACAAGGTATTTCCCCCTCAGTCTAAGACGGCTAGTGGGGATGGGCCCCCTCCGTCAACAAATAACGACAAGCCTGCGAGCGATTGAAACTGTTGATCTTCAGTAAGGATATGGCGAGCATCGCGATCATGGTTGGCGGGGCCGTGCTCAACGCCGCGACCTTCATTGGCGGCAATTATCTCGCGAGGGCGCTCGGCGGGGATAGCAGCCAGGCGGCGCTGGACGAAAAAAAGCGTGACGACAAAGCTCTCGAGGCCTACCAGGCGGCCTACAACAAGTACTCCCGCGATCGAACCCAGCTACTCGACTGGATCGAGACGAATGCTGAGATTCACGCGCAGGCCAAGCAGAATTTCACCAACACCGACTACGCTTTTAAGCTCTACAACCAGGCCCACCCCGGCAAACCGATAGCGTCGCTGAAAGAGCCAAAGTTTTCTGATTTTTACCAGCCGAGCCCACAGCAGAAAAACGGCGAGCTGCTTTTTTTAGGCGCCGGAACCCCTCGCAATTGGCTACGCCGAGTTCCGTCCCATTAGAGGGGGCCCATCTTAAGGCCATTTAAAAATATGTGGTGTTAGTATATCACGATTGACCCAAGTGAAGTGGAGTGGTTTCATGCGGATCTCAAGAAAGAACTTACGGACTTTGTTGAGGGGTTTTTGGCAGTAGCGTTAAGAATGGTTGGCTAAAAGTCTACGAAAGATATTTACGACATTGCGACCCAGAGACTCGAAGAGGCATCAGATCACACAATACAAAAGAAAATTGGCGAAGCGGTTGATGCCATCTTCTCTGATCTAAAAACAAGAGGAATGCTGGTGGACGGAGAAAAAGCGCCAGATGCTCGGCGTGAGCGCGAGCTTGAGCGGATACGAGCGGCAGAAAAGGACAGAATTGCTTATAATACTTTCCTTGGCTAGACCCCCCGTCGGGAGACATTGAACACTTGTCTTTTCTCATATATGGACGCCAAACTTGCCAAAACCTACTACAGCCCCGGCAGCTACTGGAAAGGCCTCACCGCGATGCAAAAGTTGGCTGAAGCGGCCAAGGTCTCTGGAGACGCCACAAAAAAGTGGCTGGCGAAGCAGGCGCTTTGGCAGATTTACCTTGCCCCGCCGCAGCACGTTCCTCAGCCGAAATTTGACGTGCCCACCCACAACAAGGGGCACCAAGCTAACCTTCTTTTTTTGCCGCATGACAAGCTACCGCGCGGGCGCAAAGTTTTCAAATACGCTCTGACCGTCGCCGACGTGGCCAGCCGCTAAAAGAGGCCGAACCCTTGACCTCAAAAAACTCTGATGAGGTCGCGTAGGCTTTTCAGAAAATTTACAGGCGCAGCCCTCTGACATGGCCCGAAATGCTTCAGGTCGACCCCGGGCGCGAGTTCATGGGCGCAGTTTCCAAAGAGATGGAAAAACACAAAACTTGTATTCGCCGAGGGCGCCCAGATATTCACCGCGACCAGGCCATTGTTGAACGATTCAACCACACCCTGGCCGAGCACTTGTTCGGCCACCAGTACGCCGTCGAAATGCTGATGCCTGAAGGAAAACAGTCCACCGCTTGGGTGAAACGGCTGCCCGAGGTCATTGCGGCGATCAACAACGAAAAAACAAGCCTCGCCGGCAAAAAACCCGCCGAAGCTATCAAAGAAAAGTCTGTTTTTGCAAAACCTTCGTCGACCTACCGCAGGCCTGTGGGGATGAAAGAAAAAAACTCCCCTTCACCGTCCGCGTTCGCTATCTTTACCAGCCCGGCGAGCTGGAGGGCGGCACAAAAAGAGCAACCGATCCCATCTGATCTTTGAAGGTTTTCAACATTGAAAGGATAGTCCAAAAACCCGGCACGCTGGTCATGTACTATTTGCGCGACGGCCGCAAACGGAGTTTCGTACGCGAAGAACTGCTGGTTATTCCGCCAGACACTCAGCCTCCCCCTCGGCGATTGGCCACTTGAAGAAAAAGGCCCCATCAACGAAATGGAGCACCCAGGTTTCTACGTTGCGCACCACTATTTCCTCAACTCGGTTGATGGCGTCGGCCGTTGCCTCAAGGTCGGCCACACCAAAGACCTCACGAAAAGGCTAACGCACCGGGCGTACAAGACCTGTTTCGACGGCCCTTTTAAATACGTTCTGGTCTTTGAAACCACCGATGCCGACACGGCCGGGCGCATTGAAAACCTTTTTCTCAAAAAAACATTCGGACCCCCGCCTTTTGCGACCGAATGGGAGCAAATGCGAACTCATGAAAATGACGTTCCAGGCGATTCTCGAGTCCGTAAAAATAATTTTAAGTCAACATTTTCCAGGCCTTAAAGCCAACACCAACCCTGATTATTTCGAAGACGAGCGATATGAAAGCGATGACGAGGATTGATAGGGGCAATCCCCTCTCACCAGCCGTCGCATACCGCTGCGGCCAACAGATTTGCGGTTGAGGGGTTTGGGGGCTTTCCCCTCAACCTCAAACTCTGTTTACCGGCAGGCCTAAAGTAATTCTAATATTTTTTCCAGATCTTCGTCTGTTAATGTCAGGAAAAAATCCCCCTCCCTCCCAGCCGTCGCAAACGTCGCCGAAAGAGGGTTGTAACCGTAAGCTCTTGTGTTAACACCGTCATCGACAATCCACCTTTTTGTGTCGATTGGGGACAGCGTGGTTTTGCTGACAGTTACTCCGTAAATTTCATGTTTTTCGCTTCGGAGAAAGTTCATGCTGTGCGCTTTTTTCTTTTTTGCTAAAAAGTGTTTCTTTGTAAGTCTCGTACCGGATGTTTTTGTCAATTATTGCGGTTTTCACCCCTTTGGCTTTTTTGATAACAAAGTCGTCCGCCCGGAGGATGGAGTGCATTTAGGGCCACAAACAAACCACTTCGGCAATGGGCACTCCCCTCGTTTTGTCTTTCATTTTCTCCAAAACTTTTTTTGTTTTTTCAGCGAATGAAGAAAATGGCTTTCTGGGTACTCGTGTGTGTCGTAAAGTTCCGCATTTTGGGCCATATCCGCGTAAACGTCTTTTGTCGCGATTTCTAAAAGGAAACTGTCCGTGTCCGTGTAAAGAAGACTGCAGCCTGCGTCGTACTTCTTTTTCAGAAAATTATAGCAAAAGTCGTACATCAAAATTTTGCTGTTTTCCAGAATCGTCATGCCCGTGTAGACCGGTTTGTTGAGCAACAGATGGCTTTTTTGCATATGGATGCCCGCCAAATCGTTCGTGAACTCTTTTTTTCCCGCATAAAGCGGGCTGGCGACCAACTTGGCGATTTTGGCCCTCTCGCTTGGGCCAACGAGCTTCATGTCCGTTCTGTTGCGCAGGTTTTCCATTGTTTTTCCAAAAACTGAATTATTCATCAACTTGTACAAATTTTGCTCAGATTTTATTTTTGTTTTGGCCCTAACGGCGGTGTTGCAAAGGATGTACTGTTTCATTCAATACTCTTGCTCTAACTCCAGAACCCTGTGCCCTTTTTTCACTTTCATTGTGCAACTGCAGGTTGCGGTAATGCGCCACGTATTTTTCTTTGTCCAGCAGCGTCAGCATTGGTTTGGCTGTTTCCGGGCTGAGCCCCAGTTCAACCAGCAGCTTTTGCTGATCAGGGGAAAACCACTCTTTTCGGGCCCTTCTTTTTTCCAGCGCCAAAGGGTAATCGTTGTGCTCCTCATACAATTCTGCTGGGTACTCTAGGTCCACTTCCAAAATGTAACCCTTATTGGCGTTAGGGCTGATGAACGCAATGTCGTCCTCCCCCAAAATCTTGTCACTCCATTTGAAATTTCTGACTGGCAGCGGCTTGCACATGGCCCAACCATAAATATTGTTTGCGTCCTGGTAAAGTATATTGTTGGAGGGCTTTTTGGGATCGTGGCCTGGCACCAAGGGGCTGTTGGCAACGGCGTGCCTTTTGCTTGCCATCGAAATGCCGCCCCTGATTCCCCGCTCGATAAAGAGATGCATTTCGTAATCCGTCAACAACTCCAGCTCAGCCCCCGTGTGCTTGAACAGCGCGTCCCACGACAGCCCCGGGGCTGTGTAATAATTTGCAGGGTCCAGTTTGTAGTTTCGCATACAGAGCTGCCTGAATTTTTCGAAAACTTCGGCCAACAGCGCCACGTCCGTTTCCATGTAAACATCGTGGTAGTCCCCCAAATTCCGGCAGCCAAAAGTTTCCCATACCGCTTGGCCATGCTCCCATTCTTTTTCGTCAATCCCTTTGCCAGACAACGTGCTGTAAAAATTTTCCTTAGGCGGCAGCCACCTTTCCCTGAACTTTTCAAACGAGTTCATGTACTCGTAAGGGTACACACATTTTTTTATTAAAAGCTCGAAAGGGCCGCCCAGCCCTTCGGCCAATTCCTTGGTTTTGGGGAACTTTTCTTTTGGCGTTGTTTTGACCAATACCGCCAAACTATCTTTCATGAGCGCATAACTGTCTATAAATTTCAGACCGCCCAGTGAGAAAGAAATGTATTTTTTTGAGTTGGACGCGATGCAGTTCAGCTTTTTTGCTTTGTCCGTGTTCGCCATTGCCTGCATAACGATGTGCGCGTCATAACCTTTCAAGTTGTGAAATATTACAGGTATTTTCAGTGTTTTGACATTCAGGCGCAACTTTTTGTTGCATTCCCAATGCGCCGCGCCCCGGAACTGCCCTGAAATGTGGCAATGGCCCTTCACAGCGTCTCGGTATTTTTTCCTTAGCAAAGGCTTTTCGCAGAACATGCACCTTTCCTGAAAAGGCTCGGCCATTTGCTCTTTTTTGTTGTAAGGCCCCTGAAATTTTGTGTAGACCTCGACGATTCTCCCGTTTTTTCTTTTGTGGCTCAACTCACACATCGAGTACTTCCAGCGGCAAAACTTGTGCGTCTGGCCCTGATAAATACTCGGGAATGACCAAACGTTTGTCACAGATCCAACAGTTGGCGGCCTTTTTGAAACTTTCCATTTCCTCCGGCCCAATCATAATTTTTGCCTGCGTTTCCAGCTCTTTGCGTATTTTTGCCTCTTCGGCCTGCAGACATTTCAGAAACTCTTCAGCCGCGGGGGCATTGCCGTCAGCCCCCTGCCGGTACTTTTTGCTCCAACTTTTGCCGTCTGAACGGACAACCATGTACGCAAAACCGCAAGCAACATGCTTTGAAATTTTTGGCCATCTTTTTTGCTCGATTTTGGGGTTCATCCGGCAAGTTTTCAATAATTGACTCAAAATCGGCGTAAATAACGTATGGCGCTATTTGCTGGTTTTAGAAAATTTCGAATTTCAGCATGTTTTTGCTCCTTTCCGGCATGTCGATGCGGGTTGGGCGACCGTTGACGCCGTTGCAGTAATCCTGGTGGTTTTTTAGCGCACTTTTCCGACTAAAACGGCTCAAACATCTTTCGCGGTAAAAATGTTTTCCTTTATAGCAGGTTTTGCTGTATAACAGCCGGCTGAATTGTTTTATCTAGCGATAATGCGAATCAGTTCGCCAACCAAAAGCAGCATGAGCTGGATTCGCCTCACCCCTTTGGGCTTTTTGCTAATGTGCAAAATTATCAATTCCCCGTTTTCCCAACCCCAAACATTTATTGCCAAATTCCCGTTTTGGTTTTCAAGCTTCCCGATTTGCGAAACTTTGGCAGGAAACTTGATCCCCGCCCAATTCAGACTGTCGTTGGCGGGATATTTGCTTGTTCTTTGCGGGTCTCTTCCCGCAGGGAAGAGGGCCGATTTGAGCGCGCATCTGAGGCACTCGTTCTCCCTGTTTTGCACGTTCACAATCGCCTTTTTGGTCGCCAACTCCGGCGGCAATGGAATGAATGAACTGCCGGCCACGGGGGTGTAACGGGCCGTGTTGACGTAGCTCGATTCCACCGAGTCAACCGTCCAACCTGAACCTTCCGCATCCCATGCATCAATTTCACTTTTTATGTCATCCATTGCTTTCCTGTATTTTTCGGCAATTTCTGACCTGGCTGTTGCTTTTGTTGCAATGAATGGTTCACCTTTAAAGAAATGCGTCATTTTTTCGAACTCCCTGTCGTCGTTGGGGCCTCTTTCTTCTCTTTCTTTTTGGAAATTTATTTCTTTGTCGAAACTTATCTTGAGACTGCCATACCGGCCGATTTCTTTCATAACCACGTCGACGGCATTTTTTTCGTCCATTTTTATGTGTTTGGGGAAATCACGGTTTTCAGGGTTGTTTTGGTTTGCGAAATTGCGCCACATGTTAAGCGCCCCCTAAAAATGGTTTCCAGTGACCTAGTAACGGTCTAGCTGAAAACGCTCGGTAACAGCTCCCAGCTCAAGACCTGCATCTTCTGCGAGTGCAGATACAGTGGTGTTAGCCAAGGTACCCCCGCCCCCTTCCTCTAATAGGGGCCCTGCGCTGGCGCAGGTCTTGCGGCGTGCCAAACTTTTTCTGCACCGCGCGGGCCAAACTTTTTCTGCGCCAACGGGCCGGGACTTGCAGACACACGTATAAGTTAGGGGTTCTGGCGAAGCAAGCGAGCCCATGCGCAAACTTGGAGTTAACGGAGGGGCCGCCATTTGCCCCTTCCCACCCCCCCCCCCCCCCCGCATCAAGCCGAAACATTTTTTGCTCCAGTTTTCATTAGGATTGACGGGTTTTCCGTTAGATTTACCTGCGTTTTCCATGGTTTTTCGAAGCATTTTTCATTCCAGATAGGTTTAGTTATTTTTTTTAATGAGGTTTACAACCTATGCCTAGGGGGGCGGGAAGGGGCAAATGGTGGCCCCTCCGTTAACTCCAAGTTTGCGCATGGGCGAGAGAGCTGCGCCAGAACCCCTAGCTTATACATGTGTCCACACATGCAATAAAAAGCTAAGAGATCGGGAGAAAGTGAAAAAAAGGTGCTTTAGTCAGGAGCACACCTGGATTCTTTAGCTGGCATTTAGCCAAGGCAGACAATTCTGTATGTCGATTAATGTACAAATTTTCTGACAACTCAACTAGCCACGAGACAAGCAAAAAAAATGCAGACTCTAACTCTTAAAACCGTCGCAAATTCAGAGTTTGAACAACTTTGCTAACCTCCTACGCAGACATTGTTTTGGCCCGTCACTTAACCTTTCCTCCTCAACCTGGCGAGTCAAAAGAATGTCTGCGAGGCTATAACTTCGCACAATTCCAGTTTTTGAAAAATGAATCTGCAGATATCAGGTTACAAATTCCCGCTTGCTGTTCGAAGGAATTGCAGTTGTTTGCTCTAGATCTGTCCTTATCGCTGAATTTGTCTTGAGAAGTCAGAGATCATTGGTCTTGATGAATAGCACTTCAATGCAAAAGTCAGAGCTACTGCAACTCTCAATATTATTAAAACGACTCTCAATATGAAGCAGTCGTCGTGTCTTGGTGGCGCTCTGACGGTATACCTTTTATCGTATCTACTTGCTGTGCAGCTGTCAAACAGTCGTCAGAATCTGGCGAATAATAAAAATCTGGAGGCTTTGGCGATTGCCAAAAATACGAACCAAGTGGTGATAAATTCTACCGCAAGCAGTTTGAAATCCAGCTCGAAGGAGTCTTTCAAGATGGCGCCCGCTATAAAGCTCACAC
>OX419343.1:22231977-22246977 GCA_948470475.1 Galaxea fascicularis | reverse complement strand
GGAACTCTACGTCACACTACGTATATGGAAGGCAGCTATAAGCACTTATCGCCGTAAATTTCCGGATATGTTAAAGACTGCGCTAAAATATACTCACATTGAACCATTAGCACATCTTGAAAGAGACAATTCGTCGCGCGCCATCAGCGATAAAACACGCAGTTTGATACTAGACAAATCTATTTTTGCTCAGGAAGGATTTCGTTTTCAGTGTTGTTTCTACAATAATTATTCACTTCCTAATCGCTTTCGTAAAGGAAGAGAATGGTTTACAAAATTGTGTCTAGTTCAAAAACATAACTCTTTAAGCCAGAAGTGCAAACTTTGCCACCACATTTGACGATTAGTTAAGTTAACGCCTTTGATTCCAGAGAATTAAACTCTCCGAAAAAATACCCAGGGAACAAGCTCTACCTTTGGTTTGTCAGCTTCAAGATTACCCACAGGAAAATTAGGAGGGGGTTTTCCCTCAATTGTTTTAAGGATATAACGTAATGGACTGGAGAAATTTCATTGTTGTAATTTACATATATACGATTTCAACTAAAGCATGTCACGCATAGAGGCCAAAAATTTTCGATTTAAATCCATGTCGCACTTCAAGTTTGCATTCTTGTGGATCGAGAATTAATTGAATTTCAGGGTGGACTGGATAAAAACCATAATTTATTAGTCGTTCCATGGCACTGTTTGTATTTCTCATCAAGATTCGCGTAATAGCTGTTTCCAATGGCCGGATGTTCCGGGTAACTTCGCCTATCAGTTGCTGATGCGGCATGTCATTTGCCAACCGGAAGAGCTTTTTTTTTAAGTCTTGGGAGAGTGTGACAGTTGAAATCAAAGATCACTATACTCTACAGTAATCAAATCTTCCCTTTGATTCGCGATCAAGTTTATAGCATCTGGTCTGCTATTTTACTATCACGAATGCTCTGTTTCTTTGGTCACAGTTTCGCATGTATGGCCATGTATGGGAGATAGAGGCTCCCCTTGATGGGCTCCTGGGTCTAGCAGGAAAATATCGAATAATGTGTATATTACACTTTGAGATGCGTTTCTTTGGGAAAATCCAAGATCGGATTTTTGATATAAGATCATGTGGATTCTTTACTAACAAATAAACGAAAAATCCAAAAAGTGATTTTTGCCTTGAACACAGCGTGCTTGATGCTTGTTTTGAAAGAAGACCTCCTCGTGGACAATTTACCCCAGCAACAGCTCCTTCTATGGCCAGAAGATGAAGCAGTAGCATTCAACGGATGGTAAAGACGAAAGGTTTTGCTAATCAAAGAAATCAAAAGACCCGTTGCATTATTTATCTCCCGCGAACTTGTGAAGCCACGAGTGTGGCATTTTATTTTCGGATCCCTTCTCCAAAGAAACGCACGGATCATGAATCTTAAAAATCCGGATTTAGATTGTATCTAATGGATCCACTCGGAATGTGGATTCTTTAGATCCATGATCCATTTTTGGATTCTAGTGAAGAAACGCAAAATCCGTGTTTGGATCTAAGAATCCGGATTTGGATTTTCCCAAAGAAACCCAAACGTTCATTTTGTTCACAGGGATACCAAATAGCAACTGTCGACTGTCAGCAATTTCATTACAGATGACACAGGAATGTTTTCTTCTGCTGCCCGATAGACTGAAAAGATTGACCAAACTGTTTTGCTCGGTTCGGAGAGCTTAGGAAGAGACAGAATCTTAATTCCTGATGAATCTCCAAGCTGGAATCAGCTTGCCGAAAATACTAGCTGACCTCATCTCGAAAGCCTAAGTTTAACTTCAAAAACAAAGATTGAGAATCTGAATATTCAAAGTTCGAGGTCTCATTTCGCAGTTCAGAAGAATTTTTTAATGGGTGATCAGTTGGTACTACAATGTCATAACTGACACTAAGTGACCACAGCTGTGACCACTTTGGCCTGCAGTGCATCTGTATTTTGGGTAAGCGAGTGCTCTTATATTCCCGCATCGAGTGTTTGGCCGCCATCTTGGATTAGGTAAACAGCAGAGGCTTGTCCCAACTTTCCATGTTTTGCGAATCCACAATGGCGGTTAAATACTTGAACGACGAATATCTGTAAAACCGCCTGCACTGCAAGCTATGACCACTTTTTGAATAAAATTCTTCATTGAGCAATCACATTACTAAAGGCTTGAGGGTTAACGTCAACTTCAGGTTCGCCGTTTTGCTCAAGAGGAGCCGGACGAAAACGAGTTTAGTTTCGCGTGATCAGCGAAAATTGAAGGCTTTCCGCTCTGCAAGATCAACGATCGAGTGAAACAGTTTTGCTTTATTTCCAACTTGTATTGAAGGTAATTAGCAAATGACCAAAGTGTTTCACTGAAACAGAAAAACAAACTCCACAAAGAGGGAGCTTATCGCAACAACAAAGAGGCCGGCGAGGCTGAAACAAATCTTCAGCGAAAAGCCAAGTATTAAGTACGCCTGCACGCTTAATACTAGGATAAGACGCTGGTTTAACGCAGTGTAGCTTAATTTGATTTTTTTGTTGCTGTGTCAGCAGTACTTAATATTCAACAATACACTCACCTGACTGAAGACGCGTACCGCCGTCATTGCAGTAATAGACACCAACAATTGTTAGTAATTAGCGTTATTATTATTATTATTATTATTTGCATACAGCTATTTCGGGAAAGGTTATCCTCACGAAAGCCAAATGGCGCACGCGGCAATCCCGTAAGGTAGTCCGGGACACATCTATTAGTCGTCCAAAATTTTCTTCCTTTACTTAGCGTTGGATACGTTTTTGGCGATATGTGAAGAATATATAGCCGCCATCTCATTTGCGATGTATCCTAAACCGGCTATTGCCCCGTCATCGTAGGTATTTACTGTATGATCGAACCTCGTCGGTTCTGGACGTTTATCAAAAGAATATCGCTGTTCTTATGCATCAGCATGCGGAGTTCGTAGCCATGGGCATTGCTACCCATTTCGCCTTTGGAGGTTGTCGCTTCCGCTTTTGTCTTATTTTGGACAACGTTTTCCGAAACAGCTGTCTGATTCTGTATGACACCTGATACGAATTTCACACTGAAAGGTAACAAGAAGGAATAATAACGAAGCATTCACAGGTCAATTTAAAGGTGTCTTAGCTGAGCTTTTTAGCCGCCCCCTCGTTGAATCTTTGTTCCACTTCCTCGGCCAGTTGCCAACCCGTCATTCAAAACTACGTTCTTACAGAAAGTTTTAGATCAACACTGATAACAAACTTTGTTATTATACGATACCTTTGCCAGTGCAACTGCCACTTATTTTGTTGTAACCATAAACAGCCAGGATTTTTTTTTTAATTACAGGATCACGGGACGTACGTTAATGTTTCCAAAATTAAAACACATAGGAAGGGTGTGCCATGTTTCGCATCCGGTTCGAACTCTATCCAAGAAAACAATAATCTGGTTCACTGAAAATAAATGTGACTGATCAACATTGATCAACATTGTTTTCTTCGATTAACTGAAAAATAAAAATCAAATACTAAGAAAAACTCAAGACTAAAACCTTGTCTTGATCAAGGTCATTTTTCCCCAAAAAAGTCTTTATCCACATTATATCACCATACTAACTACAATAGCTCTCAAAATCAATCAGCCCCGATAACTTAGCAAATAGACTTGGCTTCAGTTGAAATAAAAACATAATGATAAAAGAATAATATAACAAATAATTTGACATAAAGTTTATTTCAGGAAAAATTCTAGCTAGTATAGAGTATATTCAGATTTCTTCAGAGTTAAAATACAACTGATACAGAATTGATATATTTGAAGAGCATCCGTTTGGAGCAGAGACACTTTAAGACTTGTCCAAAAACTAAAAATTTGTCTTATAAATCGTGAGCAAAGAATCAGATGAAGTGAATAATGCGATCCTTTCTAACTTTATACTGTTTTTCTTATTCTTTTCAAACAAACTTATAAAGAGATTCCCAATTTGAACTACTTTTGAGTCAAGGAAAGAAAGACCCCGATATACTTTACAGTCACACGTATAAACAAATCCATAAAATGAATCCGGACGCTTTTTACCAGTGACGGACAATGCAATCGCAAGTTGGAAGAGGAAGCCGCAAAAAAAGGAGTTCCTCAGTTGAACTATTTTTAATTCAAGAAAAGAAAGAAGCGAAGTTAGCAGTTAAAATTAATACAATAGCAATAGCAATAGGTCACGCGTATAAACAAATATCTAAAATGAAGCCTTTTATCTGCAAGACCCGTGGTCAGTCATCAAAGTGGAAGAGGAAGCAAACCTATAAAAAGACTTTCGATTTACATTTGAACTATTTTTTGAGTCTCGAAAAGAAACAGGCGAAGTTAGCTGTTCTACTTAATATAATAGGTCACTCTTGAAAACAAATGAAAACAGTATAGTATTCTGAGAGACAAACTCATCTGATAGAGAACACACTTTCTTAAGTGTCTTACAGAACATTACAGGTTTGGACTTAGCGGAGTTAAACGCGCGCCTCTACCTGCTACATAAATTAAGCGACCTATTATTACCGACTGGGAACATCCCCAATATGTTGCGACAAACTCCGCAATTGTTAAGAGATGGTTTAAATTGAAGCCCTGCCTAACTTGAACAAACTAAGTACTACTTGTCGATATTGTTAAAGAACATGGATGTTATTAAGTGGATGGTAAGTTCCTTTTATTCTTTTTTTTTCTCTTATTTCTAAGATATTAAAAACAAGTAAAACTTGCAGAAGATTAGCTGAATTTGGTGACCGGATTTGTAGAGGAAAATATGGTCGATAGGTTATAGTAAATAACCTGCTCTTAAAACATTCATAAAAAATTATCCGTGGAAAATATTTTATTTCTTCTTCGTCTTTACTTGTCCCTGTCCTTTGGGCTTTTTTCAATTTCTCTACATCTGCCAAGTGACTACACTCTTTTTTTGTATAAAAATTTATCATTTTTAAGAATATTGACTGGAGGCTGAAATGTGCGGAATTTTAAGAATATTTTAAGAATAAACCCAAGGCTGAGTTCTGGAAAAGAATATAATTTTGTTTGGGGCAAATCATATGTTATACGTTTTTAACTAAACCTGAAATTCTTCCTTATTCTTAAAGGTAATTAAAAGTAGC
The DNA here is from genome assembly GCA_948470475.1 of Galaxea fascicularis. NCBI lineage: Eukaryota > Metazoa > Cnidaria > Anthozoa > Scleractinia > Euphylliidae > Galaxea > Galaxea fascicularis. The sequence continues at coordinate 22,241,845 of OX419343.1, read as the reverse complement.
CAAAAAACAAGAAACAAAAACAGCATTAGTGCTAGCCCGCGGGCAAATATTTGACTTTAACTTTCAAACGGCATATCATATCAAACGCTTTATCGTCAACGCTCAGCAGGGAGTCGCAGCGCGGACCCGCTATGCTTCAAATAACAACTAAATACTTCCGGTTGATTCTATGCTCCACTCTGAAAACGCAGCCAATTGATTTGCATAGTAATAGCGTGAATTTTATAAACAAACAATATTACGTAAACTGTTAAAACGACTTTAAGTTAAACCCGAAAATTATGATAAGTACATAAATTTCCAGTCTTGGAGAAAGAGTTCAAATATGGAACCAACCAGCCCAAATGCCGGAAGGTTGCTAAAGCATGTTATTTAAAATCATCAGATTTGCTTTTTGTCCCCTTTCTTCCTTAAATTCGCTTTTGTAGCGAAGAATTATTGACCTCTAGAGCTAATTGGATGGAAAATAGTTTGGTGATAACGGCAGTTATAATTGCAGGGCAAAAAGGGGCCTTCCCGTATATAAACACGCGTATAAGAGGCCACAATTCCCAACGATCGAGCAGTTTTCTGCAATGAATCAATCCGTCTTAAGCTTACGAGTTACTGAAAGAAGATCAAACTTCAAATTTCACGCGCTTGAAGATGGAACGAATTGATTTTATGGTAGGTCGATTGCGCTGAGTTCAATTTGCATGAACTTGAATTGAATTTAGAGCACATATTTACAACTGAGTTGCAGCCCTTACACAACATTTCATAGCAGTCACAATCTGTTTTAAAAAGTATCAACAATCAGTAACTAGTATGGTACAGTATTTATAAGATTTTACTGACCCGCAAAACATGCTTTCTGTTCGCAGCATGCATAAGTCTATAATAAGATCTGTCAACATGCACATTGCATTGCATTGCGTTTCTTTCATTGTAAACTGGATGTGTGCGCGGCACAGATCTGTGCAAACAGGCATCAGATTTAATTCAATATGTTTTTAAATCCTATTACCTTTAATCAGTTGTATTCTTCCGTCTATTCTAACTTTGCTCCATGTTACTTGCTCAAACTTCTGATCAACTTTCCGTTCACATTTTTTCGTTTATATTATATATATCTTTCCTCTCAAAACTGATTAATCCCAGTCCACCTAATTGCATTATGTTAACTGATTTAAGCACAAAAAATCTAGATGCTTGCTATGAACGACACAATGCAAATTAAATAACGGGATAAGAACTTGTTTCCCCATGTCAAGACCGCCACTTGGTTAGACAATACAACAGGAAGTAACGATGTTTAATTCAAATCCGATCTTTAGTTCAGAAGTTAACACGACACTTTCAGTAGAGTAACTTAATGAAAGGATGCTTTGGCTTTCAGAAAGTAAAGAAAACAATGGAGTGCTTATCAGTTTGGACATTTTTTCAGGTTTTATCGATCAGTCGATACTCCCTCGACAGAGACATTTTACTGATTGTTTTCCGTTCATTGTGTCACTCAAACGGGTGTCCAGCATATAACAAAATAAATATAAAAAAATATCTAATTTAACAGTTGCAGTTTTCTATCGTCTGTATTCCTGCCGGAATCATAAAAAATGACTTCATAAAATGTTCAAAACTCAAGTGGAATCACTAGCCGCAGGCGAGTGGTCATACTGCCAAAATGTTATTTTACACTAGATAACATAGCAAACGTACGTAGGGGCAAAACTGGATTTCAGTTGTAGTTGAGAAAGCGCGCGTGACAGAGCAAAATGGTAAGACATCAGTCAACAACAAATTTTGCACCAGATGTGAATGGTGATCATCTTGAGATCTTTTGAAACAATACCGTAGACTACAAATGGATTGACTTTTGACGTCACTGATAATGATAGAATCTTTGTTTTTTACATTGGTAAGATAAACAAATGGGTTTCCGAAAAACTCTTCTCAGTCGTGAATATCGCACAACAGATGTAATCAATTTCACTACAACTAGCCTTAAAACGGTCAGCGAAATTGTACTAAAAACGAGAATAATTTGCTTCCAGGGAGAAATTAACGTTGGCAATTCAATGCTGCAGCTGCTCAAAAATCGCGTTTAATTACCTGTGTGCAATTTAGGTATTTTGGACTGCAAACTTCACAGCAAACCAGCAAACAATTTCTTCGTGCAGCTACAATTGCAAAATTTTCTGTGACTCTTCACCTTTATTGACTCTTGTAGACAATAGCTATCACCGTATGGTTTCTTCCAGTTTACATTATTGTATGTAATCTATATTAATTTATATTTTTCAATTTTTAACTTTTATGTTTTGAGCCACAAGTTTGTTAGCGTTGCCACTATTACGTGTTACCTTCCATAAATAAAGTTTGATTGATTGAACACCGCGCGAAAATTGTGGCAGTCATATGGTCAAAATGTCGTTTACTCTCAGTACACCATGGAAGGTCATCAGAATCACAGGCATGGTTACCAATGTTGTAACATGTTGTTGTTATTTAAGTTTGGCAATCACCAGATGTGTTAATCAAACGTGTTTCAGTCAGCCAGAGAGAATAGATTGTAAAGTTTTGAAATTATTTATACCCCTTGCTCACTTACAAGGGAATGTATTTAACAATGTGCATTGCTAGGGCTGAACGCAGTTTGCTGGGAAAGGGGACGAAACTGAAACAATTATCTGGCATAATTTGGTCACTTAGCTAAGTGGCCGTTTATTGATATCATATCAAATTACAAAAATCTGGAAACGAGAACCTGTTCCCAGCAGAAGGTGAGGGCAAACACACCTGACTTGTCTCAAACATGATTACGATGGTACCGATGTTGCTGTTGAGGAGAATGGGGTGCGGTACTGCTTGCCCTGCACCGAAGCAGTAAAGAAAGAGGCCTGTACCCGCGTGCACTGCGTCTAAATATAAACATAATTAGGGCTCGAATGTTAGCCATCCGGCATAATTAATTCCGTTACAGACTTCATAAAATAAATTATGCCCCTTGGTAATAAATGTCATAAGTGTACGTATACGAAGGTTATCTACTATCATTTCTCTGCTCTTTCTCGTGTACAGGTTGGAATGCTTGTTTTGCTTCCAATGTTGTCGAGATCTCGAGGGTTCTCTTTAAGACGATGCAACTTACCAGTTACTGATAAGCCACAAGCCATAAAATCGTTTAAGTCGGAAAAATATCTCAAGGTCGAATGGAAGGATGATACGAAAGTCCTCAATCTGTCATTCTCAGGAAACGAGAACGATTCTGGAACACGTAAGCTGTTTTTTTTTTCCTTATCTGTTTAACTTGTGACTTAGTTCTACATTTTACAATACGCTGCAGTTCTAATCTCTTCGTAGTTTCAACCCCAAAAATTTTCAACCCAAAAAATTTGCCTTCTGTGCATGCGCGAACTTCAAAAGATGGGTTCATGCTCGACTTTGAAATAACGTTTTGGAAACAGTGGGTTCCTCTTGGCTACACAGTGACCAGAAACTTGCTCGACTAGCTTCAACCGGCGTTAATCTGCAAGATATTCAGGTATTTCCCCCCCCCCCCTCAGTCAAGATGAGTATTATGTATATGAAATATATCATATATCATATAAGAATGGCACTACTTACAAGCGTACCACAATATGCATTTCATTTCGGCAGTAATTGCGGAAATGAAATGCATTTTAAAATCTATCAATCCTTTACTTACTTAAATTCATTATGCAGGCTTTGTAACAAGAAAGATGACCAGCGGAATGCCACGAGCATACAGTCTTGAAGGAAAGCCGCGCTATTTTCTGGCTGTGGAAAAAGGAAAGCTGTTTCTTCGCAAGGTATGTTTGAAACTCTGCACATGTAGCAACTAGAAATAATTTGAGGTTTCACTCTTTTAAATATCATGTTTATTGTTAAAGCCTCCATCGAACGGCATCATTGGTAATTGTAGTTAATGACAATAACGGGTTTAAGACTGTAGATTCATCATCATAGAGTGATTTTTCCTGAGCATTAAATGGCAATTGGGTTTGCCGTTTAGTTTTGTATTGCATGGGTCTGTGATTGGCTAGCAAAATTCGCGCCACTTTCTCAGCCAATGCAACTGCACGCGCGTATTTTCCCGCTCTTAGTGCTGGCGACCGTCTATGCCACTGCTTTTAATTATGATTGGCTCATTACACTCTTTCGGTCTGCTGTGATTGGTTGGAGTATTTGCTTTCGGTTTTGGTTTTTGCAACACTCAATTGGAAACTACTTTAACATAAAGGGTAATGTATACCCTCTGTGTGAAAATTTTGTTTGCGTCAAAGAAAAAATAGGCGGCAAGTAGTAAATACGACGGTGGAGACGATTGTGTTCATAAAAAAAAAACGACTTGGATTTTTACATAAACTTTTAAATCGTGGATGCCAAGATGACTCAAAACATTAGCAAGAAAAGTGAGATAGGGAAAAGGCCGGCTATGTACTGACTTAAGTAACACCTAGCACCTTATTTTTTTTTTCATTTGCAGCATGTGAATTGTACAATGGACAGCAAATATCTTTTTAGGACGGGTAGAGTCTGGGTAAGACACAATGCAAACGGACAAGAGGAAAAGGAGAAAACAAAGATACTGACTTCTCTATACAGCAACGGCACAACGTCGGACGCGGCGACTATAATCAAAACCAACAAGTCAGGGGCGATTTCTCTTGGGCGCAACTGGAGAGATTGCAGGGCCTGGCTAATATTTGAAGAAAAAGACGCGTCTTAATTAAGTAAAATAACTTTTATTTGATCGACGCATGATTCTTTCTTTCCACCTAACTTAAAGTGAAGGCCATCAAAAACAAACAAACAAACAAACAAAAACATTAAAGAAATGTTTCCGCGTGCAAAAATTTGGTTTGTTACTGCAATTTATAATTACCACAAAAGCTAAAAGAAGTGGAATAACACTAAGCCAGCTAAAAACTTTTCAACCGAAAGCGACTGAAAAGTAAACCCGGCCACCATTTTGAATTAGGTTTCAGGAAAGACGTATTTCATGGCCAAACTCGTATTTGAAAGCTTGAACCTCTGAAGGATTTCGTAAATCATAGTCTTTTATGTTAACCATTTCTCTCGTATCCGGGCCCTTACCATATTTATCCCTTGTTTTTTTCTACTTTAATTAAGTGTTATAGTATTGTAAAGTGTCATGGACAATGATTAGTGGAGTATGGCGCTCGATAAATACATTTTAATTTTTAATTTTAAACTGAAGGAGTGTTAGCAACGATAGGAGAAACGGAGACGAAAACGCTACCGAACAATAAATCGATTTGGTACGTTTCTTTCAAACAACATGGTGAAATACCCATATTCAAGGTTTTGTCAAGAACGTTAAGCTCACGACCATAAATTGCTTTCCTAGTAATATATATAGTTTATCTCTGCACCTCCAAGCGTTCACAGAATTTAATTCCTGGGTGGCTCGCCCACATTTTAAAAACTAAACGGGTTCGATAAGTCGCAATAAGAATTTAAATTTTGACATAACATTTCCATTGAAGAGGGCTCTCTGGTGTCGATTTTAAGTTCCATTCATAATGGCAAGACTATTTTATTCTAACGCCGCGTTTACAGTAACATTGGCTGTAGGGTATTTTTAGAATTACGTTTACTCTTTCCATGTTTTGTTTTTTGCACGTGGCGTTCAGGCTTTCAATTAACAGAGTAAATGAATTAGTAAAAAGTGTTGATATTCTGCGAAACTCGAAGAGTCAAAAGCTGCTCGCTGAGCTGCAAGTGAATGAATTCTTTTGATAAACTGAGTTTCTTTGAATTTAAGGGCGACTATTTGATAGATAAATATTATATTATATTAAAGATATTATATTAAAGATCCAATTGATTTAACTTAAATAAATTTTATTTTTTGAAACGGCTGCCGTACAATGTTGACATAACTGGACAGGGAGACTTAGAAATGAATAAATGAAAGATGTGAGTGCTACTATTCGGGAGCATTGTCTTCAAAACCACAAAGGAATGTTCACCGCTTTATGACTTTGTGGGAAAATTGAAGCGACAGTGAGGAAAATTGATGGTAATCACGCATCTTTCCGAGATAAATAAGGCCCCGTCCACACGTATCCAGATATTTTTGAAAACGGAGGTTTTATCCTCCGTTTTTGCCTTCCGGCCACACGTGATCTACGTTTTTGGTCACCGAAAACGGACGTTTTAGACTACGCTCTCCAGACTGATTTATCTGGCGTATACTGTAAATTACTGTAAAGCTTAATTGTGGAATGTGGCTTCGAGGGACAAGAATGCCTTGCAAATTGATGTGTTTAGGTAAGCTGGAGTAATACTGAAGCTGTCAGTAATAGCACCGATTGATAGCAACTGACTCAGGATTTTAACTTTATCTTGCTTTCTTGTTTTCCAGAACAGTAAATGGGTAAAATACCAACGAGTGTTAACCCAGTAAAATCTAAAAGCGGCGTTATCAATGCTTTGTCAGGCTTTTGTTTGTTGCCCTCGGGAAATAGAATACGTCTGCACGCAGGTTACGTGTCTGGCGGTGCGGTTCCAAATTTCTCGTTAGAAATTGCTCCATAACGCACACACTCAGACCCGCGGCCCCAAAAAAAAAAATTCGTCCTATCTACAGGTTTAAAACTAATTAGCAATTAAAAGCCGCTATATCCTCTGAGATGAATGCAATCAGTCGCATGTATTTATCATTTGTATATCTGCTACAAGGTGATTATTGTGAAAAGGTCGTGAATGGATTTGATTCATTTCAAGTGAATTCGGTCTTGGAGGAAACCGGGCTTTAATGTGCCTAACAAGAGAACAGATCACTAATTACTAATTACTAATTACTAATTACTAATCGTCTTGCTTATTGTAGTTCATAATGCCAAATTTCATGCAGTATTTTCATCCTACAAAAATTCGTCCACATTGCAAACGCGTCACGCACGAACAACTGTTTTCAGTTGACCCTTGTGGGCTCTTGTGCTGCATACAAGAACACATGCCTCTCAAAACGAATCCGCTTCTTCTTTTAGCTCAAAATACCAGTACCACTGAGAGTTTCAAAAATCGTTTGGACTTCAGGGCCCACTAATTTCCGGCAGCATTACACCACGTCCTTGTTTCTTCTCGGTACATAATGTCAGTAATGTTTGACGCCACCAGAAACTATTCCAAACCTTTCGACCAGCGCTGCCCGAGCGTCGTTTAATCGTTTGTAACGGGGAAAGAACGAATCGCAGGTATAATTCAAAAGCTGTGGCCTTTACTTCTTCTACAGGTTCCTCAGAATAGGACATGCATTCAATCCAAACATCTTGTTCACGCGTCAGTAAATCACACGGAATCTGCATTGCAAATGTTTTATTCACTCCCTGATATGAACATTTCAGGCAAACAATTGACACAAACACACGAAAGATACTATACAGAGTTAGCCGATCAGTACATCCCTGGACAAAGTTAAAAGACTCTATCGTCATGTTGACCATATTCTTTTCTAAGGTTTGAAGTTTGTCAAGTTTGACTTGAAACCAGTCATCCAGGCTTGCAACTGAATGATTATCCTAATGGAGCGGCATACCTGGCCGATTTGGGACCCCTGGTTTGGAACAAACTTTGCCAGACAACTGTACTCTTTTTGGGGTTCTAGCTCGACCTGTCTGTTGGACAATGTATTAAATTTATGAAAATTATTTTACTCGAGGCCTGTATTTTCTGAACAGAACATAAGTTGACTCACTCGCGAGAGACTTAATTTAAAAAACCAAGACTGTACTGTATTTAGTAACAAAACGAGCATGTCCGTGCCATCTAAAACTGTAAAACACTATCAACTTTTAGATTACTTTAATGAGAGTTATTTAAAATAGCAGCGACAATCATCGATTTCCGTTAAATGCACTGGTACAAGGAAAAACTTTACGAGTGGTTGGCACCATACCAATGCACCTCTTAGTTGTCCCGTTATCATGCATCAGTGGTGTAATATACATATGCCGATGAGCCCATATGTTTCACTTGTTTTTTCTAAGAGCAGGTAATCCTCTTGACTGGCTTGTTTGCATCCATTTCTCTGTCGAAGTAATAACTAAAAAGCCATCGACAGACCTTAGTCGCAGCGTACATTAAGTTAACCTTACTAACCCACTGTTCTCGGGAAGGCCATACTAAGTGACACGGTATGGCGGCAAGCACGGCGCTAATGAATCTCTGTGCCAATTTAAATTTTAACCCAAACAAGAAGCAGTTCAAATGGAATGGTGATCTAGACTCACTGAAAGACTTTTGGATAGCTGAATTAGAAGAAGGAAAGATAGAGAGTCTGTTAAATGTCGATTCCAAAGGAAGTGGCGAGATTTTGAAATTCGAAACCGTAACCGTCAACTTCCATCCAAGTAATGATTATTAATGATGGTAAGGTGTAATATGCCCGTGAGAATGATGATATCTAGTCGCTTGGCAACGGGCGAAGGGACAACTGAAAAGAAATCAGAGTCCCAGGCAGGAATCGAACCTACAACCTCCGTAACACCGGTCGGATGCTCTAACCACTGAGCTACAGGAACCCCTGGTGAGCTAGGTTGTTTATCTAGGTTATTATACAAAGTGTCCCATCCAAGTATATAACGAAAACGCTACAGGCACAAGGCCCATTGAGAGACGAATACACAAGTAAGCTTATGGATATTATTAAGAATGGAAGCCTATTTAAAGAACACGATCAAGTTGCTTCAGAGGCATTAAAATCTAGCGCAGAGGATATGGAGGTGATAATTGCTGATTCTGATCCATTGTTAAGTTTGAAATCTGCACATGATGACCGTTACGAAGAGTTCGAAGCTTTCATGAAAGCTCAACCCGAATTTAACAACAAAATAGAAGGTCAGATTTCGATGAACTCAGTCGCATTAAGCGAGAATGTTATTGAGCTGCGGGATTTAGAACACAAATGCAAGAATCAAACAAAGGAAGTCAAACTTTCCTGTGAAAGAAGAATCGAAGAGGCCAGATCTGAAATCGGTGAAGAGTTACAAAAGATGTTCAAGCAGATAGCAAGTCTAAATTCGAAACTGTCATCTAAACCTAAAATCTTGAAGAATAAGGCAGCGTCGACGGAGGACTCCATTAAGCTCATCTTACACCAAAACTGGACCAGATTAAAACCAAAGTTTGCTCATCGGAGCAATCACTCCTGGGGCACATACAAGAAACCAGCGCCACATCAACAAGACTAAATAGTCAGGAACCTGCACCGCCACACGGGACGGAAACCTCTGATCCAAAAGAGGTACGTACGTACGTACGCTGTGGTTACATAGAACAGGTATGAATCGCTGGCTGAAGAAAACCGTTCGATTGATGAACCCACATCTACAGGCATGCAACCAGTCATCCCCCAGTCTGACAATCAGCCAGCAACTACTGCAAGCTCCACTCCTAAAATCACACAACCCCAAATCCAACAACATACTGCAGCTGGATCTAACCGAGATCAAGAACATAAGCATACTTCAAATGGCCCTGTTTTGTTGTTAGGTGATTTGTTATTAGGTGATTCCTTCACGCCAAATCGATATGTAAACAAACAAACTATTACAGGCGGAACGAGAGAAATGAACCGGTATATTAAGCACATGCAGGACAGAAACGACTATGATGTCATTGTTATACACTCAGGAACAAACGACCTTGACAAATCGAACACTAACGAGATCACGAGAAACATGGAGAGCTGTATCACGAACCTTAAAGCTAAATGGCCGAATGCTCAGATCGCGTTGTCGGGCCTGACCCACGTCCCACAGGAGGAGAACAGAAACAAGTCAATCGACGAAATCAATTTTTATTATGAAAGCTTGTCTGAGAATCTAGATGTGAT
>OX419343.1:22209477-22226977 GCA_948470475.1 Galaxea fascicularis | reverse complement strand
GGCGGCGTGCCCAGAAAATCAACGAAACTTTGAGAAAACCGCAGTTTCAAAAAATCGAAGTGAGGTTGAAGGTCGGCGATTTTTTTAACTCGTCGTTCAGGTATTTGGAAAAGTCCGTGGGGGTGTAGAAAAACGGGGAAAGAGTTTGTTGTCCGAGCACCTGGTCCCGAGAATCAAGCACTTCGATTTTCGCGGGAGAGCGCAGATAAAGCCAGGGGTTTTTCACTGCAAAAGAAACGAGCCCGACGATTCGGGGTTGGAGAATGGGTTTGTCAAAATAGACGGTGCAGGGGTTGTCGGAAGTGACGACGCTAAGCATAGCCATACCCATCCGACAAAATAAAATTTAAAAGGCATGAGAATATACCCATGCCATCGCAGGTATGTCTGGCTGGAACGCATGGCAAAAAGTTCCGAGGCGGCAAAGTTGCGGCAGGAATCGAAAAAAAAAGGCTCTTTGCTCCGCCAAATATCCCCACGCTAACAAAAACAATTTCTTTGCGGAGACCGCATTTGACACAACAACCCACCAGCCCACGATGCAAATGTTGAAAAAAAAAATGGGTCGCTCGCCCCGATGATTGTGTTTCCTGCCGCAGACAAGCCTTTGACAAAAAACGGAAGTTTTCCTCCGGCCTTCAACGCTACTAGCCGAGTGCTGAAAACAATACCCGCGGTAGCTTTTTCAGCGTCAGTCCCCCCCCATCTGTCAAAAAAATTCTTTTTTCTGTTTTCTCAGTTGTATGGTTTGTTTGTTGGTGTTGATCGTTTGGTGTCAATGTATCCTAGTAGTAAACACTGTAATTAGTACAAGAAGAATAGCGTGTAAGTTTATTTGTTCATAAAGTGTTGATTTAGTATAGAGTGTTGTAAATGTAGAACTGTTAAAACAATAAGTGTGTAAGCTAGATGTTAGTAGAATTAATTATTGTAAATCAATATTCAACATATAAATGGAGCAAGGCGTGGTAAACGGTTGTTAGAAAACAGTTGAGGGAAGGCGAACGAAGGAACGAAGGAAGACAGATTTCAGAAGAAACGTGTGGGCAAAATCGCTCTGATGTTCATTGCTGAAAGTCTTTAGTGAACTCCAAACCGTTAACAAGACAAAACCCCTTTGTCTGCGGAGGAGCAACGTGGAGGGGGAGAGAGATTTTACGGTAAAGGAAAGCGGCCGAGAAGCTGATCGCCAGAGTTGGCAAACTGTGAACGGAAAGTAGTCCAAGAAAGTATCAAGGCGTCGGAGAGTAGAAGGTCGGAGAAGCTGTTTGTCGTGGAGTTGGTTTTGTTGGAAAGAAAGAAGGAACTGAACTGTAAATAGTTGTAAATACTCGTAAACAGTAAGTAAGTTAAGTAAGATTAGTTTTATTTGTGTTCGTTCGTTTCATGTCAATATCGTAATTAAATTCATTAGTTGTTTTTTTTAAAGTCTGTGCTAATTGTGCCGTATGTTAGTTCAATTCTGTTTTATTTTGTTGCTTTCGTCTTCGGCCATTGGGACCCACGTCACACCATCGATCGGTGAAAAGCTGAACAAGGTGCAAAAAATATTCGTCACGCCAACAGAAAGTTTCACCACGCAGTACAGAACAATTTTCAAAGACACGCGGGTCACATTCAAAACATCCAAAAACGCAAGGAAATGACTGGGTGGTCTGCACATGGGTTTTTGGCCACAGCAGCTGAACTTTGCTCTGTGGTGTGCGACAACAGGCAGCGGCATCTCGCGTAAAATTTTGGCCGGGCCTGTTCTTGAAAATTTCCCGCAGCTCCAAGCTTTCTATCTTTTCCATGTTTATTTCACAACGCAGCGTATTTTGTTCGAGATGGGCGGCATCCAAAGAATCAGCTCGCTGCCCGACGACCCGAACTTTTCGCAAACAGACAACAAATACGACAAAGCCTCGTACCGAAGAATCTGCGCCGAGTCCAAGGTTGACCCGAGCGCAGATTTTCGTTACCTGTTTGGCCAAAACCACGGCCTCGGCTATGTTTTCATCAACTACAGCGACGGCGATTATGCGCAAAAGCAATGGCAGTACCCCAAGCCGCTTTCCAACCCATCGAACCAGAGGTTCGCCGACGAGGGCGGGGCAGATTCAGCCGGAAACAAGCTGGACTATATCCGAAACGGCCAGGGGGCAGACAGGCAGTTCGAGTTTTTCGTTCCGGACAAAGCAAACGGGCTAACCGCAGCCGGCCTCGCGCGGCTGAACCAGTCGATCGAGGCCTACGTTTACTGTATTCTGGGTGCGCAGGTCAACGTTCGTAGCAGCATTGTCGGGGGCGGCGGCCGATCAAAAGAGGTGCAAAGAGAGTTTCTTGTCCTGCTCGAGGATGCATTCCGAACGCCAGACATTTCCAAGAGCGTCCAGCGTTACCAGATGGCGGTGGACAAAGCAAAACTCCGCCTGGACTTGGCCGTGGTTCCGTGGGCCTGGCTGATGCTCTCGCGCATGGTCCTGAACACCGCCGTTTGACATAGCGCTTGACCAGGAAAGCCACAACGGCTAGAATTATTAGCCAGGTGTGCTTAGCCAGAAAACCGGTGACCTGGCCGGCGGTTGTGAAAATGTAAGAAACGATCGAGCCGAGCAGGCAGGGCAGCAGCGAAGCTGTTTTTTGGCCGATAGTTTTTAGCCCGTTCGCCAGCCCTTTGCCCGAGGATTTCAGCGAGTTGGAGATCGCGCCGACGACTGCCCCGATAGTCACGCCTGCAGCCAGAACGATCGCGGTGACGGTCAAGCCGTATTTTTTTTTTAATCTCTTTCATCCTCTCGCGCAGGAGAAGCGCTCCTTCTTTTTCCGCAGTCTGCGTTTGCAAACGCGCGATCTCCTCCTCTCTTTCTGCCACTTTTTCTCGCACAGCTTCTTTTTCAGAGGGCGAGGTGTCAGGATCTTCAGTTATTGCCTGGTCTTGCTCGATTTTTCCTTGAGCTCGATTTCTTGTTGGTCTAGGTCATCAAGGGGCTGCGTGCTGTTGAGGACGTTTTCCAAGCCAGCCGTCCGTTCCTTCATTTTCGCAAGCTGTGAGATCTTCTCTTCAATGGTTTTCTCCACCCTTGCCTTGGTTTTGTTTTGTTTTTGGAGGTCAGCGATCTTTTTCTTTTCTTCAGTAATGTTTCTTTTCAGATTATTTTCCAGGAATTTTTTTCCTTTTGATTTCTGATTGGTTTTCCATTACAGAGCCTCCATCATCCTCCAACTGCTTTTGTTGTGGCAAAATCGTTTTCGAGTTTTTCCAGAGCTCGTTTTTAGCTATCAAGTTCTGCATCCACTTTTTGCGTCTCTTTTAGCTGCTGCCTCTCAGCTGCCAAACTGCGTTGTAGTTCGCTTTCTTGCTTTTTACTTGCCGCAATCACATCTTCAGCTTTTGAGCCGAGAAGTTCTTCATTTTGATTCACAAAGGTGTCAGAAAGGCCGTAGTTGTAACCCTGCCTAACCACAATTTTTGGGCCCGATTTCCCTTCTTTTGGGCCTATTACAATAAAGTCATCTGGTTCCCCCCGCTATTTGTCACGCCCCTTTGACCAATGCGTTGGAGCAATTTATCATCCGCATACGGGTAACGTTTTTCGATTAACGCTTTCACTGCTTCAATGATTTTCGGCTCAGGGTTCCTATGACCTGAGAAGGAGGCCAATAATTCGAAGATTTTACTTCCTGCAGCGCCGCGTGTGCCCGTCTTTAAAAAACCCAGAAAAAGACTTTTTACATCTACAGGCTCCATTTCAGTAATTTCCGGCAGCCCGATGGTCTCGTGCAAATGTGTTTGCATTTCAATTTCTTCGCCGCCGTGGTACGGCGTAGACGAACCGCCAGGTTGAAAGGGCTGGGTCATGTCACTCCGGGGCAGATCAGTTTCGTCGTCAGAATCGTGCGCGTCCAAATTGTCGTCAACCCAGGGGGTTTCGGAGACGTCAGCACCACCCTCCGCCATTGCGCATTTCCCCCGTTATATTTTTTTAAATTGAACAAAAATTTGCAAAGACATATCGCAATGGCTGCGATTCAGCCGAACCTTCTCCCGACGTACTGGGAAAAAACCTTGGGCGCCATGAAAGCCCAGCGGGCGGTTAAGCGCATAACTTTCAACCCAACCGAGGCCAACCCCGGCGAGACGCTGTACGTTTCAGTGTCAAAACTACATAAAAACGAGGTGCTCGTGCCGGGCTCGCTCTCCCTGATTTTCGAAATCGACTTAGCGGGCGGGCATGCCAACAACTACCTTGTGCAAAACGTTTCGCGGGCTTTGATCGACAAAATGGTTGTGAAATTTTCGGGCCATGTTCTGCAGGAAACCGTCGGCTACGACATTTACAAAATCTTTGAAGACCTTTTCCTCCCGAAAGAGGAGCGGGACAACATGCTGCTGGAGGGCATCCACAGCGTGAACCAGTCCAAGATCCACTCCGGCGCCGGCGACAAACCGACCACGGGCGTGGATACGGAAAACAAGCTCGAGGGGGTGTACACAAAAAAGTACAAGATCCGGCTGGACAGCCAGATCCTCACTGACCACGGCGTTTTCTACTCGCGGGCCCTGTACAACGACCTGACGTTCGATCTGACCTTGGCCCAACCGGGGCACGTGGTCCGGGGCTCGGACGCGACAAAGCTGGCCTACAAGCTCGAAAAACATCCAGCTCGAGAAAGAAAAGATCCGAAGCAAAACGCTGGCGGAAGAAGCAAACAGCATCTACTTAACGGGGAAAGAGTTTTTGCACGACCACGTGCAGCGGGACAATGAAAAAGTCGGACAAAAAGAGAGTAGTGACGCGGAACATCGATGCCGCCAAGTTGTACTCCGACAACAAGTTCGGGGTTTTGATCGACCTGCGCTCGATGATTGACCAAGACCTGCACGGCAGCAGGACGCGCCTCGTCAACACCCAGGACGGGGTGCAGCTCTAGATCGAGCGAACCGCCAGCGGCTCTGGAAACGTAAATTGCCACATTTTCCTTATTAGCGATGCCCAAATGAACATCCTGGGGCAACAGCTGAAATCAATTCAATATTGAGGCGTTGCGGGTATCTGTTGCATAAAATAATGAACCCCGCCAACATCCCTTTCAACGTGCTGGTGGCTGGCACCACCAACTCGGGGAAATCGCAATTCGTCGTAGACCAGATTCACGGCCCTTTCCGCGGCAAGTTCGATTACATGGTGCTGATATGCCCGACGTTTGCCCACAACAAGACCTTCCGGTGGCTCGGTGAAAAAAACCCACGAATGTTCATCGTGATCTGCGACCAGCACGAGGTGGAATTGTGGCTGAAAGTCGCAAGGTTTCTGTTCGAGGGCACAAACACCCTCATCGTCCTGGACGACTGCGCGGCCTCGAAGGACGTGAAAGGTCGAACGGGCGATCTGGTAAGTCTCGCTTTTTCGGCGCGCCACATAGGCATCAGCGTTCAGGCATTGACCCAGAAGTACACAAGCATCATGGCCTCGTTCCGGGAGAATTTGGCCGCGGTCGTGCTTTTATACACCCCCGCCGCAAAAACGATGAAAAGCATCTTTGAAAACTTTGCGGGCGAGTTAACCCCGGAGGAGTACAAAGCTCTCATCGCTCGGCTGAAAAAACAAAAGTACTCGTACCTTGTCTTCTCGCTGCGGCACCCTTTCGGGGTCAAATTCTTTGACAGGGGGAAAACCCCCCTCTCCCCCACAAGGGGGCTCTGCACCCTTCCACCCCCGTCGGGAAACAGCCGTCGCAGACGGGCGGGCGGGAGCCAATTAAAAATTTCCAACCAAAATCCCCAACACTTCCTCAGCAATCCCCAGCAATTGCTGAACATTCTGCAGCAATTTCTGAATATTCCGCAGCAATTTGAACGAAGAAATATACACACAGTTCCATGTCTGCCGAAGAGGGGAATACCGGGCAAGCAACTGCTCCAGCCCCCGCCACCAAGCCGGCCAAAGACCCCAATAGGGTTGTTACCGGAAAAGCCGCTGCGCAAAAAACAAAAGAGGCTCGCGAAGCTCACAAAAAGGTTTGGCCGATGCTGAAGAAAGGGCAAAAAAGGCCGAAGAAAAAGCCGCCAAGGCAGCTAAAAAAGAATCGGCCGCGGCCCCAAACCCTGTCGGAAGACCTGCCGAAGAAGAAAAACCGAAATCCGATTCGGGGGGCTTGAACTCGACCCAATGGCTAACTCTCGGCAGCATCGCCGTCGGGCTGATCGGCATTTACCACAAGCGCGAAGAATTGAAAGTTGCATTCACCGTCAGGCGACAAAATCCACAGACGGTTAAACAAGGCTCTGCAACGGCAAACACCCTCCCCCCCCCCAGTCGAGAGCCTGCTCCGTGCAATGGCTGCCGTCAGATGGAATAAAAAGCTGCTGCAAATTTTCATTTAAAATTTTTATATCACCATGACCGAGAACAAGCTTCTCAAATAATCATTTAAACGCGGTGATGTCAGCCGGAACCGCGACCGGCATTAATTATTTTGCGAAAATTATTTGCAAAGAAAAATTCATATCGGACCAACTATAAGGGGGAGGCACTTTTTGGAATTGACCATCATCATAGCTGTCAGCATGGCTCTTAATGATTACCTTATAAAAGAAAAAATCATCCCCCCCCCCCGACTGGTAAAACCGACCCCCTGTTCCCCTTTTTAACCGCAGTAAATTTCCCATTTAAACTTTTTCATTTTTTTATATCACACCATGTCAGAAAACAAGTTTGTCAAAACCGTTCAGGACGCGGCGACATTGACCGGCTTGCGGCCGGCATCGGCTGGGCCGCAAAAAAGGTTTTGAAACAAAATTTCACATCGGACTCCAGCAGCAGCGCAATGAACTACATCCAGTTCACCGCTGTTATGGCCGGAAGCATTGCGCTCAAACAGTACCTCACGGATCAAAAGATCCTTCCCGACAACATCTAAGCCCTGGCTCGGTCTGCGACGGCCTGGGTGGAAGGGCAAAGCCCGATGTCTCCCGACGGTTGGGGGGCTCGGTTTGTCCGAGCGCACCATTCAAGAGATTGAAGAAGCTGAAAGCCAAGAGACAATGGCTTTAATAGTCAATAGCTCCTTCAAAGAGCTTGAAAGCGATGGGAAAGTGGAAAGGTTTACCGCTTTTGCGTATGGGCTGGTGGTCATGCAGCTTTTCAATTTTGCAATCGATCATGTTTTTTCCAACCGTTACAAGGTATTTCCCCCTCAGTCTAAGACGGCAAGGGGGGGGGGGGATTGGGCCCCCTCCGTTAACAAATAACGACAAGCCTGAGAGCGATTGAAACTGTTGATCTTCAGTAAGGACATGGCGGGCATCGCGATCATGGTTGGCGGGGCCGTGCTCAACGCCGCGACCTTCACTGGCGGCAATCATCTCGCGAGGGCTCTCGGCGGGGATAGCAGCCAGGCGGCGCTGGACGAAAAAAAGCGTCACGACAAAGCTCTCGAGGCCTACCAGGCGGCCTACAACAAGTGCTCCCGCGATCGAACCCAGCTCCTCGACTGGATCGATACAAATGCTGAGATTCACGCGCAGGCCAAGCAGAATTTCACCAACACCGACTACGCTTTTAAGCTCTACAACCAGGCCCACCCCGGCAAACCGATAGCGTCGCTGAAAGAGCCAAAATTTTCTGATTTTTACCAGCCGAACCCACAGCAGAAAAACGGCGAGCTGCTTTTTTTAGGCGCCGGAACCCTCGCAATTGGCTACGCCGCGTTTCGTTTCATTTGAGTGGGCCCATCTTAAGGCCATTTAAAAATATGTGGTGTTAGTATATCACGATGGACCCAAGTGAAGTGGAGTGGTTTCGTGCGGATCTCAAGAAAAAACTTACGGACTTTGTTGAGGGGTTTTTGGCAGTAGCGTTAAGAATAGTTGGCTCAAAGTCTACGAAAGATATTTACGACATTGCAACCCAGAGACTCGAAGAGGCATCAGATAATACAATACAAAAGAAAACTGGCGAAGCGTTTGATGCCATCTTCTCTGATCTAAAAACCAGAGGAATGCTGGTGGACGGAGAAAAAGCGCCAGATGCGCGGCGTGAGCGCGAGCTTGAGCGGATACGAGCCGCAGAAAAGGACGGAATTGCTTATAATACTTTCCTCGGTTAGATCCCCCGTCGGGAGACATTGAACACTTGTCGATTCTCATATATGGACGCCAAACTTGCCAAAACCTACTACAGCCCCGGCGGCTACTGCAAAGGCCTCGCCGCGATCAAAAAGTTGGCTGACGCGGCCAAGGTCTCTGAAGACGCCGCAAAAAAGTGGCTGGCGAAGCAGGCGCTTTGGCAGATTTACCTTGCCCCGCCGCAGCACGTTCCTCGGCCGAAATTTGACGTGCCAACCCACAACAAGGTGCACCAAGCTGACCTTTTTTTTTGCCGCATGACAATCTACCGCGCGGGCGCAAAGTTTTCATATACCCTCTGACCGTCGCCGACGTGGCCAGCCGCTAAAAGAGGCCGAACCCTTGACCTCAAAAAACTCTGATGAGGTCGCGCAGGATTTTCAGAAAATTTACAGGTGCAGCCCTCTGACGTGGCCCGAAATGCTTCAGGTCGACCCCGGACGCGAGTTCATGGGCGCAGTTTCCAAAGAGATGGATAAACACAAAACTTCTAATCGCCGAGGGCGCCCAGATATGCACCGCGACCAGGCCATTGTTGAACGATTCAACGACACCCTGGCCGAGCGCTTGTTCGGCCACCAGTACGCCGTCGAAATGCTGATGCCTGAAGGAAAACGGTCCACCGCTTGGGTGAAACGGCTGCCCAAGGTCATTGCAGCGATCAACAACGAAAAAAACAAACATCGCCGACAAAAAATCCGCCGAAACTATCAAAGAAAAGTCTGTTTTTGCAAAACCTTCGTTGACTTACCGCAGGCCTGTGGGGATGAAAGAAAAAAACTCCCCTTCACCGTCCGCGTTTGCTATCTTTACCAGCCCGGCGAGCTGGAGGGCGGCACAAAAAGAGCAACCGATCCCATCTGGTCTTTGAAAGTTTTTTACATTGAAGGGATAGTCCAAAAACCCGGCACGCCGGTCATGTACTATTTGCACGACGGCCCCAAACGGAGTTTCGTACGCGAAGAACTGCTGGTTATTCCGCCAGACACTCAGCTTCACCCTCGGCGATTGGCCACTTGAAGAAAAGGCTCCATCAACGAAATGGCGCACCGAGGTTTCTACGTCGCGCACCACTATTTCCTCGACTTGGCGTCGGCCGTTGCCACAAGGTCGGCCGCTTGAAAGACCTCACGAAAAGGCTAACGCACCGGGCGTACAAGGCCTTTTTGGACGGTTCTTTTAAATACGTTCTGGTCTTTGAAACCACCGCTGCCGACACGGCCGGGCGCATTGAAAACCTTTTTCTCAAAAAAAACATTCGGACCGCCGCCTTTTGCGATCGAATGGGAGCAAACGCGAACTCATGAAAATGACGTTCCAGGCGATTCTGGAGTAAAAAAAATTTAAGTCAACATTTTCCAGGCCTTAAAGCCAACACCAACCGTGGTTATTTTGAAGACGAGCGCTATAAAAGCGATGACGAGGATTGCCGACAGGTTGACTCAACCGCCGACCGGTCGGCTCAGTGGTAGAGCACCGGACTGTTGTGTGGGAGGTCGGGGGTTCCAGCCCTGGCCGGACCGACACTCAGGGTCTTTAAATAACTGAGGAGAAAGTGCTACCTTTGTAATGACATCTGCAAATGTTAGACTTTCTAGTCTTCTCGGATAAGGACGATAAAACCGGAGGTCCCGTCTCACAACTCTTCACAAATTGACTCTGTGGGACGTGAGAGAACCACTAGGGACGTAATGAACCCTGGCTGTGACCACCCCTAGTGTTGACCTAGAGGGCCATGTGTTAGAAAACTCTTATTGGGTTAAACATGTCTATACCCTCTATAAAAAATGGATATCGTATCGTATCGTAGGATTGGTAGGGGCAGTCCCCTCTCCCCAGCCGTCGCATACCGCTGCGGCCAACAGATTTGCGGTTGAGGGGTTTGGGGGCTTTCCCCTCAACCGCAAACTCTGTTTGCCGGCAGGCCTAAAATAATTCTAATATTTTATTCCAGATCTTCGTCTGTTAATGTCAGGGAAAAATCCCCCCCCCCCCCAAGCCGTCGCAGACGTCGCTGAAAGAGGGTTGTAACCGTAAGCTCTTGTGTTAACACCGTCATCGGTAATCCACCTTTTTGTGTTGATTGGGGCAGCGTGGTTTTGCTGACAGTTACTCCGTAAATTTCATGTTTTTCGCTTCGGAGAAAGTTCATGCTGTGTGCTTTTTTTTCTTTTTTGCCAAAAAGTGTTTTTTGTAAGTCTCGTGCCGGATGTTTTTGTCAATTATGGCGGTTTTCACCCCTTTGGCTTTTTTGATAACAACGTCGTCCGCCCGGAGGATGGAGTTAATTTTGGGCCTTAAACAAACCATTTCGGCAATGGGCACTCCACTCGTTTCGTCTTTCATTTTCTACAAAACTTTTTTTTTGTTTTTCAGCGAATGAAGAAAATGGCTTTCTGGGTACTCGTGCGTGTCTTAATGTTCCGCATTTTGGGCCATGTCCGCGTAAACGTCTTTTGTCGCGGTTTCTAACAGGAAACTGTCCGTGTCCGTGTAAAGAAGACTGCAGCCTGATTCCACCGAGTCAACCGTCCAACCTGAACCTTCCGCATCCTATGCATCAATTTCACTTTTTATGTCATCCATTGCTTTCCTGTATTTTTCAGCAATTTCTGACCTGGTCGTTGCTTTTGTTGCAATGAATGGTTCACCTTTGAAGAAATGGGTCATTTTTTCGAGCTGCCTTTAGCCGTTCGGGCCTCTTTCTTCTTTTCTTTTTGGAAATTTACTTCTTTGTCGAAACTTATCTTGAGACTGCCATACCGGCCGATTTCTTTCATAACCACGTAGTTATGTGTTTGGCGAAATCGCGGTTTTCGGGGTTGTTTTGGTTTGCGAAATTGCTTCGAAATTGCTTCCCTAAAAATGGTTTCCAGTGACCTGGTAACGGTCTAGCTGAAAACGCTCTGTAAAAGCTCTCGGCTCAAGATCTTCATCCTCTGCGAGTGCAGATACAGCGGTGTTGGCCATGGTACCCCCCCCCCCCCACCCCTTCCTCTAATAGGGGCTCCGCGCTGGGGCAGGTCTTGCGGCGGGCCAAACTTTTTCTGCACCGCGCGGGCCAAACTTTTTCTGCACTGCGCGGGCCAAACTTTTTCTGCGCTGCGCGGGCCAAACTTTTTCTGCACCGCGCGGGCCAAACTTTTCTGTACCGCGCGGGCCGAACTTTTTCTGCGTTGCGCGGGCCAACGGGCCGGGACTTGCAGACACACGTATAAGTTAGGGGTTCTGGCGAAGCGAGCGAGCCCATGAGCAAACTTGGAGTTAACGGAGGGGCCTCCATTTGCCTCTTTCCGCCCACTCCCCCCTCCCCCCCCCCCCCCCGCATCAAGCCTAGACATTTTTTGCTCCATTTTTAATTAGGATTTACGGGTTTTCCAGTAGATTTACCGGCGTTTTCCATGGTTTTTCGAAGCATTATTCATTCCAGATAGGTTTAGGTATCTTTTTTTTTTCTTCAAAAAATGAGGTTTACAACCTATGCCTAGGGGGGCGGGAAAGGGCACATGGCGGCCCCTCCGTTAACTCCAAGTTTGCGCATGGGCGAGAGAGCTGCGCCAGAACCCCTGACTAATACGTGTGTCCATACATGCAATAAAAAGCTAAGAGATCGGGAGAAAGTGAAAAAAAAAGGTGCTTTAGTCAGGAGCACACCTGGATTCTTTAGCTGGCATTTAGCCAAGGCAGACAATTCTGTATGTCGATTAATGTACAAATTTTCTGACAACTCAACTAGCCACGAGACAAGCAAACAAAATTCAGACTCTAACTCTCAAAACCGTCGCAAATTCAGAGTTTGAACAACTTTGCTAACCTCCTACGCAGACATTGTTTTGGCCCGTCACGCAACCTTTCCTCCTCAACGTGACGAGTCAAAAGAATGTATGCGTAGGAGGCTATGACTTCGCACAATTCCAGTTTTTGAAAAATGAAACTGCAGATATCAGGTTACAAATTCCCGCTTTGCCGTACGAAGGAATTGCAGTTGTTTGCTCTAGATCTGTCCTTATCGCTGAATTTGTCTTGAGAAGTCAGAGATCATTGGTCTTGATGAATAGCACTTCAATGCAAAAGTCAGACCTACTGCGGCTTCTACTTTCTCACTCCACTCCCACCCCCCCTCCGGTATTTTTTTTTTTATGCAGATAATGAAATCAATTTTTTCAAGAATTCTCGAGATGGCAATTTGTATAGGTAATCGCATGGGGCCGAATAAAATTAAGGACAATATATCACGCGTGCTTTTTAATTTTAGCAACTTCTGAAAACACAAGTGGTATTAATCCTTAATTTTACGAGGACACATCGCAATTAGTTGTTAATAACATAAAGGGCAAAAATTTCTGTTGAGACACCTCGAAAAACAGTCAGCCAAGCGGAGTTAAGACACTCGTTCGCCCGCAAGCAAATAACTGACGAACAGACAATCAGGTCAACTTCTTTTTTACGTCCAAAGCCAGTATAGATCAATCGTTATTTACATCCACTCTAGAGAAAAATACGAGTTTTATTCCTGAACAAAAGGAACAACGATTAAGCCAAATGTTAAGCTTCAATTTATTAAGTCACCTGTGCGATAGAGATTTTTACCAATTAAAAATGCGCATCTACTTCAAAACACGCATCCGCGTCCGAAGAAAGAACTTCTTCCACCAAGTTTGAGCTACTTGTTCTTCCCATCAATGGCAAACTGTCCTGTGACCTTTTTTGGTGATCGGCAAGATGCCGTGGTAAATTTAAATCCCTTGACAAAAGGAATCATTTTGTTTTTCAACCACACAATCCCACTACGCCGGGCGTCCGCCCGCCACGAAATACCTATAGTACCAAAATGACCCCCATCCTCTTCTTTCCTTTGAGGGCTGAAGCTCTGGATTCTGGAAACCAAGGAATACTTTCCCCACCCTTCCAAAGCAAAATCCCTGATAACACGTTTTTAATTTCATTCCATTTTTGCCTATTACTCGACAGTAGTGGCACCTATTCTAGGGTGCCTGCGGCACTGATTGTCATTTGCATAAGGCAGAAAAAAGAAACAGGGTTTCCGGGTTTCTTATGAACAGTCTTCCTAATGCAAAGATGTATTCTTTTTAGCATCGGCAGAGATCTTCTTTCCTTGTATTGCAGTGACCGAGCAAGAGGGCGGCTTGGGGAGGCACATGTTTATAAGCACTGCTTTTTTTGTGTCTCCTTGCCTTATTTTATTTTGCGTAATATGTGGTATGTGTAAAATGATAAAACAAATAAACTGAAACTGAAAACTAAACTGAAACTGAAAATGTCGTACTTAAATTAGCCATGTACGTACACAGCTAATTACAAGGAAATATATCGCGTGAATCGGGGTTTCTGGTTCATGAGACACGCTCTATTTGTTCAGTCACGCTACACGAGCGCTTTAAATGCCTTTTGATAGCGTCCGATCAGGCGACATTGAGTACAACTTCAATTTCGGAACTGTGTGGTCTTCCAAAGCCGGGTTAATCCCACCATGTCAAATTAGTGACAAACAGGAACTCTACGTCACACTACGTACATGGAAGGCAGCTATAAGCACTTATCGTAAATTTCCGGATATGTTAAAGACTGCGCTAAAATATACTCACATTAAACCATTAGCACGTCTTGAAAGAGATAGTTTGTCGCGCGCCATCAGCGATAAAACACGCAGTTTGATACTAGACAAATCTATTTTTGCTCAGGAAGAATTTCGTTTTCAGTGTTGTTTCTACAATAATTATTCACTTCCTAATCGCTTTCGTAAAGGAAGAGAATGGTTTACAAAATTGTGTCTAGTTAAAAAACATAACCTTTTAAGCCAGAAGTGCAAAATGCCACCACATTTGACGATTAGTTAAGTTAACGCCTTTGATTGCAGATCGAGAGAATTAAACTCTCTGAAAATAAAAATACCCAGGGAGCAAGCTCTACCTTTTGTTTGTCAGCTTCAAGATTACCCAAAGGAAAATTAAGAGGGGGTTTTCCCTCAATTGTTTTAAGGATATAACGTAATGGACTGGAGAAATTTCATTGCTGTAATTCACGTATATACGATTTCAACTTAAGCATGTCACCCCCGGCATAGAGGCCAAAAATTTTCGATTTAAATCTGTGTCGCACTTCAAGTTTGCATTCTTGTGGGTCGAGAATTAATTGAATTTCAGGGTTGACTGGGTAAAAACCACAATTTATTAGTCGTTCTATGACACTGTTTGTATTTCTCAGCAAGATTCGCGTAATAGCTGTTTTTAATGGCCGGATGTTCTGGGTCACTTCGCCTATCAGTTGCTGATGCGGCATGTAATTTGCCAACCGGAAGAGCTTTCTTTTTTAAGTCTTGGAAGAGTGTGACTGTTGAAATCAAAGATCATTATACTCTGCAGTAATCAAATCTTTCTTTTGATTCGCCATCAAGTTTATAGTATCGCGTCTGGTATTGTACTATCACGAATGCTCTGTTTCTTTGGTCACAGTTCGCATCAGGCAGGTGCAAATTGTAAAACAAAATAGAGTTATAAAGTCTAACTAAAGTCATATAGAATAAAGTGTAAATTACACTTTGAGATGCGTTTCTTTGGAAAAATCCAAGATCAGATTTTTGATCTAAGATCATTTGGATTCTTTACTGACAAATAAACGAAAAATTCAAAAAGGGATTTTTGCCTTGAACACAGCGTGCTTGATGCTTGTTTTGAAAGAAGACTTCCTCGTGGACAATTTACCCCAGCAACAGCTCCCTCTATGACCAGAAGATGAAGCAGTAGCATTGAACGGATGGTAAGGACGAAAAGTTTTGCTAATCAAAGAAATCAAAAGACCCGTTGCATTATTTATCTCCCGCGAACTTGTGAAGCCACGAGTGAGGCATTTTATTTTCGGATCCGTTCCCCAAAGAAACGCACAGATCATGAATCTTAAAAATCCGGATTTAGATTGTATCTAATGAATCCACTCGGAATGTGGATTCTTTAGATCCATGATCCATTTTTGGATTCTAGTGAAGAAACACAAAATCCGTGTTTGGATCTAAGAATCCGGATTTGGATTTTCCCAAAGAAACCCAATCGTTCATTTTGTTCACAGGGATACCAAATAGCAACTGTCGACTGTCAGCAATTTCATTACAGATGGCACAGGAATGTTTTCTTCTGCTGCCCGGTAGACTGAAAAGATTGACCAAACTGTTTCGCTCGGTTCGCAGAGCTTAGGAAGAGACAGAATCTTAATTCCTGATGAATCTCCAAGCTGGAATCAGCTTGCCGAAACTACTAGCTGATCGACCTCATCTCGAAAGCCCAAGTTCAACTCCAAAAACAAAAATCGAGAATCTGAATATTCAAAGTTTGAGGTCTCATTTCGCAGTTCAGAAGAACTTTTTAATGGATGATCAGTTAGTACTACAATGTCATGACTGACACCAAGGGCCTCTTCATATGAGCCCGGTAACCGGGCTGGCTCGGTTACCGAGATGAATTCTGTAGTTTGTTCATATGGGAAATTTCAGCCCGGTCGACCGGGATGAATTCAAGAAACACAACCAAAATGGCGGAACATAAACTTGTATTGTTCGCGACTGTCATGGCTTTGTGGACTCTTGTAACTTTATACTAATAGAGCTAATTCGCTTACTTCTAAAGTGGAAATATATGCAACACCAAAATTATGCCATTTTAGCCGCTATGTTGTGAGAGCGAAGCTATTTTGCCTAAAATGTTTCATCCCGGTCACCGGGCTGGAGTGTTCATATGGGAAAATTTTCATCCCGGTTACCGCGATCTCGGTCGCAAAAACCGAGATCTCGGTAACCGGGCTAGCCCGGCCTCTCATATGAACACATCGATATTTTTACAAAGAAAAGAGTGGCCAGGCGAGATATCGGAAACCGAGCCAGCCCGGTCGACCAGGCTCATTTGAAGAGGCTCTTCATAGCTGTGACCACTTTAGCCTGCAGTGCATCTGTATTTTGGGCGAGCGAGTGCCCATATATTCCCGCATCGAGTGTTTGGCCGCCATCTTGGATTAGGTAAACAGCAGAGGCTCGTCCCAACTTTCCATGTTTTGCGAATCCACAATGGCGGTTAAACACTTGAACGACGAATATCTCTAAAACTGCCTGCACTGCAAGCTATGACCAGTTTTTGAATAAAATTCTTCATTGAGCAATCGCATTACTGAAGGCTTGACGGTTACCGTCAACTCCTGTTTTACTGTTTGTTTTCCGTTCATTGTGTCACTCAAACGGGTGTTAAGCATATAACAAAATAAATGTAAAAAAATATCTAATTTAACAGTTGGCTATCGTCTGTATTCCTGCCGGAATCATTAAATATGACTTCATAAAATGTTTCAAAACTCAAGTGGAATCACTAGCAGCAGTCGAGTGGTCATACTGTCAAAATGTTATTTTACAATAACATCGCAAATGTACATACGAGCGAAACTGGATTTCAGTTGTAGTTGAGAAAGCGCGCGTGACAGAGCAAAATGGTAAGACATCAGTCAACAACAAATTTTGCACCAGATGTGAATGGTGATCATCTTGAGATCTTTGGAAACAATACCGTAGATTACAAATGGATTGACTTTTGACGTCACTGATAATGATAGAATCTTTTTTTTTTTTTTACAATGGTAAGATAAACAAATGGGTTTACGAAAAACTCTTCTCAGTCGTGAATATCGCACAGCAGATGATATCACTTTCACTACAACTAGCCTTAAAACGGTCAGCGAAATTGTACTAAAAACGAGAATAATTTGCTTCCAGGGAGAAATTAACGTTGGCAATTCAATGCTGCAGCTGCTCAGAAATCGCGTTTAATTACCTGTGTGCAATTAAGGTATTTTGGACTGCAAACTTCACAGCAAACCAGAAAACAATTTTTTCGTGCAGCTACAATTGCAAAATTTTCATGTGACTCTTCACCTTTATTGACTCTTGTAGACAATAGCTATCACCGTATGGTTTCTTCTAGTTTACATTATTGTATGTAATCTATATTAATTTATATTTTTCAATTTTTAACTTTTATGTTTTGGGCCACAAGTTTATTAGCGTTGCCACTATTACGTGTTACCTTCCATAAATAAAGTTTGATTGATTGAACACCGCGAGAAAATTGTGACAGTCATATGGTCAAAATGTCGTTTACTCTCAGTACACCATGGAAGGTCATCAGAATCACAGGCATGGATTACCAATGTTGTAACATGTTGTTGTTATTTAAGTTTGGCAATCACCAGATGTGTTAATCAAACGTGTTTCAGTCAACCAGAGAAAATAGATTGTAAAGTTTTGAAATTATTTATACCCCTTGCTCGCTTACAAGGGAATGTATTTAACAATGTGCATTGCTAGGGCTGAACTCAGTTTGCTGGGAAAGGGGACGA
>OX419343.1:22171977-22201977 GCA_948470475.1 Galaxea fascicularis | reverse complement strand
CCTTTACAGGACGCTCAACACACTCGTTTCCGCTAAACTGGAAACGTCTACCAGACTAAAACGCGAATTACCTACGTTTCCTTCGTGTTCTGGTCTTCTTAGACCTCTTAAATTTGTTGGGTTTAGTTTGTCTACTAATTTCGTAACTAAATTTTCTACTTCATTTTATTCAATTGTTTTTGTTCAGTTTAAATGTTCATTTATTTCAAACCAGCAATTTCTAGCTTCAATTTCCAACAACATTTTGTCTGTTTGTTTGTCTGTATTCAATTTCTTGCTATTGCCAAAAAGTTAAATGCAAATTCATTCTTTTCACTTTATTGTATTGCAGTCAAATGCAAAGAAAGTTGTCCAAACACACGTACGCAGCCACAGTTATCAAGGGATTTCAATAATTTTAACACTTTTTTATGAATAGCCCTATTGATATTAAATGCCTGTCGGTAAACATTAGAGGGCTAAACAAAGCATTAAAACGCCGTACCGTCTTCAGATGGCTACACCACCAAAATTGTCCTTTTGTCTTTCTACAAGAGACCTATAGCTCAAAGGAATGTGAAAATGTTTGGAGAACGGAATAGGGAGGTGAAATATTTTTCAGTCACGGCACAAATCATAGCAAAGGCACCTTGATTCTAATAAATGCAAAAGTCACATGTAAAGTTGAAAAACAAATTTGTGACAAAAACGGCAGATACATTATATTGGATCTAGTACTTGCGGATCTGCAGCGAATTGTACTTGTCAATATCTATGCCCCAAACGATGTAAATCAACAAGTCTCTTTCTTTAAAGAGCTACAAGAACAGCTTCAAGAATTTTCTGAGGAAACAATCATAATAGGCGGTGACTTCAACTGTACGCTATCTGAAATTGATAAAAAAGGAGGCAATCCTAATCCACGAAAACAAAGGGTGGTCGAAGAAATTAATAAACTGTGTAATCTTTATGATTTAAACGATATTTGGCGTTTTCTGAACCCAAATGTAGAACAATTTACGTGGAGAAACAAGTCGTTTAAAATACAATGCCGCGTTGACTTCTTTCTGATCTCTACAAAGCTGAATGGTTTAACCGATAAATGCAAAATTGTATACACACCCGAAACCGACCACTCAGCAATTATGATACATATAAAATCGGATGAATTCAAAAATAAGAGAGGCCCTGGCTTCTGGAAGTTTAACCAGTCACTCCTTCAAGATGAAGTTTATGTTGCTAATTTACGTGCACAAATACCTAATTTTAAACAAAAATATGTTGACGTTGAGGACTTAAGGCTCAAATGGGATTTAATCAAAATGGAGATAAGGGGTTTTACAAGTAAATATTCCAAAAATAAAGCAAAGAAAAGAAAATCTGCGGAAATCGATCTTCAGAATCAAATCAACGAGCTTTACAAAAAAGCTGAAACACTAAGCTACCCAATAACAAGCAAATTATCTACGAAATCTATGATGCCAGATTGCGATTAAAAAACATTATGCAGTATAAGACTAAAGGTACGATTCTTAGAAGTAAAGTCAGATGGCACGAGCATGGGGAACGAAATACCAGGTACTTTTATGGCCTAGAAAAAAGAAACCATGGAAATAAAACAACCACTAAATTGAAACTTTCAAACGGCGATTTTACCAATGACCAATATGAAATCCTTCGAGAACAAATGCACTTTTACAAAACACTTTACAGTTCAGATAAAAACAGATCTCCAGATCTAAACGATTCAGCTCTTTCTGATCTCTCAGAAAATATTATTTCTTTAGAAAATGATGGTAAGCTCTTGTGTGAAGGGAAAGTCACACAGGCGGAATGTCTTAAAGCGTTAAAAGAGTGCAAAAACGAGAAATCACCTGGAACAGATGGATTACAAGCAGAATTCTATAAGCACTTTTGGGAGGAATTACATGTTGATATGATACACAGTTTTAATTTTGCCTTTGACAGCGGGTCACTATCGATCTCGCAAAGACGGGGAATTATAACGCTTATCCCAAAACCGAATAAAGATACTACCCTGCTGGACAACCTCAGACCAATATCCCTTCTTAACACTGACTACAAGATTTTAACTAAAGCTATTGCAAAACGGCTAGAAAAAGTTCTACCGAATATAATTAACCCGGATCAAACGGGATACGTTAAAAACCGGTACATTGGTGAAAATGTCCGTTTAATTTCCGATATCATGTCATATACTGAAGAAAACAATATGCCTGGAATTGCTCTTTTCTTAGATTTTAAGAAAGCTTTTGACACCATTGAATGGGACTTCATCAACAACTGCCTAAAAATATTCAACTTCGGCCCGGACATCCAAAACTGGTTCAAAGTATTATATAATAATGTTAACAGCTGCGTTCTAAACAATGGTTATGCGTCTGAGTTTTTCTCTCTAGAACGAGGTGTTAGACAAGGTTGCCCTTTGTCCGGTCTGTTATTCGTGATCGGTATAGAAATACTTGCGATAACTATTAAGAACGATGCCGGCATTAAAGGCATTAAAGTAGGTGAAAAAGAAATTGAAGTCTCCTTATATGCAGATGACACCACTGTTTTTGTTCGTGACCTTGAATCTGTTACTCATCTGCTATTTCTGCTTGATAAGTTTAAAAATCTCTCCGTTCTGGAAATTAATACTAAAAAGACTGAAGGAATGTGGCTCGGTTGCTGGAAAAACAATACCGAAACGCCGTTTGGCTTCCGCTGGCCACGGGACCCAATAAAAGCTCTTGGTATCTTCTTTTCCTACGACTTAAACAAAACAAACGAGTTGAATTTTATAGAAAAAATTAAAAATTTAGAAAATACACTAAATTGTTGGAAAAGACGAAATCTCACACTTTACGGAAAAATAAATATTGTTAAAACGTTCGGGCTTTCTAAGCTTATTTACAATTCGTCTGTCCTTGTTATACCAGAAAATTTAATTAAAGAAATTGACAAATTAATTTTTAGTTTTATCTGGGATGGAAAACCTGCAAAGATAAAAAAGTCAACCATCATTGGGGAGAGACAACACGGTGGTCTCAAAATGACTGACTTTAACACTATGATCAAAGCCTTAAAAGTTGCTTGGATACCACGTTTGCAATCCAGAAGTGACGCATCCTGGAAAATCATCCCTGAGGCTGCTATGCAGCATCTCGGAGGACTGTCATTTATGACATACTGCAATTACGATGTTGACTCTCTGCAAATTAACAACCTTCCGGTTTTCTATCGCGAAGTGTTGAAACAGTGGCAAAATTCAAAATATGCCTTTCGAAATGATACTCTCCCCCACAAAGAAATAATTTGGAACAATCGCAACATTATGATTGATGGTAAACCACTCTTTTATAAGTGTTGGTTTGAAAACAATATTACACGTGTCAAAGACCTCCTTGATAACAACGGTAACTTTTTATCCTTTAATCAATTTTCCGAACAATATCAAATGAAAACTCCTTTCACCCTCTATTTTGGATTAATCAGTTCTATCCCTACCAAATGGAAATCAAATATAGTAAAACAAAAAATTTCTTCGCAAACTTCAAACGACATAAACAAAGATAGCGCAAATACAATCTCCACCAAAACTGTATACTCTACTTTGTTAAAAAAATGTCTTTTTCCCCCTACCGAGGAAAGCAAAATTTTAAGATACGGTTTTACTCAAGAAAACATTCATACAGTTTATGAACTGCCGTTCAAAATAAAGAATGACATTAAGATAGCAATGTTTCAATACAAGATTATTCACAACATTCTTGCAACTAATGTTAGTCTCTTTAGAGCCAAAATACGTGATTATGATATATGCCCTCAATGTTTGGCTGACAGGCACACTATAGATCATATATGTTTTTACATTGCTCTCTAACTTCATCCTTTTGGAGCTTATTTCAAAGTTGGTGGGTTAGTAAAACTAAGGAAACCGTCACTTTATCAAAGGGCATGATCTTATACGGAAGTTTTGAGAACATGGAATGCATATATTCTCTGAATTATGCCCTTCTTATCGCAAAGTACTCTATATATAACAGCTGCTTGCACGAAAAAAAGCTTTGTTTTGACAGCTTTCTAGCACTCTTAAAGGAGAAAATTAATATACAGCGAGAAATTGCTATTGCAAACAACAAAATTACTATATTTAATAAAACATATGGAAAGATTTTGTAATTTTTTTTAGTTCCTTTTTATTTATTTATTTATTTATTTTTGTTAACTTTACATTTAGTGTGTACAGCCTTTTATTAATCTGTAGTGTCTTCTCTTTTGTCATTCTCTTTTTTCTTTTCTTTTTTTAACAAAATTAAGTCTTGTAATTAAATCATATTGGTACGTAAAATTACGATAATCTATGTAGCTGTAATTGATAAATTAGAAAAGAATATGCCTATTTACGTACTTCAAAATGTAAAAGAAATAAAAAGATAAATAAATAAATGAAAAAACAAAAAAAATGTAAATTGTACAATGGCCAGCAAATACCTTTTTAGGACGCGTAGAGTCTGGGTAACACACAATGCAAACGGACAAGAGGAAAAGGAGCAAACAAAGATACTGACATCTCTATACAGCAACGGCACAACGTCGGACGCGGTGACTATAATCAAAAGCAACAAGTCAGGGACGATTTCTCTTGGGCGCAACTGGAGAGATTGCAGGGCCTGGCTAATATTTGAAGAAAAAGGCGCGTCTTAATTAAGTAAAACAACTTTTATTTGATCGACGCATGATTCTTTCTTTCCACCTAACTCAAAGTGCAGGCCATCAAAAACAAACAAACAAACAAAAACATTAAAGAAATGTTTCCGCGTGCAAACATTTTGTTTATTGTTACTGCAACTTATAATTATCACAAAAGCTAAAAGAAGTGGAATAACACCAAGCCAGCTAAAGACTTTTCAACCGAAAGCGACTGAAAAGTAAACCCGGCCACCATTTTGAATTAGGTTTTAGGAAAGACGTATTTCATGGCCAAACTCATATTTGAAAGCTTGAACCTCTGAAGGATTTCGTAAATCAGATGTCTTTTATGTTAACCATTTCTCTCGTATCCGGGCCCTTACCATATTTATCCCTTGTTTTTTCTATTTTAATTAAAGTGCCTATCACCCCAAATTTTTTTTTCGCTAAAATAAATCTTTGCACTTGTTCGAAACGCATTGTGGCATTTTTTTCCTTTTTTCAACAAATCTTAACTTTTTATAGGCTTCTAAACTTAGCATCGTTTGTTTCACTACCGAGTCACTAAGGGGCATGGGTCTATTCCCGATTTGACGTCACAAACTGATTTGCATCGCATTAACTCTTTGTAAATATGCATGCAAAGTAGATTTTGACGTCAAATCGGTAATAGACCCATTCCCCTTCTGACGCGGTCGCGAAACAAACGATCCTTAATTTTTCGTAAGTTTTGAAGCCTGTAAAAGGGCGGGAGTTATTAAAAATAGGAAAAAAAGGTCGCTATGCGTTTCGAACAGGTGCAAAGATTCATTTTGGCAAAAAAATAATTTGGGGTGATAGGCACTTTAAGTGCTATAGTATTGTAAAGTGTCATGGACAATGATTAGTGGAGTATGGCGCTTGATAAATACAATTTAATTTTTAATTTTAAACTGAAGGAGTGTTAGCAACGATAGGAGAAACGGAGACGAAAACACCACCGAACAATAGGTCGATTTGGTACGTTCCTTTCAAACAACATGGTGAAATACCCATATTCAAGGTTTTGTCGAGAGCGTTAAGCTCACGCCCATAAATTGCGTTCCTAGTAATATAGTTTATATCTGCACCTCCAAGCGTTTTTGCCCACATTTTAAAAACTAAACGGGTTCGATAAGTCGCGATAAGAATTTAAATTTTGACATTACATTTCCGTTGAAGAGGGCTCTCTGGTGTCGATTTTAAGTTCCATTCATAATGGAAAAACTATTTCATTCTAACGCCTTGTTTACAGTAACATTGGCTGTAGGCTATTTTTAGAATTACGTTTACTCTTTCCATGAAATGTTTTTTTCACGTGGCGTTCAGGCTTTCAAAACAGAGTAAATGAATAAGTAAAAAGTGTTGATATTCTGCGAAACTCTAAGAGTCAAAAGCTGCTCGCTGAGCTGCAAGTGAATGAATTCTTTTGATAAACTGAGTTTCTTTGAATTTAAACGCAACTATTTGATAGATAAATATTATATTATATTAAAGATATTATATTAAAGATCCAAATGATTTAACTTAAATAAATTTTATTTTTTTAAACGGCTGCCGTACAATGTTGACATAACTGGACAGGGAGACTTAGAAATGAATAAATGAAAGATGTGAGTGCTACTATTCGGGAGCAGTGTCTTCAAAACCACAAAGGAATGTTCACCGCTTTATGACTTTGTGGGAAAATTGAAGCGACAGTGAGGAAAATTGATGGTAATCACGCATCTTTCCGAGATAAATAAGGCTCCGTCCACACGTATCCGGATATTTTAGAAAAAGGAGGTTTTACCTCCGTTTTTGCCTTCCGTCCTCACGTGACCTGCGTTTTTGGTCACCGAAACGGAGGTATTTGACTACGCTCTCCAAACTGACTTATCCGGCGTATACTGTAAATTAATGTAAAGCTTAATTGTGGAATGTGGCTTCGAGGGACACGAATACCACACGAATTAATGTGTTTCGGTAAGCTGAAGTAATACTGAAGCTGTCAGTAATAGCACCGATTGATAGCAACTGACTCAAGATTTTAAGTTTATCTTGCTTTCTTGTTTTCCAGAACAGTAAATGGGTAAAATACCAACGGGTGTTACCCAGTAAAACCTAAAAGCGGCGTTATCAATGCTTTGTCAGGCTTTTGTTTGTTGCCCTCGGGAAATATAATTCGTCTGCACGCAGGTTACGTGTCTGGCCGTGCGGTTCCAAATTTCTCGTTAGAAATTGCTACATAACGCACGGCACAATCAGACCTGCGCCCCCCCCCAAAAACTCGTCCTATCGACACGTTTAAAACTAATTAGCAATTGACAGCCGCTATATCCCCCGAGATGAATATAATCAGTCGCATGTATTTATCATTTGTATATCTGGTACAAGGTGATTATTGTAAAAAGGTCGTGAATGGATTTGATTCATTTCAAATGAATTCGGTCTTGGAGGAAACCGGGCTTTAATGTACCTAACCAGAGAACAGATCACTAATTACTAATTGCTAATTGTCTTGCTTATTGTAGTTCATAATGTCAAACTTCATGCATTATTTTCATCCTACTAAAATTCGTCCACATTCACCTAAACGCGTTACGCACGAATCAACTGTTTTCAGTTGGCCCTTGTGAGCTCTTGAGCTGCCTACAAGAAAACATGTCTCTCAAAACGAATGTTCTTCTTTTGGCTCTAAATACCAGTACCACTGAGAGTTTCAAAAACCGTTTGGACTTCAAGGCCCACTAATTGCCGGCAGCATTACACCACTACGTCGTTGTTTCGTCTCCGTACGTATGCAATGCTTGGCGCCACTAGAAACTATTTCAAACCTTTCGAACAGCGGTGCCGGGCGTCGTTTAATCGCTAGTAACTCAGGGAAAGGACGAATCGCAGGTATAATTGAAAAGCTGTGGCCATTACTTTTTCTACAGATTCCTCAGAATTGGACATGCATTCAATCGAAACATCTTGTTCACGAGTCAGTAAACCACACGGGATCTGCATTGCAAATATTTTATTCGCTTAGCACACTCGCCATATAAACATTTCAGACAAACAATTCGCACAAACACTAAACGTACTATAGAGAGTTAGCGGATCAGCACATCCCTGGACAAAATTCGAAGACTGTGTCGTCATATTGACAATATTCTTTTCTAAGGTTTGAAGTTTGTCAAGTTTGACTTAAAACCATACTTCATCGAAGCTTGCAGCTGAATGATTAGTGAAGCGGCATACCTGGCCGTTTTGAAAC
This sequence comes from Galaxea fascicularis, assembly GCA_948470475.1. NCBI lineage: Eukaryota > Metazoa > Cnidaria > Anthozoa > Scleractinia > Euphylliidae > Galaxea > Galaxea fascicularis. The sequence goes on along the minus strand of OX419343.1, from coordinate 22,194,044 downwards.
CCCTGGTTTGGAACAAACTTTGCCACTCCAACTGTATTCTTTTTGGAGGTCTAGCTCGACCTGTCTGCTGGACAATGTATTGAATTTATGAGGAGAAGTTACATGCTGATTACTTCTGGGACTTAAAAGGTTAATTATTTCACTCGAGGCCTGCATTTTCTGAACAGAACATAAGTTGACTCGCAAGAGACTTAATTAAAAAAAACAAGACTGTACTGTATTCAGTAGGAAAAGGAGCATGTCCGTGCCATCTAAAACTGTTAAACACTATCATCTTTTAGATTCTTTCCATGTGTTAAAATAGCAGCGAGGATCGTTGATTTCTCCCGTTAAATTCACTGGTGCAGTGATTAAAGTTTCAGAGCAGTTGTCAGCAATGCACCTCCGAGTTGTCTCGCCACCATCAGTCGTTTGATATACATATGCCCAACTGTTACCATTTACTTGTGTTTCTAAGAACAGGTAATCATCCATGGCTTGTTCGCATCCATTTTCCTGGCGCTGAAGTAATAATAAACAAAGCCATACAGACCTTAGTCGCAGCGTATATTAAGTTAACCTTACTAACCCACTGTTCTCAGGAAGACCATACTAAGTAAGGTTGAACGTGAGCTTAGAAGGAGGGGGGGAGGCAAGAGGGGGGCGGGGCGGGGTGGCTGGCTGTAGTCCCTTTGCAACTGTTGATAGAGTGATCAAGAGGATGGGTATAGTTGCGTATTTAAGTCCACTAATTATTCCATTGGTCAATGCATTTTAACTTACTGAGAAATCTTTCAGCATGTATATAAAACTCGCCGAAAGGTTAGGGCTTTAAAACGACAAAACTGTTTGACCCGCTCGCAGGTGCATTCTTTGCGGGAGCGTTAACTTAGTGTTTTTTGCCCCGTTTTCTGACTGTCGACGGACGTTTAAGTTGTCAGTGCAATTTTTAGATTGTGCAAGTTTGGAAACGTTGCTCAAGCAGCCGTTCAAGACTCTTCTAATCGCTCTATCTCCCATGGGGCAATTCCAGTTCTGACTGGAAGAAGTCGAGTAGCTATTCGCGGCTATTCAATAATGGCGTAATCAACATGCCATTAATTAAGCCTACTTGAAAAAAATAAATAGATGGAGGAAGCGACTGATTTCAATCTGTACACCAGTGCTGCTTTATGTGAATGATCATCCCATTCTGGGGACTACAATGACATGATTCCTACGTCACGGGACTTAATGCAGACGTCTCCTTTATCCTTTGGTTCACGTCAGCAGCATATTTTGTGCACTACTACGGATTTATTTCTTGTGATTATCATAGCTTCAATTCTGTCTGTAATGGAATGGGGCATATAATCTCACTTCTTGTCGCAGAAACGCCCAGACTGAGCTGATAGGGTCTTAACATCCGCATAACATTTTAGTCACTTTACGACAACGTAAAATTTAAATTAAACACGACTCACCCTAAGAATCAAGGTATGGTTTGCATCCCTTGCTAGTACATAGTGACATCCGCCCTTTGTAAATTGTAGACACTTCTTTTCAGTCGTCTTGTAACTGATTACTTCAAATCCATAACAAAAGCAGGTTAAAAACTATTAGTAAGAGTTTTGCTCGCGCGTTCTGTTAGAGGCGAATCAGGATTTCTAGCCAGTTTTCCTCTTAGTTTGTTTTCTCAATGGATGAACTATGTTTGTCAGCTTCTTAATAAGTTGTTAGTTTCTTTCAGTTTTGGCCATTTGTATTCAAGCGTACTTTGCTTTGCAGATATTTGTTCCAATTAAACTTTCTTTACCTTAAAAGAAAAAAAAGTACTGAACATCGATAACTGTTCAATTTGCTGAACTCCGATTTTTCTTGGAATGTCAACGATGTTTGCTTAAAAGAAACTATGGCGGCGAATTGAAAATCTACATAGATAACCAATCTCAAACCAGAGACATTCCCATGGAAAGTCAGAATTAAATCGATCATATATTTACTTTTCGAGCTTAAAGTAGTTGTTTTAGACGGATCCTCCACTCTTGCGAAAAACTGTTCCCAAGTTGTTGGAAATAATTACTAGATCCCAAAATTTTATTAGCTCAAAACGTCGTGGAGATAACATTCAAGCGCTCAAAAAGTTAGGTACTGTTACCGCCTAGTTTCACTTTAAACTAGTCCCTCGCGCAGCAGTTTTGAATTTTACTACGTCAATTAATTGCAGCCATTATCAAGAAGCAAATTGAAGTAATTATTTCTAGCAATTTAGCTCAGTTTAATTTATAATAGCGATGATTCCCTTTAAGCTAAGAAGAGTAAATGTACGTGTACCTACCGACAGAGTTTTTAGTGTTTTCACTCCATGTTAATGTATATCCCTTACAGGAATCTGTGCAAGTGATATCAACCACAGTGTTCACGAACGAGCCGCCACATCTGCCTTCTCTTCCGACGGAGGTAAGTTTGAAGGTTTTGAGGGACTTTGTGTCACAAATAGTCGGTAGCATCAAGAATAGAAGCTACAGATGAAAAAAAAACATCGTGGGAAATTTTTATCCTCACGTATTCGACATTGCTAAATCCGATCACATTAATAATAATATATAGAAATAATAATAATAATAATAATAATAATAATAATAATAATAATAAAAACAAGAATGATAACTTTACTTATTTTATGGAGGAAAGTGTTTTACTGGGAACTAAACCACTCGTAGATTCCATACGCCACTTCATCCGGGACCCGAGTGGCGTATTTTCCGTATGTCACCTTTGTGAGTGTCGTATCGTTCAATGACGCCACGATTCCCGCCTTTTGCTTTTGTTGAATTGGTTTCTCGCGTCGCGTTTGTTTAGTCTCCATATAATAAAAAGAACATTACACGTTGGCTCGAAGATATGAATTTTATGTTCTCCTGGCAAGAACAATATCTCACGAGTTAGCGAAGGTCACTCATGAGATCTTGTTCTTGCCAGGAGAACATAAAATTCATATCTTCGAGCCAACGTGTAATATCCTCTATTTATATAACGCTCATATCCTGAGCTAATGGCGCTGTACAATGTATCAAAAGCTTGGAATATATTAAAAATCTATTTACAATCCATCATATGTTACACATCTTAAAAACATTTTACGATAACAATACCCAACTCTCTAAAAATTGCCTAAAAAGATATGTTTTCAATCCTGTCTTAACTAAAGTTAAAGATGGTGGCTTACGCAAATCTAATGGTAGCGAATTCCACAGTTTAGGGGCTCACACTGAAAAGGCCTTGTCCCCGTAAGGTTTCTTGAATGATTGAGGTTATTCTAACAGTTGCTTAGATTCGGACCGCAAATCGATTCGGATCGCGGCCTAGAAATACACCGTATTCGGTGTATTTCGGCGTTCCGCAGCAATGGAGGACGGTCAGGATTTTTCTGCCTTCGTCGACGAAGTCTCTTGATAAACAGACACTGAGTTATACCAGCTTGCACTCGACGGACCTGATTTGCAATACCGTGAGCTAAAAGGAGAGTGCCTAACATGGACAAGTGACTAAGAATCTTTGAAGAAATTTGTCGAAAGTTGTCTACAACAGCAAGGAAGGTGGTCGTCGCCGGTGGAAATACTTAGCAATTTAAAAGTTGCAACAACAAGCTCGTCATAACCTGGTACAACAAGAAGCAACTTACTCTTGCTTTTCAAGGACAAGATGGTCCTGTTTTGAAAGAGGAATTGGTTAAATTGGTTTAAGACAAACCGGAGACGATAACCGAGATCGCCAGATCGATCCATAAGCCATGATAGAGCTTTGGAAACAGAAAGAGAGGCTGAATCGCAGCCATTTCAATATATCTTTGCAATTTTTTTTTTCAATTTAAAAAAAATATAACGGGGGGGGGGGGGTATTACGCAATGGCGGAAGGTGGTGCTGAGGTCCCCGAAAACCCCTGGGTTGACGACAATTTGGACGGGCACGATTCTGACGACGAAACAGATCTGCCCCGGGGTGACATGACCCAGCCCTTTTAACCTGGCGGTTCGTCTAAGCCTTACCACGGCAGCGAAGAAATTGAAAGGCAAACACATTTGCACGAAACTATCGGGCTGCCGGAAATTACTGAAATAGAGCCTGTAGATGAAAAAAAGTCTTTTGCTTGGTTTTTCAAAGACGGGCAGACGCCGCGCTGCAGGACGTAAAATCTCCGAATTATTGGCCTCCTTTTCAGGTCGTAGGAACCCTGAGCCGAAAACCATTGAAGCAGTGAAAGCATTAATAAAAAAACGTTACCCGTATGCGGATAATAAATTGCTCCAACGCATTGGTCAAAGGGGCGTGACAAATAGCGGGGGGGGGGAACCAGATGACTTTATTGTGGTAGGCTCAAAAGGAGGAAAATCGGGTCCAAAAATTGTGGTTAGGCAAGGTTACAAGTACGGCCTTTCTGACACTTTTGTGAATCAAAATGAAGAACTTCTCGGCTCAAAAGCTGAAGATGTGATTGCGGCAAGTAAAAAACAAGAAAGCGAACTACAACGTAGTTTGGCGGCTGAGAGGCAGCAGCTAAAAGAGACGCAAAAAGTGGATGCAGAACTTAATAGCCGAAAACGAGCTCTGCAAAAACTCGTAAACGATTTCGCCAGAACAAAAGCCGAACGTCAGCAGTTGGAGGATGATGGAGGCTCTGCAATGGAAAAACCAATCAGAAATCAAAAAGAAAAAAATCCTGGAAAATAATCTGAAAAGAAACATTGCTGAAGAAAAGAAAAAGATCGCTGACCTCCAAAAACAAAACAAAACCAAGGCAATGGTGGAGAAAACCATTGAAGAGAAGACCGCACAGCTTACGAAAATGAAGGAACGAACGGCTGGCTTGGAAAACGCCCTCAATAGCACACAGCCCCTTGATGACCTGAACCAACAAGAAATCGAGCTCAAGGAAAAAATCGAGCAAGACCGGGAAATAATTGAAGATCCTGACACCTCGCCCTCTGAAAAAGAAGCTGCGCGAGAAAGAGTGGCGGAAGATAGGAGAAGCTCGCGCGTTTGCAAACGCAGATTGCGAAAAAAGAAGGAGCACTTCCCCTGCGCGAGAAGGTAAAAGAGATTTTCAAAAAATACGGAGTGACCATCGCCGCGATCGTTCTGGCTGCAGGCGTGACTATCGGGGCAGTCGTCGGCGCGATCTCCAACTCGCTGAAAGCCTTGGGCATAGGGCTGGTGAACGGGCTAAAAACTATCGGCCAAAAAACAGCTTCGCTGCTGCCCGGCCTGCTCGGTTCGATCGTTTCTTACATTTTCACAACCGCCGGCCAGGTCCTCGGTTTTATGGCTAAGCACACCTGGCTGATAATTCTGGCCGTCGTCGCTTTCTTGATCCAGCGTTATGTCAAACGGCGGTAACCCTTCCGTGCGGCCCCCAACAAAATGCCTGCGAGCGCAACGGCCCCTATTGCCACGATGGCTTTGTTAACATCGTGGTTTTCGTTTCCTGATCCGGTCGGGGGGCGGGGGGAGGGGAGTGGTCCAGTTGGCTCGGCTGGCTCTTTTTTCCCAGAGTGCACTGTTTGCGGTGGCGTTTTTCTGTCTCCCAACGGGGGATGGGGCAGAGCCCCGCTTTTAGCCTGCGCTGCTTTGTGAACCGGGTTTGATGGGTGGCTGTTCGGCAGACTAATTTTTGACGGCCCACCGCCCATCAAATGGAGGGCTGCTTTTTTTGTGCCCTGATTCACGTCGTAGTTTACCCAGGGCTTCATTGCCCGGCCCGCCTGCCGGAGCTTGTTGTTGTAACCGACCACGTTCCCGGTGTTCAGGACCATGCGCGAGGGCATCAGCCAGGCCCACGGAATCACGGCCAAGTCCAGGCGGACTTTTGCCTCGTCCACCGCCATCTGGTAACGCTGGACGCTCTTGGAAATGTTTGGCGTTCGGATTGCATCCTTGGGCAGGACACGAAACTCTCTTTGCACCTCTTTTGATCGGCCGCCGCCTTCGACAATGCTGCTACGAACGTTGACCTGCACGCCCAGAATGCAGTAAACGTAGGCCTCGATCGACTGGTTCAGCCGCGCGAGGCCGGCTACGATCAGCCTGTTTGCTTTGTCCGGAATGAAAACTCGAACTGCCTGTCTGCGCCCTGGTCGTTTCGGATGTTTCGGCGAAGCTCTGGTTCGATGGGTTGGAAAGCGGCGTGGGGTACTGCCATTGCTTTTGCGCATAATCGACGTCGCTGTAGTTGATGAAAACATAGCCGAGGCCGTGGTTTTGGCCAAACAGGTAACGAAAATCTGCGTTCGGGTCAACCCCGAACTCGGCGCAGATTCTTCGGTACGAGGCTTTGTCGTATTTGTTGTCTGTTTGCGAAAAGTTCGGGTCGTCGGGCAGCGAGCTGATTCTTTGGATGCCGCCCATCTCGAACAAAATACGCCGCGTTGTGAAATAAACATGGAAAAGATAGAAAGCTTGGAGCTGCGGGAAATTTTCAAGAACAGGCCCGACCAAAATTTCACGCGAGATGCCGCTGCTTGTTGTCGCACACCACAGAGCAAAGTTGAGCTGCTGTGGCCAAAAACCCATGTGCGGACCGCCCAGCCATTTCCTTGCGTTTTTGGATGTTCTGAATGTGATCTGCGTGTCTTTGAAAATTGTTCTGTACTGCGTGGTAAAACTTTCCGTTGTCGCGACGAATACTTTTTGCACCTTGTTCAGCTTTTCACCGATCGATGGGGGGACTGACGCTGAAAAAGGTACCGCGGGTATTGTTTTCGGCACTCGGCTTGTAGGGTGGAGGGCGGGAGGAAAACCTCCGTTTTCTGTCAAAGGCTTGTCTGCGGCGGGAAACACAATGATCGGGGCGAACGACCGAGTTTTTTTTCAGAATTTGCGTCGTGGGCTGTTGGGTTGTTGTGTCAAATGCGGTCTCCGCAAAGAAGTTGTTTTTGTTAGCGTGGGGATATTTGGCGGAGAAAAGAGCCCACGCCTTTTTTTACCGATTCCTGCCGCAGCTTTGCCGCCTCGGAACTTTTTAGCCATTCGTTCCAGCCAGACATATCTGCGATGGCTTGGGTATATCTTCATGCCTTTTAAATTTAATTTCGCAGAATGGGTATGGCTATGCTTAGCGTCGTCACTTCCGACAACCCCTGCAGTGTCTATTTTGACGAACCCATTCCCCAACCCCGAATGGTTGGGTTCGTTTCTTTTGCAATTACCCTGGCTTTATCTGCGCTCTCCCGCGAAAATCGAAGTGCTTGATTCTCGGGACCATGTGCTCGGACAAAAAACTCTTTCCCCTTCTACACCCCCACGGACCTTTCCAAATACCTGAACGACAAGTTCAAAAAATCGCCGACCTACAACGTCACTGTTGATTATGACGCAAACACTGGGATCGTCACACTAAAAAACTCCGATTCTTTGAAACTGCGGTTTTCTCAAAGTTTCGTTGATTTTCTGGGCACGCCGCCGATTCTTGACAAAAATTTTACAATAACCGCCCTCAAAGCAAGATCTGCGATGTACGTTCATTGCGATTTGGTCGACCCTCAGCGCAATTTGCTGAACGGGGGAAAAACCAATCTTGTTTTGCTTCACGGGTTTGCCCCATATTTTTCCTCTATAGCCTACCATTCGTCAAACAAAACTGATTTCCGGAATGCTTAATCAAGCAAAATGATCAACAGTGTTTCACGTTGGATCAAAGACGAGGATGGGATGCTTGTTGATTTCCACAATCAGCCATACTCTTTCGAACTTGCATTTGAAAATTGCTAAAACTTTATATATGGGCCTCATTGATTCTTTCACCAAAACATCCGGCGCCGCTCAGGTTGGGCCAACAGGGCCTGAAGGTGACCCCGGACCACTGGGACCTGTCGGGCCGCGCGGCGAACAGGGACCTCCTAGCCCACAAGGACCTAAATGGCCTCAAGGCGACCTTGCTCCTAATTCCGACGATTTTTTGAAAATTGACGGCTCGAATTTCATGATTGCCAACCTCAACATAGACAAAAACCGCGTCGAGAACATGGCCGACCCCGTCAACGAACAAGACGCCGTCAACAAACTCTTTCTCGAATCTAGCGTTTTCGATTACCTAAAAAAAGACGAGACTAACTCCGCGACCAACAATCTCGATCTCGGGAATTACCGCCTTACCAATCTCGCCGACCCCCTTTCCGCAAATGACGCGGCCAACAAAAAATACGCCGGCCGGTTCCTTCCCCTCACCGGCGGCCCCATGCAGGGTATTCTCAACATGAACAATTTCAACGTTTCCAATCTCCCCGTCCCGGCAAATATCAAAGACGCCGCCAACAAACAATACGTCGACAGCAATTTTTTGAAATTCAACGGCACCAACCACCCACTCGCCAACATCGACCTTCAGGGCTCGGCCAACTTTGTTGGCATACCCGACGTGCCCTCCAGCGGCTTGACCGATTTGTCCAGCGCGGTCAACAAAAAATACGTCGACCAGTCCCATGTTCAGCCCTCTGGACTTACAAACGTTTTTCAGTACCTCATGAACGACACCAACGAGTCCTCGAGCGAGACCGACCACATCACCGTCGTCGATGTCAGCGATTTTCCCGAGTCACCCCATTTGGTCTATAAAAAAAGCCTACAACATTCCTATCGGCGCCTCGGGGGCCAGCAACTACCGAGAATGCATCGGTTTCAACCTTCACGGGCCGGGACTTGCAGACACACGTATAAGTTAGGGGTTCTGGCGAAGCGAGCGAGCCCATGCGCATGAGTTAACGGAGGGGCCGCCATTTGCCCCTTCCCCCCCCCCCCACCGCATCTAGCCGAAATATTTTGTCCTCCATTTTTCCTTAGGATTTACGGGTTTTTCGTTAGATTTACCGGCGTTTTCCATGGTTTTTCGAAGCATTTTTCATTCCAGATAGGTTTAGGTATTTTTTTTTTCAAAAAATGAGGTTTACAACCTATGCCTAGGGGGGCGGGAAGGGGAAATGGCGGCCCCTCCTTTAACTCCAAGTTTGCGCATGGGCGAGAGAGCTGCGCCAGAACCCCTAACTTATACGTGTGTTATGGGTTGGGTCTGGGTGCAATAAGGTTTAGTCGTGGATACGCGAACCGTAGAAACGACTATTGCTGTGGGGCAGAATACGCAAATGTGTCACTCACTCAGATGTAAACAAATCGATATATTGACGGCAACCTGATTGATATCGATTCAATGCCGGCGTGGAACGTTTCTTCGAGAGAGTTTCGACTAATTCTCGTCGCGGCAGCACATGAACATGTAACCGAGTTGGTTGAAAGACTTAAGATGTGACTATGAGAACTTAATGCCAAGAGTTTTTGACTCCTCGAGACGTTTCCTCGTCGATCCCCCAAACTCATAGGGGGTTCAGTATAAATAGTGAGCCTTTTACGAGTGATTCTTACGAGCGAACTTTTGAGCACTCATATCAGCCAAACTATGCATGGATCAAACGTAAGCTCCGACAAAACTATTGGAACCATCAGTAGCACAACTGATCAGTTCATAATATCCAATGAAAACAGTCTTGAGCCCAAGCAGAACGAAACGCAGTTTGAAGACGTATCGGATCAGTAACAGAAGTCATGAAAAACTACAGAAAGGAAGAAGTAGGTCAAAGTCTACTCGGATTAGCAAAGGCGGCCGCCGTGATAGAGAACCATCGAGATTACCGTGGAAGAAATTTTTTTAATTTATTTGACAAGAATAAAGCAATTAAGAGCTATGTAAGATCTCATATCGTGCATAGTGTACCACATTCGTCAGCGTTGATAAACATTTTATCGTTTGATTACCGTAATGTTCTTAAAACCAGAATGTGTAGATGTAAACCAGTTGGAATCACTCGTGCAAAAGGTTCAAGGTTGTATTTTGCAATTGGTTATGTTTATCTTTTCAAAAGAAGAACTGCGAAACATAAAAAGACATCTCAAGTATCAGTTGTTTTTCATGATGAATTTGTACATGTTCAATGTAATTCAGTAAAGTGTAAGAAACGAAATCACAAGTATTGTGTTTCAAGAGCAAAGTTATTTACTTCAAGTGATATTGAGTTAAACCCCTGACCTGTTGTTACTCAGGGAAATAATCCAAACAATGTTATTGAATTGTTGCAATCTCGATTAGCACAACATGGCTTGAGAATATTAGATGTTAGTGGTGATTGTTTCTTTAAAGCGGTTTCCCATCAGTAAGAATGTTTATTTTTGTCAAAGGAATTCAATTATCTCCAAAAGCCATTGAAGCGTAATGTATCCACGACTTGTTCACAGTTTCCTTTGATTTAATTTCCTTCTCGAACCTACGAAAGACTGCCGAGCCTTACAATCAGTCAAGCTAATCTAGCTGCACCAATACCTTCACTTCCAGGTTGGCGGCTTCCTGTGCACTGAGAGTGTGGTTTGGGTATTGAGCAGGTTGTAAAGTAAATTCCATGGTCATCTTATTCTTATATATGGTCGACTCCTTTTCAGAATAAACCCTTCACATAAACAAAAAGGTCACTTTGGCCGGTTAGCCTTAAAAATCTATTTATTCCAAATTGCACTCGGAATCGTGTGATTATTTGTGCAAATGAAATGATTTACTTATTTGGACTGAATCAAAAACAAAAGAGCTGCTTCTTTGGGCGGATTTTGTGGTTAACAAAATTAATCTAACCATGACTGCTCCACGACATCAAAGCTTTATGGACCGTCACGTATAAAAACTGATATTTGTGCATATACAGTATCCTAATAACTGAAAGTTGTAATTCTGAGGAGCAATAACGAAGAACTGATACTTGTAACAATTCAAAAGATTCCCTGTTTGAAATTATTGACATTTAACAAAGGAGATAATTATTCCTCTAAAAACACATGAAAACTGTTGTACTTATGGAACCACAATAGTACCAAATATGTTATATTTATATTAAACAAGCTCATGTAATTGTAAACTATATCTGGCTTCTCATTCTTCTACCTAAACTTACTTCATTTGGTCCAGTTCTTACTTATATACTTGTACTTGAATCAATTTCATTTTTTGAAATTAAATAATCTTGTTCAGTTGTATTTTAATATCAATAGGACCAAGTCGACTCAATTACGTTTGCTATAAACTTCGGGTGGGCGTTGCAGTTCAACATATTTGGAAAATGTTGGAATAAATACATATTTGATTTTTATGTGCTGTAGTTTTTAATTACGAAGAACTAGTAACATTTTTTGTTGCCGCAACAATTTTTTCATCAGGGGGCTAAACGAGGGAACATCGTGAAAACATGCAGGAGCTGAAATTGTTGCCTCGTTTAGCCAGCGCTTTACAATTTGTGAACTATAGTTTTATGCGTCAACAAATAACGCAAGAAACGTCGCTTACGTGTGCCTGGTTCGGCCTTCTTTCCTGTGAACGATACTGTGAATTTTTTTCCCATTCAGGTCTAGCCTGTGCCAGGTTCTCAGATAGTATAGTGGCATGGGACGTATTAAATGAGCAAAGCGAAAACAAGCCCTGCGCGTTTTCTTATTTTTAAACGACTTTTCACTTTCACCACAATTACGGAGCCTGGAACAGGCTAATTCAGGTCTCGCCCTCGACACGTCAAAAAACGTTTTCCTCTATTCCCTCTCTCAAACGCTTGTACGGAGACTTGAAACGTTTGCTCAGTGGCATTAGCGAAAGCACATAACAGAACACACAGTAAAATCATCAGAAACTTAAAAATCAAAGAACAAAATGAGTTAAAATGCTATCCGGAATGGAAGCAAAGTGTATCAATCATATTTGTCTACAAATAATTCAAGAAACACATACAAACGAACTGATAGTTGTTTGTTTGCGGAATTAAGTACACTGATTAAAAAAATGGTTAATAATAACGAGAAACTCCGAATACTCAATTTTCCACTACAACTGAAGGTGCGTCTTTAATCCATCAGATTTTAAAAGCCGATATCTCGTACATATTAAACCTCGAACACCAAATATATACCCAACTAGACTTTAACTTACTTTTAGTTTTTTTCCCTTCCACCCTGGTTTGACGTCATACAGATAGTGCTGACACATTAGCAAGTCATTTGTCGTTTCCATCAGCAAAAGCAGATCAAGTCACACAAAATAAACGTAGAGTTGACCATATCTGGAGAATTTGGTAACACCAAAATAAAATATGACAAAATGCTAAACAAAGTTTCGCTTTCAGTTTGCCATCATGTGTAAAAAATTCGATGACTCGACGGATGTGTCGTGTCATTTAGTTCACGAACCCACATTTGTGGAAACGGTTCAAACTAGAGATTCGTCTTAAATGTTCATCAACGGTAACATTAATTATTATTTAAACTTTGAAAGTATGCGATCTAAATTTACAATGCTTGCGGAGAACAAGGTTGAACGTTCACAGGTTTGTCGGCACGGTTATGCCGATTACTTTATGTCGGTGATGCATTGAATTCCGACGGTAAAAGAACAGTCACGCATTAAACTTTGCCCATTGTCATGGTTAGGATTTTTGAAGACAATGACGCTTTTATTTTCTTTCCTTTGAGACTTTAAAGCGAAATCACGCTCGGCTTAGATCGGATCCGAGTCGGTAAATAGGCCATTTCCGAGTTTGTGTCTGCCTCCACTTTAAAGAGAGTCTAAGTGCGAAGTTTTTGTGATGGTAATTAGTTCTACTTTACATATGAATGAAAACTAATTTTCATAACAAAAACTTCGCACTTAGACTCGCTTTGAAGAGGAGGCAGACATGAACTCGGAAATGGCCTATTGTAGGTGATGACAATTTTTGTACCCAGCGGTAGTCCACTGGAGACAAAATGTCTGTTTCTGAGATAGACGAACGGGGGCTGGGCGCGCAAACTGGGAAACACTTGTCGCGGGCATAAAATGTTTCTAGACAATCAGAAACAGTTTTTGTTACCCGTCGGCTTTGTTTCATGAGTTTGATGCTCGGTTTCATTTTAATTCTCTGCGAACGCAATCTCGTGCATACGGCTTATGTTTTTTGTTCGGCTTTGAATAACTTTTATTTTATATTTACTTCGTGCACGGCGTTATTATGCTATCAGCGGCGTTAAGACTGATTGTGAAAGAAATCGGCACCACAGCCGGCAAACATTGGCAAACAAAAAGTGTTATTATAGCACCTTTTTCGATTTGAGTGATTTTCTGCGTTTTCAACCTTTCTTGTGCTAACATCTCTGTGAGGACCATCACTCCTTCGATGTTCACGTTGAAAGATCGTGTGTTTTATTTGGTAAACGGTATTTATTAAACAAAGGAAACAAATAAATTTATTCAGTTTAATTAATTCAGTTTAATTTGTACCAATAAATCTGTTAAACAAAAAGTAAAGTCCATCTCCGCCCACAAATAGCAGAGGCAATCGCGGTGGGCGGAGCTACACGCAGCCTGTGGCTAAACTAATCACATTAACAAATACATTAACAAATAAATTATAAAGGAAGTACAACAGCTTAAAACCATTAAGAATTACCATTAATTATCGATACAGTTACAATACAAGCTACAACAATATTAGATTAAAGGAATAAAAGTCTAACAGAAACATGCATCGTATACAGAAATTATGTAAGATTTGCAATTTCATACAAAAGAATAAGCGTTTCAACATAATTATCTTTAGCCTCCGTTATTGAGAGTAGTAAACTATGCACATGCTTTTTAAACGCACTTTTAGGAAGCTGTCGAAATTTGTCTCGGTAGGAATTCCAGAGTTTAGCGTCAAATCTGGCAAAAGACCTTTGATTTAGGCACAGATCAAATGATGAAATTTGACCCAGAGTGGTCAGTCTTGAGCAGTTTCTAATTATCGTCTTGTTTACCGGGAATCCTATTCATTCGATCGACAGAATCGTCGACCAACAGAACATCTCCTTCTAAGCCACCTCTCCCACCTCTCTTGTGCCCCCCCCCCCCTTCTAAGCTCATGTTTAACCTTACTTACTATGGTCTTTCCGAGAACAGTGGGTTAGTAGGGTTAACTTAATGTACGCTGCCACTAACGTCTGTCGATGGCTTTTTTGTTATTACTTCGACAGAGGAATGGATGCAAATAAGCCAGTCAAGAGGATTACCTGCTCTTAGAAAAACAAGTTAAACATATGGGCTCATCGGCACGACTGATGCATGATGACGGGACAACTAAGAGGTGCATTGGTGCCAACTGCTCGTAAAGTTTTTCCTTGTACCAGTGAATTTAACGGAAATCGATGATCGTCGCTGCTATTTTAACTAACTCTCATTAAAGTAATGTAAAAGTTGATAATGTTCTACAGTTTTTGATGGCACGGATATGCTCGTTTTGCTACTGAATACAGTACAGTCTTGGTTTTTTAAATTAAGTCTCTCGCGAGTCAACTTATCAGGCTGTTCAGAAAATACAGGCCTCGAGTGAATTAATTAACCTTTTAAGTCCCTGAAGTAATTAGCATGTAACTTCTCCTCATAATTTCAATAAATTGTCCAACAGACAGGTCGAGCTAGAACCCCAAAAAGAGTACAGTTGTCTGGCACAAACAGTTGTCTGTCTGTTCCAAACTAGGGGTTTCAAAAACGGCCAGGTATGCCGCTTCCATAAGAATGACTAATCATTCAGTTGGAAGCCTGGATGAAGTATGGTTTCAAGTCAAACTTGACAAACTTCAAACCTTAGAGAAGAACATTGTCAACATGACGAAAGAGTCTTTGAATTTTGTTCAGGGATGTACTGATCCGCTAACTTTGTATAGTATGTTTCGTGTGTTTGTGTGAATTGTTTGTCTGAAATTTTTTATATAGGGAGTGAATAAAACATTTGCAATGCAGATTCCGTGTGGTTTACTGACTCGTGAACAAGATGTTTGGATTGAATGCATGTGCAATTCTGAGGAATCTGTAGAAGAAGTAATGGCCATGACAGCTTTTGAATTATACCTGCGATTCGTCCTTTCCCCGTTACAAACAATTAAACGTCGCTCGGGCAGCGCTGGTCGAAAGGTTTGGAATAGTTTCTGGTGGCGTCAAACATTACATTATGTACGGAGAAGAAACAACGACGTAGTGGTGTAATGCTGCCGGTAATTAGTGGGCCCTGAAGTCCAAACGGTTTTTGAAACTCTCAGTGGTACTGGTATTTTGAGCCAAAAGAAGAAGTGGACTCGTTTTGAGAGGCATGTGTTCTTGTATGCAGCACAAGAGCCCACAAGGGTCAACTGAAAACAGTTGGTTGATTCGTGCGTGACACTTTACAATGAGGACGAATTTTTGTAGGATGAAATTAATGCATAAAATTTGGCATTATGAACTACAACAAGCAAGACGATTAGTAATTAGTAATTAGTGAATTGTTCTCTTGTTAGGCACATTAAAGCCCGGTTTCCTCCAAGACGTAATTCACTTAAACAAATCCATTCACGACCTTTTCACAATAATCACCTTGTACCAGATCGGTACCAATTGTTGTATTTTTAGCTCCTTCAGTTGACATTTAAGTTCCTTGAAGCAAGAAAACATCGATCAGTTCAGTATACAAAAAGACTTTTCCCTCTTCCCTCCCACCCTGTGTGGGCTGAAGTTATATTTCCGGTCTTATATGGGGTGTTTTCTTCTTGTTCTGTTTCCATTTTCGCGTACTGGAAATAAACTTCCTTTCCCAAAGAAATATTTGACGGTTGTCTTGTGTTTGATTTGTTTCATTAGCGAGAATTATAAATACATGCGACTGATTGCATTCATCTCGGGGGATAAAGCGGCTGACAACTGCTAATTAGTTTGAAAGCTGTCATAGGACGAATTGGTTTTACAGTCGCTTTGCGGTTTATGCACTTTTCGCCGCGGATCTTAATGTGTGCGTTATGGAGAAATTTCTAGTTTTCGCTTGACTTAATGGATACAAATGAGGTCCTTTAATTTTTTGACGGTGCGTATGTGGCTTGAATGCCATCCATTTACAGGTGAAAAGAATGTCCGCTTTATAAGCTGAATTTGAGTTCCATACTAGTTTTAAAAGTTTTGTTTTATAACCCTGTGGACTGAATGTAGGGGCGTAACTCTTAACAGACAATGTAGAATACGGGGTGTTTCCTCTTAAAGGGAAGTTGTATAAGGAACGAACAATTTTGCCTTTTTGTAAAGTTAAGTAAAAACGACACCCCCGCTCGGGTTATGCTAACAAGGAAAAGGAAATATTTTCGGAAGTCCGTCATTTCCCAACTATTGAGGAGGGTCAGTTGAAAGGGATTATAGATTTACCGTATCTTTGTAATCTAGACTCGGTAAACATCTTGGAGGGCGCTAAAGGAGTCCTTACACGGAGGTCTCTTGTTGGACCAATAACCTGAAATAGAAATATGCTTTTTATCGGACGGTTTAGTTCTTACTCTCGCTGAAGATGACCTAGTGTCGAAAACGGTACGGAGCCCTCTAGGGGTCATCCTAAGTTCCTAAGTACCTGAGTTCGTGAGTGCTGATATCCGACTTTCAACAAGTACGTGGATGAGCTGGTGAATTACTTGTACGTGAGGTACTTAGGAACTCAGGATGGCCCCTAGAGGGCTCCGTAAAATTGTTCAGTTTTTACTTCTTTAAACATGCCTTTTAGCCTATTGTATTAATTGTTGTTGTTTTTGTTTTTGTTTTCGCAATCTTTTTGAGACTCTCAGTGTAAGTCTAAAGTTGGGAATCCTGGAATCACTGCACTTCAAGACTGAATACTGATCCATTTCCGGGTCGTCATAATAACTTAAGCCGAAGTCGACGACCAAAATAACGGCTGCGCGAAAAGAATGGAAAAACCCTTTTCCAACAGCCGAAAGGGGTGGAACGTCTTGTAGTAAGCGTAGAAAAACGACTTCTATTCAAGAGGTTCAATTTACCCACCCACGCATAAGTAACAACCACTCTAGGAAGCGGTTAAATTACAAAGGTAATGAGTATTCGCTTGACCTTGTGAATACAAATAACGTCCTTTAATTTACTAACCATAATCGTTGCGATTTTTATCAAAAGTTACAGACGGTGAGCATGTGACTTGAATGCCATCGATTTATTCCTGGTTTTCAGTCACGTGGAAGTCACGCAAGTTAAAAAAGAAAATTACCAACCATTTAATAGATTAGGTCAAGAAATTAAGATATTGTAGAAGAGTAATAAATAAACAAATTGTTAAAGTTTCAGGGCTCTGCGATCTCCCATACTCGAGGTATACGGCAAAATGTACCACTCAAAATTACAGAGTTTAGTATGGACAGCAAACCTATGAAAAGACTTTCGATTTACATTTGAACTATTTTTTTGAGTCTCGAAAAGAAAGAGGCGAAGTTATCTGTTATACTTAATATAATAGGTCACTCTTGAAAACAAATGAACACAGTATATTCTTAGAGACAAAATCATCTGGTAGAGAACACACTTTCTTAAGTGTCTTAAAGAACATATTACAGGTTTCGACTTAGCGGAGTTAAACGCGCGCGTCTACCTGCTACATATTAACATTTGCAATGCAGATCCCGTGTAGTTTACTGACGCGTGAACAAGATGTTTGGATTGAATGCATGTACAATTCTAAGGAATCTATAGAAGAAGTAACGGCCACAGCTTTTGAATGATACTTGCTCGATTCGTCCTTTTCCCGTTACAAACGATTAAACGACGCTCGGGCAGCGCTGGTCGAAAGGTTTGGAATAGTTTCTGGTGGCGACAAACATTACATTATGTACGGAGAAGAAACAACGACGTGGTGTAATGCTGCTGGCAATTAGCGGGTCCTGAAGTTCAAACGGTTTTTGAAACTCTCAGTGGTACTGGTATTTTGAGCCAATAGAAGAAGCGGATTCGTTTTGAGAGGCATGTGTTCTTGTATGCAGCACAAGAGCCCACAAGGGTCAACTGAAAACAGTTGATTCGTGCGTGACGCGTTTACAATGTGGACGAATTTTGGGAGGATGAAAATAATGCATACAATTAGCAAGACGATTAGTAATTATTAATTAGTAATTAGTGATCTGTTCTCTTGTTTGGCACATTAAAGCCCGGTTTCCTCCAAGACGGAATGCCCTTGAAATGAATCAAATCCATTCACGACCTTTTCACAATAATCACCTTGTAGCAGATATACCAATTATAATTACATGCGACTGATTGCATTCATCTCGGGGGATAAAGCGGCTGACAATTGCTGATTAGTTTGAAAGCTGTAGATATGACGTATTGGTTTTTCAGTCGCTTTGCGGTTTATGCACTTTTCGCCGCGGATCTGAGTGTGTGCGTTATGGAGAAATGTCTAGTATTCGCTTGACTTAATGGATACAAATGAGGTCCTTTAATTTACTAACCATAATTGTTGCTATTTTTATCAAAAGTTACAGACGGTGCGTATGTGGCCTGAATGCCGTCCATCACCACAGGTGAAAACAATGTCCGCTTTATAAGCTGAATTTGAGTTCCATACTAGTTTTAAAAGTTTTGTTTTATAACTCTGTGGACTGGGGGCGGGTTTACACTACAGAAAAAATGGGCCCGGACTCCGTCAAAAATGTACAGTACGGACCCATAATTCTTGTAAAGAAACACTGGAGTTTCTGCGGGGCCATAGGCGCCTATGGCCCTGCGGAAACTCCAGTATTTCTTTACAAGAATCATGAGTCCCTACTACTCTTTTGACGGGGTCCGGACCCATTTTTTTCGGCAGTGTAAACGTGCCTTGAATGTAGGGGCGTAGCTCTTAACAGACAATGTAGAATACGGGGTGTTTCCTCTAAAGGGAAGTTCTCTAAGGAACGAACAATTTTGCCTTTTTGTCAAGTTAAGTAAAAACGACACCCCCGCTCGGGTTATGCTAACAAGGAAAAGTAAATATTTTGGGAAGTCCGTCATTTCCTTACTATTGCGGGGTCAGTTGAAAGGGATTATAGATTTACCGTATCCTTGTAATCTAGACTCGGTAAACATCTTGGAGGGCGCTAAAGGAGTCCTTACACGCAGGTCTCTTGTTGGACGAATAACGTGAAATAAAAATATGCTTTTTATCGGACGGTTTAGTTATTACTCTCGATACTCTCTCTTACTCTCGGTACGGAGCCCTCTAGGGGTCATTCTAAGTTCCTAAGTACATGAGTTCGTGAGTGTTGATATCCGACTTTCAAAGTACGTGAGTTGGTGAATTACTTGTACGTGAGGTACTTAGGAACTCAGGTTGGCCCGTAGAGGGCTCCGTAAAATTGCTCAGTTTTTACTTCTTTAAATATACCTTTTAGCCTATTGTATTAATTGTTGTTGTTGTTTTTGTGTTCGCAATCTTTTTGAGACTCTCAGTGTAAGTTTGAAGTTGGGAATCCTGGAGTCACTGCACTTCAAGACTGAATACTGATCCGTTTCCGGGTTGTCATAATAACTTAAGCCGAAGTCGACGACCAAAATAACGGCTGCGTGGAAAGAATGGAAAAACCCTTTTCAAACAGCCGAACAGAGCGGAAAGGCTTGTGGAAAGCGTAGAAAAACGACTTCTATTCAAGAGGTTCAATGATTCACCCACCCACACATAAGTAACAACCACTCTGGGAAGGTTAAATTGCAAAGGTAATGAGTATTCGCTTGACTTTATGGATACAAATGACGTCCTTTAATTTACTAACCATTGTTGCCATCCTAACCATAAATGCCATCCATTTATTCTTGGTTTTCAGTCTAGTGGAAGTCACGCAAGTTAAAAAAGAAAATCACCAACCATTTAATGGATTAGGTCAAGAAATTAAGATATTGTAGAAGAGTAATAAATAAACAAATTGTTAAAGTTTCAGGGCTCTGCGATCTCCCATACTCGAGGTATACGGCAAAATGTACCACTCAAAATTACAGAGTTTAGTATGGACGCGCCATGATGATGACTCTCTCTGAGGGGCTCCAATATGGCAGCCGGAAACGAGTGAAAACACCTGGAATTTACTTTGGCTATCTCAAAGGCGTTCTTCTCTCTTTTGAGCATAGACGCTTCTATTGCCTTGTTGGCTTTTCAGACCTCTAAAAAACACGCTGAATCGATGTTTTCATGTACGTGACATGCTTGTGAGCAGACATCTTTACGTCACGCACAGAGTGAGAAAATCTAAAATTCAAACTGCTCTATTTTCAAAACAAAGCACGCTTCCGAGCTGAAAACACGCAAGCAGATACATTTTTTTCTAAAATGTCTTTTACGTGATGAAGCTAAAAATGGAAAAGTCTCTTTACTTTTGAATTTTAGTTTTTTTTATGACGTTGCGTGAAAACCAAGAATTGGTCAGAAACACGCTGAATAATAAATAGTTTTTAAAGGTGAAAAAAAAGATCCGCTTTATGGGCTGCGTTTGAGTTCTATACTAGTTTTAAAAGTTTTGTTTTATAACCCGGTGGACTGAATGTAGGGGCGTATCTCTTAACAGACGATGTAGGATAGGGGATTTTTCTGCAGAATTAATAGGGTGTTTTTGTGGTTGACCTCGCGGGCGCTTACATACCGAACGTTATTAGGTCACTGCTCAACAATTTTTGACGAAAGTTAAACTGAACAATTTACAACACCAGAAATTTCGGCTTGATGGCATTGAAGCTAATATTGTCTGCAAGACAATTTGCTTAAATTCTTTACCCATTACATACACATTGCTAAAAATGAATTGTCTACCGGCATATAGGGTATAAATAAAAGAGAGTTTTCGCAAGAAACCATACTATAACGAATTACAACTCTTCTGAGTGCTCAGCTGATAAAAAGAGTTGCCTTGTTATGGCGTTCAAAAGCATTTTTACCGTAAGTCAGTTATAATGTTTTATATATATTAGTTAACAATGCTTCCGGGTGGTATACCGTGGTATACACACGAGCCTTTAAGCCATTCTGTACTGATCCGTTTATTACTGTTACTCAGACTCGTAAAAGTAGATCGGCATTACGCCTGTTTTATATGACCCTCACTGGCTTCCTGTTAGTTATCGTATTGTTATATATATATATATATATATATATAACCTTTCACCCAGCTATCTGCCCGACAGACATAGTTATCAATCGTATTCCAGGAATTACATACATATATAATTTACAAGTGAAGAGTGATCATCGCAGTAAATTTTCCAATTTAAGCAACTGGAAAGAAGAAGCCTGAAAAAATCAGGGCTTCAACGGGATTCGAACCCGTGACCTCCGCGATACCGGTGCGATGCTCTACCAACTGAGCTATGAAGCCACACATTGGGAGCGAGGTCAATTTATCGAGTTCATATTTTCCCGCACAGTGAAGTGACAAATATGAATTATTTCATATATACTTCACATCACTTCACTGTGCGGGAAAATATGAACTCGATAAATTGACCTCGCTCCCAATGTGTGGCTTTATAGTTCAGTTGGTAGAGCATCGCACCGGTATCGCGGAGGTCACGGGTTCGAATCCCGTTGAAGCCCTGATTTTTTCAGGCTTCTTCTTTCCAGTTGCTTAAATTGGAAAATTTACTGCGATGATCACTCTTCACTTGCATCTACAACCGCAGTACAAATATGAATTATTTCATATATACTTCACATATATAATTTATTCATGTATACACCGTAAAATCTTCAGTTTAAAAAAAGTCAATTCAACACTTTTTACAAAATTGTCGTGTAGGAGCTCGACTGATAACTACTGTAAAATTTGTCAAGCTCCCTTTTAAAATACCCAAGAGAGTCTGATTTTCTTAAATTTCGGGTAGGCTTCCATAGTAGCGCCCCGCTGTAGCCCAAGGCACGCTTACAATAGTTCGTGTGTGGCTTGGGCAGGTTTAGTTTAATCTCAGAATCTCTTATAAGTTGTACGGTGTACTACGGATGCTAAATAAATCCTGCAGGTACGCTGGGGAAAGCCCTTTAATTATTTTAAACATTAACATCGCCTTAAGCTTTTTCCTCCGTGTGGAGAGATTGTCCCAGTTGAGCCTATTCGAAAGGATACTGGCACTAGTGTCGTAATTGAACCTGGTATTGACCCTGGCAGCCCTACTTTGGAGTTTCTGGAGTTTGTCGCTCAAAGTAACGCTGAGTTCATCCCAAACAGGGCTGCAGTAGTCAAAGTGGGGCAAACTCAAATCTTGGTAA
>OX419343.1:22156977-22169477 GCA_948470475.1 Galaxea fascicularis | reverse complement strand
TTCACTTAATTATGACATGACTCCTGGGTTCAAACCATTTACGATGTTAGAAATATATCGGAATGCCGGTCATTTAGTGTTTATAACACCTTGGCAGGTTACCGGCCATATAGCCACAGCGAAAAACGAAACGATCATTAATCATTGAAGACTGACGAAGTTGGGATTTGTGTGTACCCTTTGATCCACGCTGGTCCTTGGGTTGATCTTTTTCCTCCGTTTCTTTGTTATAGTTAGCAAGCCACTCTTCATCCGCTAAGGGTTCATCCGCATAAGGTTCTAGCGAATTAGCTCTTGTTGGCGACTCGTCTAGTTCCAAAACACAATCACTCACTTCAGCTTCGATTTGATATTCTTCGTTTCCGCTACTATATCGGTGGCTTTCTGTTTCGGAAGCACTCTCTATAGAGGACATTATTTAGTCGGTTCGTATTCGATGATAACCTCTCTCGTTTGTAGTAAACACGGGAGACACGGCAACAAGCGTTCCTGAAACTACGTCACAAGCCGTCATTGAAGAGCCCGTACTTTCTCGATCAGCGGAAGGGGTGTACCAAACAAAAGTACGATTAAAAAAATCATAAAAAAATTCCCGTTTTGTTCAAATCAAAAAAAAATCGCAGAAGTTCCTTTTTTTTAATGTGGACTTTTGAAAGAAAAAAGAAAAACAATTGGTGACATGGGCACTTTAAAACAGGCGCTAGAATAACACTTCCAAATGTGGATCGTTTTAAATCGAAGTGTTCATCAGCTAGTTTCTAATGCAAAAGCGGTTGACATAAATTGAAAGGAAGATTGATAGTCAGTCCACTGCTTATTACAGTTCGTATAATTTGAGTTCTCAGTCGATAATTTAGGAGAGGAAAGATGCTCATTTCTTCATTACCAAAAATAGCAAAGTTATTCTTCCGGTGAAAGTAAGGCCGGGCGAGAATCAAGCCGGGTATTCAACGTCTCAACGGGTATATACCTTGGTCTCGTCAAAAAAAATGTTAGGATGTTTAGCCCGAAGGTCAGGCGGACATTTCCGCTTAAACTGAATTTTCGTCAGGAGGCCTGACTTCATTAGTCGAGTAAAAACAAGCGCTATACATAGGCATTTCAAACCAGATCAGTTTGAACTGAAAATTTTATGTCTTTTTGACAACGCTTATTCAAACTAATATTCAGAGCCAGCTTTAAATTCAGGCACGTGCTGGACGTGGCTGATTTCCTTGTATTAAGTTCGAATTTTCTGAAGCCGGAATTTACGTGAATGACACTCACGTGCTTTTGAAATATGCTGACGACTCTACTATAGTAGCTCCCCGGCGTATGGAAGGATTCAGACACGCCAGCAGACCTGGTTAATCAGTTTCTTAGTTGGAGTATAAATAATCAGATGCTGTGTAATCCGAGCAAGTGTAAAGAACTGATATTTAGAAAGAAGGACAGTAGCGGTACACGCCATCAGTACGCTCCCATCAAAAACATTCCTCAATGTGATAGCCTTGTATTGCTCGGACTGAATTTTCAGCCTAATTCTAAATTTAGCGAGCACGTCAGACTCAAGCTTACAAAAGCTAACAAGTGTCTTCACATTCTCAGAGCTCTAAGAAAGAAACTCTTTAGCCAGAAGGAAATAGATCACTTGTTTAAAACCCTAGTTCTTCCCATTCTCACATATGGTTTCGCTGTGTATGGCGCTTCTGATTCTGATTTAAATGTTATACAGCGTTTTTTAGACAGATGCCGTAAGCGTCATTTTACCTCTTTATCAGTCAGAATTTTTAATCTTTTAGAACAGCAAGATAAATCCGCTTTAAAAATAGCTATTAATAATCACATGATTGCTAGGTGCGATCATTGCCAATGAAAACGAATTAGTATATAATTTGCGCAGGAGAAGATGTCACCTTCCTCAAATAAAAATGGAGAGATGCAAGAAAATAATTATACATATAATTTAGTATATTATTTTCTATCTTATATTATTATTGTATTTATTGTGTATTTTCAGTTAAATATTTTTTCACTGTAACTTAGGGTATTTTGATCCTTTGATTGAATAAAGAGTATTATTATTATTATTATTATTATTATTATTATTATTATTATTATTATTATTATTACGTTTAGTGGATGGGCGTTAAGAAGCAATATCTCTTAATTTAAGTGAGATCCCCGCTTAACCCATGAAGGGCATTCAAGATCATTTTTCAGAAGAAAAATTAATTGTACTTTAGGTGCTAATCTATTAAAACCACCCACTTGAGTTTTTAGAAATGACCTTGAATGGTCATCATAGGTTACGTGGGTGTTTCAGATGCTCGACTTTGCAACAACCAAAAATTATGCGTCAGCTCAAGATCCTGGGCGCAGATTGCTAATGTTTTGTGCTAAGCCATTAAAGGCGCTAGCTACAGCCACCTCAAGGGGAATCGCTGAAATGAACATAGGAAGTTAACACAGCAGCTAAAAAAAAAAAAAGCTTTAGAAATCAATATAAATATAAGCTTAAAAACAGTTAAAACAATCAATATACCAGTTTTGATTTGATACTGAGTAACTGAAGACAGACCAGTAGAGCAAATGGAGCCAAAACAGATATTTTCTGTAAGTATACATCGTACTTGTAGTCGTACACACAATGCTAATCCTTTAACGTAATTTTCATAGGATTATTTGTGATTGGTTTATCGATGCAACGTTCAACTAAACAAAACTTTACCAAACACATTAATTGTCTCTCTAAAGTAGGCAAATTATTTTCATTCATCACCGGGTCTGCTATCGCAAAAGGTTTAGGACGGGCCTGATCGAAGCTCTGTTACGCATAGGGCTGCTACCCCTGAAGTCCGAACTGATGTCAGTACTTGCACTTCAGTAGCACTTGAATTCATGGGGTAAACGTATGTCAAAGTAAAGCACTTATGCACCCTTCGCGGTTCGTATTTAGAAATTATTATTACACCCAAATGCAGACACCTACGGGGATATACCATAGTACGGTAGGCTTGCTGAGTTAGTTGCTACAAAGAAGGGTGAAAGCTATGCGACTACTATGTCATGGATCAGCGCAAGAGTGTCCTTTGCGTTGTTTTGTTTTTTTGATACGCAAACCTTTATCACAATATGACATTATATGTAGACATTACAGTAGAAAGGTTGCTTACAAAAAAGTTAATTAATACAGCCATCAATCTTACAGCACTAACGCTACTTGTACAACGAAAACATCTTTAATTAAATACATTTAGAGGAAAAAAAAAACAAACAAACAAACAAAGCAATACATGAATATGTACATATATAAAAACAGAAAGACAGGCCAGACATACCAATACAAAAAAAAAAGGAAATAATAAGAAGATTACACTGCTTTCTAGTTGATGATGGTGCGTGACATAGGAGGACCAAACTAAATGAAAAGCGAAGGAAATTTTCAAGCTTAGGAGCTTTACCTTGTGTCTTACAGATCCATATAAAATATCTGGCAAGTAGGAAGTAGAGGTATATTTGTTTGTGAAAAAGGTTCGGCCTTTGCGTTGCTGAGATCAGCATTGCTATGCTTGAGAGGTTCGTGAGCTACGAGGAGGGTCCATTGGACATTGACTTTGACCTCGAGAAAGGACAGGCAAATATTCGTTAAAGATTTTTTGAGAACGATATTTTTTCTTATTATTTTAAGTTTTACTTTCTTGATAGACTTCCATATTTGAAGTCAAAACGAAAGGCTTTTTTAATTAAAATGAGTGAAATTTTTATTGTTTGTAAAATTAGGAGTAACCAATACTCTTTTTATTTTACTTTCGCATCTCGTTTGTTTATTATAATACACTCAACAAAATTACTCAATTATGATTGGTCGAGAGCAGTACATTTAATCCCAAATAGTACTCCGTAGGAGTACTTATTAAGTTTCAATGACAACGGCCCGTAAGTTCGTAATTTTGTTGAATGTACTATAAATAAAAAATCGCACGACGTCGAGTACAAATCGGGATTAATAGACACTCGTGATTTTGAAAGTTCGCAAATTGCACGAGCCTTTAGTCTCTATTAATCCCGATTTGTACTCGAGGTCCTGCGATTTTTTATTTATAGTACATTCAACAAAATTACGAACTTACGCGCCGTTGTCATGTGCGTTTTCCTATACTTATTATTAATGTGATCGGATTTGGCAATGTCGAATACACGAGGATAACAATTTTCCACGATGTTTTGTTTTCATCTGTAGCTTCTATTCTTGACGCTATCGACTATTTGTGACACAAAGTCCCTCAAAAAGCGAGATGTGAACCACCGAGACTACCACCTTCTCTCCATCATAAGGGGAGTGGAAAACAAGTGCGGGTCAGACGTGAACACTTTGATTGATATCAGTTGCCCAAATTCGTCTACGGAATGTACATTTACATGGAGTCAATTCACTCGGCCAAACCCTCCGGGTAGGTACACGTGCATTTACTCTTCTTAGCTTCCAGGGAATCATCGCAATTATAAAGTAAACGGAGCTAAATTGCTGGAAATAATTACTTCAAGTTGCTTGTTGATAATGGCTGCAATCAATTGACGTAGTAAAATCCAAAACTGCTGCGTGAGGCACTGATTCTAAGTCACTCACCTGAGGAGCTTGGAGTGTCTCAGGAATGTTATGTCAAGTAGCTGAAGGGCGATTAAACCGCCCTTCAGTTAATATCAACTGGTGGATATCGCTGCGAATAGACACCTTGTGGAATGATAAGAATGAGGCGAGGCGTTATATCCTCTTGAAGAGATTGCGACAATGTTGATGCATCGCTATTACAAAGAGTATTCAGATGAATGATATCTTGAGTCGTAAGGACATTTATTTTAAAAAACGTCCCGCCAACAGCGCGGGGGTTTTATTTCCTTTTTTAACTGTTTGGACTGGCGCTTATGTCAAACATAATGGCTGGGCAAATCTTAGGGGAGAACATATAAATTATAAACTATAAAAAATTTTCTGAAAAATACGTCACCCTAAATCTCAAATAGCTCGCTGCTTGGCGTCGTACTTCTCTCGCCTTTGTCTCTTTTTTTTTTTATTCCCGAGAACAGATGGATACTGTGTGAAACATTTCATTCCGTTTACCCTAAATCCAGTGAAGAACTAATTCCTACTGTTTGCTAACGTCACCAAGAAACAGGGTTATCTTAGAAAGGATGATCAGCTACTGCTCTAATTTACTGTTAAAAAAGTATTGCGGGAACAACAAAAATAAAGTAAATAAGCGGGCATCACAATTGGTCGAAGAAACGAAAGAGGCGCTATATGACACGAGATTTATTACAATTTGATGGCAAATAAATCTAAATGTACACAAAAACAAAGCCATAACGATAATCTGTAAAAGAGTAAAACACTCCATGCGAGAGTTTTCGTATTCAAATTTCTAGCGCCTGCAGACTGTTCATCCAGAGATAATAGTTTCAAGTGCTACAAGCATGGCCACCGCTTACTTAAATTACGATGAATAGTAAAACCTTAAAAACAAACAAACATTTCAATGGAAGCAAACAGGTTCCGAAGCGAGCTGCCTTTAAAGAGAGAACAAGAGATCGAACTGACGACTTCCCAGGCGATACGATCTCAGGTTGTTAGGACCCCGAAAACTAAGACCTAAGACCTAAGACTCCAAAAACTAAGACCCATATAGTTTTCGTTATCAGTTGTCAGTTTTTCAGGGGGTCTTAGTTTTCTTAATTTACCTATGGTAATTAGGAAACCTAAGGCCCCCACTAACAACTGAAAAAATTAGAAGAAAAAGATTCAAGTATGTCATTTCCACTTTCTTGTCAACGTAGTCCCATTTGAGTCTTAGTTTTCCTAATTTATTTATGGTAATCAGGAAAACTAAGACCTCCACTAGCGATTGAGAAAAATAGAAGAAAAAGATGCAAATAGTGTAGCACAGATGCAAATGGTTGAGGATTAAAACATATGATTTGCGAATTCGTTGAGATGTTCAGAAATTAAAAAAAAATGCTTCCTTACAAAAGAACTGATCTTAAAATACGGGTACCGCACTGGTTGGGACGTGTTGGTATGCCGGGATTGTTACGTTCGGAAATCAGTTAAGGTGCGGAAACGGCCCACCTTTGAAAACAGAGCCAAAAATAACACAGGCCTATTATTCCCAACGCATCTCCAGTACAACGGATTCATACTGAATCAAAACAAACCAAACAACTAAAATGAGTTATAACTGATTTGCAATTAGGGGCGCCTTTTCTGGAAAGTCCCAAAAAAATTTCGGGCCAGAAACTGCGATTCTTTTATTTTTAATAGCATGTCTTTTACTATGATTTCAAAATACGAAACGGCAAATTTGTTGAAAATTTCGTACCTGAAAACGGGCACCCAAAATAGGCCCGAAACGTTTCGAGAGTTTCAAGAATCAAATGTATGCCATACAGGACTTTCAATCGATGGGCTTTCATGAATATATTTCACGCCAGATGTATGAGGTGATGAAGAGGTTTGTTGGTTTCCCAGGAACTCCCTCGTTAACTATGAAAGCTAAGCGTGAAATTTGACAATAAGTAAACAAAAAGAAAGACAAAATTAACTGAATCTATTTCTGCAATCAACTGAGTGTAGGATATATAACAAAAACCGAGACATAAAAAAAAACCCAAAACAAAAACAATTTACATCTTCCCAAACTTCCATGCTCTATTGAGTATAATTTCAAGAATGCAGCAATGGTTTTTATGTTTTTTGTTTTTAGCTTTAGGGTTTTCTCTTATTTTAGATGGAATTTACTTATTAGCTATTGCACGTTTCATTTATTTTTTACATACTCAGTTTATATTTCTATTAGTATAGTCATAGAATGAGCAATCAATCAGACCTTGTGGAAATACCCAGGGGTATCAGAGGATAACCCTTCTTACAGCAGCTTATCTTTAAGCACACAACCACTTAAAAATTGTACGTATTATAGCCTTCAATGACTTCATTTCTTGAGCACTATTATTCACCATAAAGCCCTTTCCGCCAAAATTGCATGCTGAGTGAGAGTCCAATTCGACTCGCGTGTTTACTACAGACCCAGTTTTGTTAGGACATAAACATCCATCTTCAACAAAGTCTCGTTGACGGAGTAACCCAGCGCAAAGGATAAACAACGACACGACAAACAAATGCCTGGGCCAGCGTCTCAGCCTCGCGTGGCAGGCTTTAGATCTCTCGGATTTACAGCTTGGATTTTGTCCCCAAAAGGACAAAAAAAAAATCCTATTTAGCAAAGTCTTTCGGCACTGACCCACACAAATATTTAGGAATTGCATACCAATACTTTGTGGGGTCCAACATTAATGCATCGCCTGTAACTCTTGAAAGAGAAGAACGTGAGTATGGTGCAATCGAGAGCGATCGTCCATCCTCCGTGACGAGTATGCAAAATGACTCGAAAATCAAACTCACTGCCTTCTAGAAGTTGAAATTCCGGTTCAAGTAAAACATTAAGATCCTACAACTTTTTAACCTATTGACAAGAACAACACGTCACAACAAAGCAATAAAAAATGTACATTACAACGAAGTAAACAATCATTGTTACCGAGAGGTCTGGACTCCACGATACGTCATTGCACGTCGAACAAAGCCCGCATGTTTTTGCAGGGTAATATAAACCAAAGTGAATAACATGTTCCCTCGCATTTTAACAACACTGGTGTTAAAATATCGTCAGTATACAGTCACATTTGACTTCATTTTCTTCATTGTTAATGCTTCAATACGGTCAATTTTAACAAATGTAGACAAGGGAAGTTTCAGTTTTAGCAAAAGAAAGAGAGATTATGCTTAAAAAAATAAGAAAGACGTCCGCTTGTTTCCAAATCAGCATTGAAAGCCGGAGATCCTTTTAATTTCCCTTCACAAAAAACTGCAGTGACCTGCGGTATTCAGAAATTGAAAACCGCAGAATGTTTTGCTGACACCAACTTGACATTTACACTACTGTAGTAAGTTAACACCTCTTGCTTGCCAACCGCAAAACTGGAATATGATCACCCAAAACTAACGCCTGGAAGGGAACGCATGCTAAGAATTCCGCTGAGCTACTCTAAGCTCCTCAGAGTGAGTGAGTTGAGTGACGTGAGTGAGTGAGTGAGTGTTACCGCATCGTCAAACTAGGCGGTAACAGTACCCAACTTTTTGAGCACTTCAATGTTATCTCCAATACGTCATCGTGTTTGAACCAATAAATTTTGGAATCTAGCAATTATTTCCAACAACTTGAGAACAGTTTTTCGCAAGAGTGGAGTATCCCTCCAGACTAATTACTGTAAGCTCGAAAGGTAAATATACGATCGATTTAATTCTGATTTTCTACGGGGAAGGTTTGAGATTGGTTGTCTATGCAGATGTTCAATCCACAGCCATAGTTTCTTTTAAGCAAACATCGTTGACATTCCAAGATAAATCGGACCTCAGCAAATTGAACAATTATCCATGTTCAGGCCTTTTTTTCTTTTAAGGTGAAGAAAGCTTAATTGGAACAAATATCTGCAAAGCAAAGTACGCTTGAATACAAATAGCCAAAACTGAAAGAAACCAACAACTTATCAAGAAGCTGACGAACATAGTTCATCCATTGAGAAAACAAACTAAGAGGAAAACTGGCTAGAAATCCTGATTGGCCTCCAACAGAACGCGTGAGCAAAACTCTTACTAATAGTTTTTAACCTACTTTTGTTAAGGGATTAAAATATTCACGATTAACGAGATGAAGTGTCTACAATTCACAAAGGACGGAAGTCTGTATATACTAGCAAGGGATGCAAACCATACCTTGATTCTTAGGGTGAGTTGTGTTTAATCAGTTTTATTTTACGTTGTAAGTGACTAAAATGTTACGCGGTTGTTAAGACCCTATCAGCTCAGTCTGGGCGATCCTGCGACGAGAAGTGAGATTATATGACTCATTCCATTACAGACAAAATTGAAGCTGTGTCAATCACAGGAAATGAATCCGTAGTAGTGCACAAAATATGCTGCTGACGTGAACAAAAGGATAAAGGAGACGTCTGCATTAAGTCACGTGACGTAGGAATCATGTCATTGTAGTCCACAAAATGGGACGATCATTCACATAAAGCGGCCCTGGTGCACAGATCGAAACCAGTGGCTTCCTCCATCTATTTCTTTGTTTCAAGTAGGCTTAATTAATGGTATGTTGATTAGTATTATTGAATAGCCGCGAGACCTGCTACTCGACTTCTTCCAATCAGAACTGGAATTGCCCCATGGGAGATAGAATGATTAGAAGAGTGTTCAACGGCTCCTTGAGCAAAGTTTCCAAACTTGCACACTCTGAAAATTGCACTGACAACTTAAACGTCCGTCGACAGTCAGAAAACGGGGCAAAAACCGCTAAGTTCACGCTCCCGCAAGGAATGCACCTGTGAGAGGTCAAACAATTTTGTCTTTTAAAAGCCCTAACCTTTCGGCGAGTTTTATATACATGCTGAACGATTTCTCAGTAAGTTAAAATGCATTGACCAATGGAATAATTAGTGCACTTAGGTACGCAGCTATACCCATCCTCTTGATCACTCTATCAACAGTTGCAAAAGGACTACAGCAGCCACCCACCCCCCTCTTGTCCCCCCCCCTTCTAAGCTCATGTTCAACCTTACTCGGTATGGTCTTCCTGAAAACAGTGGGTTGCAGCAGGCGATTCCTTACTGGTCTCCGCAGTAGTAAGGTTCACTTTTACGCTACGGCTAAGGTCTGTATGGCTTTTTTTTATTGTTACTTCGACAGAATAATGGATGCGAACAAGCCAATAAAACCAGTCAAGAGGATTACCTGTTCTTAGAAGAAAAAGTCCAATATAAAACATCATGGGCATTTGTATATTCCACGCCTGATGATGACGGGACCCCTAAGAGGTGCATTGGTGCCGACTGCTCGGAAACTTTAAACCTTGTGAATTCAACGCGCCCCCATGATCGTCGCTGCTATTTTAACAGGATTAACAAAATCTAAAAGTTGATAGTGTTCAACAGTTTTAGATGGCACGAACATGCTCGTTTTGCTACTGAATACAGTACAGTCTTAGTTTTTTTAAATTAAGTCTCTCGCGAGTCAATTTATGTTCTGTTCAGAAAACACAGACCTCGATTGAAATAATTAACCTTTTAAGTCCCAGAAGTAATTAGCATGTAACTTCTCCTCATAAATTCAATACAGTGTTCAGCAGACAGGTCGAGCTAGAACCCCAAAAAGAGTACAGTTGTCTGGCAAAGTTTGTTCCAAACCAGAGGTTCCAAAATTAAACGGCCAGGTATGCCGCTTTCATTAGCAATCGTTCACTAATCATTCAGTTGGAAGCTTCGATGAAGTATGGTTTTAAGTCAAACTTGACAAACTTCAAACCTTAGAAAAGAATATTGTCAACACGACGACAGAGTCTTTCAATTTTGTCCAGGGATGTACTAATCCGCTAACTCTCTATAGTATCTTTAGTGTTTGTGTGAATTGTTTGTCTGAAATATTTAAATGGCGAGTGTGCTAAGCGAATAAAATATTTGCAATTGAGATCCGGCGGAGTGTGGTTTACTGACTCGTGAACAAGATGTTTGGATTGAATGCATGTCCAATTCTGAGGAATCTGTAGAAGAAGTAATGGCCACAGCTTTTGAATTATACTTGCGATTCGTCCTTTCCCCGTTACAAGCGATAAACGACGCTCAGGCAGCGCTGTTGGAAAGGTTTGGAATAGTTTGAGCCAAAAGACGAACATTCGTTTTGAGAGACATGTGTTCTTGTAGGCAGCACAAGAACCCACAAGGGCCAACTGAAAACAGTTGATTCGTGCGTGACGCGTTTACAATGTGGACGAATTTTAGTGGGAGGAAAATAATGCATGAAATTTGGCATTATGAACTACAATAAGCAAGACAATTAGTAATTAGTGATCTGTTTTCTTGTTAGGCACATTAAAGCCCGGTTCCCTCCAAGACCGAATTCACTTGAAATGAATCAAATTCATTCACGACCTTTTAACAAAATTACCTAGTAGCAGATATACAAATGATAAATATATGCGACTGATTGCATTCATCTCAGGGGATACAGCGGCTAGCGAGAAATTCAGTTGGAACCGCACCGCCAGACACGTAGCCTGGGTGCAGACGTCTTCTATTTCTCGAGAGCAACAAACAAAAGTCAGACAAGGCATTGATAACGCCGCTTTTGGATTTTACTGGGTTAACACCCGTTGGTATTTTACCCATTTACTGTTCTGCAATACAAGAAAGCAAGATAAACTTAAAATCTTGAATCAGTTGCTATCAATCGGTTCTATTACTGACAGCTTCAGTATTACTTCAGCTTACCTAAACACATTAATTTGTGTGGTATTCTTGTCACTCAAAGCCACATCCCATAATTAAGCTTCACAATTAATTTACAGTATACACCGGATAAGTCAGTCTGGAGAGCATACTCACAAACCTCCGTTTTCGGTGATCAAAAACGCAGATCACGTGTGGACTGAAGGCAAAAACGGAGGATAAAACCTCCGTTTTCAAAAATATCCGAATACGTGTGGACGGGGCCTTATTTATTTCGGAAAGATGTGTGATTACCACCGATTTTTCTTACTGTCGCTTCAATTTATTCACTTCTACATGTAAGTCTCCCTGTCCAGTTATGTCAACATTGTACGGCAGCCGTTTAAAAAAATGAAATTTACTTAAGTTAAATCATTTGGATCTTTAATATAATATCTTTAATACAATTTAATATTTATCGATCAAATAGTTTCCCTTGAATTCAAAGAAACTCAGTTTATCAAAAAGAATTCATTCACTTGCAGCTCAGCGAGCAGCTTTTGACTCTTCGAGTTTCGCAGAATATCAACACTTTTTACTTATTCATTTACTCTGTTGATTGAAAGCCTGAACGTCCACGTGCAAAAATCATTTCATGGAAAGAGTAAAAGTAGTTTTAAAAATAACTACAGCCAATGTTACTGTAAACGCGGTGTTAGAATAAAATAGTCCCGCCATCATGAATGGAACTTAAAATCGACACCAGAGAGCCCTCTTGGACGAAAATGTGATGTCAAAATTTAATTTTTTATTGCGACTTATCGAAGCCGTTTAGTTTTTAAAAGGTGGGCGAGCCACCCAGGAATTAAATTCTATGAACGCTTGGAGGTGCAGGGATAAACTATATTACTAGGAAAGCAATTTATGGTCGTGAACTTAACGTTCTCGACAAAACCTTGAATATGCCGTGATTTCACCATATTGTTTGAAAGAAACGTACCAAATCGATTTATTGTTCGGTGGTGTTTTTGTCTCCGTTTCTCCTATCGTTGCTAACGATCCTTCAGTTTAAAATTAAAAATTAAAATGTATTTATCGAGCGTCATACGCCACTAATCATTGTCTATGGCACTTGACAATACTATAACACTTAATTAAAATAGAAAAAAACAAGAGATAAATATCGCCTTATGTTGGCAATA
>OX419343.1:22149477-22151977 GCA_948470475.1 Galaxea fascicularis | reverse complement strand
AACTGTCAAATTAGATAATTTTTTGTATCTATTTTGTTACATGCTGATCACCTTTGAGTGACACAATGAACAGAAAACAATCAGTAAAATGTTTAACTGATGTTTAAACTAATAAGCTCTCCATATTGTTTTCTTTACTTTCTGAAAGCCAAAGCATGCATTCATTAAGTTACTTTACTGAAAGTCTAGTGTTAACTTCTAAACTAATGATCGGATCTGAATTAAACATCGTTACTTCCTGTTGTATGGTATAACCAAGTGGCAGTCTTGACATTGGGTAAACAAGTTCGTATCCCGGCCCGTTATTTAGTTGTATTATGTCGTTCATAGCAAGCATCTAGATTTTTTGTGCTTAAATCTGATAATATAATGCAATTCAAGGGGGGACTGGGATTTATCCCTCCGCTTTATCTATATTTCTAACCGTAACGAGCATGCTATCCCTCTTTTTATTGATGCCAATATCCTAACCCTAACATTTTCTTATTATGAATTTCTTGCTAACTTGATGTATGATGTCCAACATGGAATCTCACCAAAAAGTATCCAAGCTTTATTTGAGTATGTCTCTAGTATCCATCAATAAAACACTCGATCCTCTGAGTCCCACAATCTCTACATATCCCGACTGTCCATTCCAAATAAAAGAAACGCAATGCAATGCAATGTGTTGACAGATCTTATTATACACTGTAGACTTATGCATGCTTCCAACGAAAAGCATGTTTTGAGGTCAGTAAAACCTTATAAGTACTGTACCATACTAGTTATTGACTGCTGATACTTTTTAAAACAGATTATGACTGCTATGAAATGTTGTGTAAGGGCTGCAACTCAGTTGTAAGTCAGAGCTCTAAATTGAAAATAAAGTTCATGCAAATTGAACTCAGCTCAATCAACCTACCATAAAATCAATTCGTTCCATCTTCGAAGCTTGTGAATTTGAAGTTTGATCTTCTTCCAGTAGCTCGTAAGCTTACGACGGATTAATTCATTGCAGAAAACTGCTCGATCCGCGGTTGGGAATTGTGGCCTCCTATACGCGTGTTTATACACGGGAAGGCCCCTTTTGCCCTGCAATTATGACTGCCGTTATCACCAAACTATTTTCCATCCAATTAGCTCCAGAGGTCAATACATTCTTCGCTACAACAGCGAATTTTAGGAAGAAAGGGGACAAAAAGAAAGTCTGATGATTTTAAATAACATGCTTTAGCAAACGTCCGGCAATTGGGTTGGTTGGTTCCATATTTGAACTCTTTTTATCCAAGACTGGAATTCCATCGCTCCTAATCTCTGTACTTATCATAATTTTCGGGCTTTTACTTAAAATCGTTTTAACAGTTTACGTAATATTGTTTGTTTATATGCAAATCAATTGGTTCCGTTTTCAGAACCAGTGGAGCATAGAATCAACCGGAAGTATTTAGTTGTTCTTTGAAGCATAGCGGGTCTGCGTGCGACTCCCTGCTGAGCGTTGACGATAAAGCGTTTGATAGGATATGCCGTTTAAAAGTTAAAGTCAAATATATGCCTGCGGGTTGTTGTCGATGGAGTCAATTTCGATGCAATTTCGATGCAAACAAAGTCGATGCGGTCAATTTGCCTGCGGGTTGTTCTTGATGTTGTCAATTTGCAATTGCAAATTGCAATTGATGATACAGCTCTAGCTTTCTGGCTTTTTCTATGAAAACTGTACAAACGAATTCCAACAATGAGCTCATCTACCGCTTGAGCTCACATATAATCTAATTGTTTTAGTATAAATCTACTAGTCGTTCAAAACAAAATAAGTAAACTATCTAAATTCTCCCCGCAGACACTTGAAAACCCGAAGAAGTGGCTGTCATTTTGTTGACAATCGCCTCTACTCACTATCTATCACAGAATGGATAGCGAGTAGCATAGTCAATCAGAGACCGGCATTCATGATAGAACGCTTGTAGATTCATATTCGTCTAAAGTGTATTAGTGTTTGCGTCCCGATGTACACTCCTGTTTTATAAGAATATTGTTTTTCCAACCAAGGCTGAGTTCCTATTTTTTTTGCCGATTTTAGGCTGAAAACTGATTCTTGTGTATATTCTTAGATTAGAGCCAGACTGCAGTCAATAAAGCCTGATATGACATACCTTACTTCTTGCAGAAAGGTTATTAGCATCGGAAATACAGCTAGTACAAATGCTGTTTTTGTTCTTTGTTTTTTTGGCTAGTTTTAACTGCCTTTAAGA
The DNA here is from genome assembly GCA_948470475.1 of Galaxea fascicularis. NCBI lineage: Eukaryota > Metazoa > Cnidaria > Anthozoa > Scleractinia > Euphylliidae > Galaxea > Galaxea fascicularis. Next base: position 22,149,746 of record OX419343.1, on the reverse strand, counting down.
ATGAGGAAGAATTTCAGATTTAGTCAAATACGTATAATTGTATTGTACTCACAGATTTGCCCCAAACAAAATTATATTCCTTTCCAGATCTCAGCCTCGGGTTTATTCTTAAAATATTCTAAAAATTCCGCACATTTCAGCCTCTAGTCAATGTTCTTAAAAATGATAAATTTTTATACAAAAAAGAGTGTAGTCACTTGGCGTATGAAGTTTTACTTGTTTTTCATATCTTAGAAACTAGAAAAAAAAAAAAAAAGAACGAAAGGAAC
>OX419343.1:22134477-22136977 GCA_948470475.1 Galaxea fascicularis | reverse complement strand
TAGCGCTGACCCAAAGTTCCGGTTTAGAGGGCGGGAAAGTTTGATTTTTGCTTAACTTTTTGCTTTGGAATATTAAGTTGACATAGGTAAAGTAAAGAAGGGGCAGGAAAATAAAGGTGCGTGGCCGGGTTGAAAAGAAATTAAAAAAGCAACATACTAGCTAGTGACTACTTTTACTTATTTTGTAGTTGGTTATGAACTTTGTTTCTATTTGGTTGGCTTCTAAAGAAGCCGTTTTTGTTCTTATTCTGTCTGAGAAGTTTTACTAGACTCTTAGAGGGCTCCTGAAATATATTTTCTCCTGAAGACCAAGCGCAGTCGTTCGAGTGGACGGGATACCTTTTTGCCATCTTGATAAAACGACGGAGACTTGGACAGCAACAGGTGTAGGGTTGACTACACTATTCGGTATCGGTTGCCATTCGAGTTGATTGCTCGTTCCAGGTAAGGCGCTAGGCCGGCGTCTTCGAGATGTTGGTCGCAGATGTCGGTTGGTGTTCGCTGGATCTCTGCTGGCAGGTTTGGAAGCAAGAACCGGATCACGTCGTGGCGAATTTCTATCGATTCTTCGTATTGCAGAGGGATTTTCATTCCCCTTTCAAAGACGAGACCGATTCTTTCTCGGGCTTCCACTACGCGAATCGGGTCTGGATCAGGACTTTCGAAAGCCTCGATCATCTCGGCTGGCAAGTGGTCTTTTGGTTCCCAAGTGTTGTGACTGGAAGAGTATCCCTGCCACTTAACCATGAATACGGGCTTGTCGTTTTGGATCCTTTTGGCGACAATACGTTCTGCTTGAAATAATGATCCTAACACCGCTTACAATATTTTCATTGATAAGTACACTGGCTTATTTGATACGTGTTTCCCTTTTAAAACTATCAAAGGTAAAGCTCTGAATTCCTTTAGGAAACCTTGGCTTACAAAGAGCTTACTTAGGTAAATCAATAAGAAAAATAAGCTATACAAGCAATACCTTTATCATCGACCGAATGAAAAACTTCTCAAATACAAAACGTATAAAAACAAACTAACTAATCTTCTAAGAGTTGCCAAGAGGCTCTATTTTGAAAATCAAATTGAAATAAATAAGACTTACATCAAGCAGACGTGGAGGATTTTGAATAATGCAATAGGCCATAACAAAAAGAAGAAGTTGACATACCCGTTAGTAGATGAAAAAGGGGAAAGCATAAACAATAAAGAAATAATTGCCAACAAATTTTGTAAATATTTCACAAACATCGGTCCAAATTTGGCTGAGAAAATAGCCCCTGCCTCCAAGTCGTTCCAGGATTTTATAAGCAGTGTGCCCTCAGACTCGCTGTCAAGCTTCACTCATGTAACCGCTGAGGAACTCAAAACAATAACTAAAAGTTTTAAAGACGGTAAGGCCCCCGGAGCTGATAACATTCCAATTTCTATCATCAAAAAAAAAAAAACACTTGACCTCATCTCAGATCCACTGTTATTAATTATTAACCTATCTTTGTCATCAGGAGTTTTTCCAGATAGACTGAAAATATCTAAAATCATTCCTATCTTTAAATCTGATAACGCTAGCTTAGCACAAAATTACCGTCCAATTTCTATACTTCCTGCCTTTTCTAAGATTTTTGAAAGAGCTGTTTATAATCGCATATTTTAATTCTTAATCGATAATGACATATTATTTAAACATCAATTCGGTTTTCGTCCTGGCCACTCTACTTCCCGGCACGCTTTGATTAATTTTATGAACAAAGTTGCCAACGCCGTTGACTGTCAAAAATACTTAGCTGGAATATTTCTTGACTTATCAAAAGCCTTTGATACCCTAGATCATGCAATACTATTATCTAAATTGGAAGGATATGGCATCACTGGGACACCCTACCAGTGGATAACTAACTATTTTCGTAATAGAAAACAATATGTCCAAATTGATGATTCTAAATCCGATGCTTTAAGGCAAATCTGTGGCGTACCACAAGGCTCTATACTAGGCCCCTTCTTTTTTATTATTTATATCAATGATCTCCCAGCCTGCTCTAGTTCTAATGAACTCGAATTTATATTATTTGCCGATGACACTAGTATATTTTCTGAACATAGTGACCTGGATGTACTTACCTCCTACCTTAACGACCAGCTCCACAATGTTTCAACTTGGCTAAAAGCCAATAAGTTATCAATCAACGTCAAAAAAACAAAACTAATGATCTTTAGACCAAGGCAAAAAACGCTACCCATCAGTAGGCAGATTGTCATAGAAAATAATGTTCTTGAACAAGTAGAAAATACTAAGTTTCTCGGAGTTTATATTGATCAGCACCTTACGTGGAAAACTCATATAAATTATATTACGGCTAAGATTTCCAAATCTGTTGGGTTACTTTATAAAGCTAAATACTATTTGCCCTCAAAATCTCTTCTTACACTATACTATGCCCTTGTTTATCCATATCTTACTTACTGCAATTTAATTTGGGCCTCTACTTATGTCACCAACCTGCAACGA
>OX419343.1:22121977-22131977 GCA_948470475.1 Galaxea fascicularis | reverse complement strand
AATGAAATACGTGCTTCTTGCGCGTCTTTGAATAATAACGAGCAATATGACAGTCCTGGGAAGTTTCTTGCACTGTAAGTAAATGTCGCGAGAACAATAGCCATTCTGCGTGATGATGTTCACATTAAGCGATATTTGAAGTTTGTCTCTGATAGAGCAAGGGATAAATTTCTGATGAAATACATAGACGAGTAAAGATCGAAAACCTTGAAAACAAAGATGAGTGTTAAGGTTGTTTTTCTGTTTCAGTTAAATGCTTTGGTCATTTTCTATTTACCTTCAATAAAAGTTGGAAATAAAGCAAAACTGTTTCACTCGATCTTTGATCTTGCAAAGCGGAAAGCCTTCAATTTTCGCTGATCACGCGAAACTAAATTTGTTTTCGTCCGGCTCCTCTTGAGGAAAACGGCGAACCTGAAGTTGACGTTAACCGACAAGCCTTCAGTAATGTGATTGCTCAATGAAGAATCTTATTCGAAAAGTGGTCATAGCTTGCAGTGCAAGCGGTCTTAAGGATATTCGTCGTTCGAGTGTTTATTAGCCACCATTTATGGAAAGCGGTTGGGACGTAGCCTGTGTACAGCCGCCCTTTCCCCTCTAAAAAATCGGGGAAGGAGCGTCTGTGACTTACCGTTGATAATAGTGTTCAAAGACGTGACTTTTTCAGCAAGGTGTGGAAAATGATTTGATTGGTTATTTCCCTTATATCATTACATCACTGAAAAGGCGAGATTTGATTGGCTTTCATTTTCGCGGGGTTTGCAATCGGAGCCTTCTCTACAGAATCTTTCATTTTCGTTCGCGACAACAGTATGATGTGAGATTTTGACTATGAGTTCGTGCGTTCTCGATCTGTGGCTTGGGCATCATAAAAAATACGGATGAAAATCTTGTTGATGGTTGAAGGGGCAATTCTTTTAAAGTTCGAGAGGAATTGCTGTCTTTGGAGTGTAAAGTCGAAATCAAATCCATGTACATTTGTAGGAATTGTCTGTGCGCGCTGAGGAAACGCAGGTCGCTCTTGAATAATCCTCACGAAGTGAACAGCTCAATTCAAAAGATTGTCCAGTCGAAGAAGTGTTCCACTGTTCCATTGCCAGTCTCAACGCCTTCCTCAAACCAGCTCAGCAACTCCCGAGAGCAAGCTACAAAGCGTGTTGCCTTAGAGGATTTTGGAGCGTCTGTGACATCTGTGGATATCGAAGAAGATAACAGCACGTTGCCAAATAGAACATCGTTAGATCAATGGCCAAGTACGCTCACGTCAACACCTTGTAAAGAGAAAAATCGTCCTGTCGCTTTTGCTGCGGTGGTTGGACCTGTTTCGCCAATTCCTGCTCTTGAACCAGAGGAAAAGAACACTCGTGTGCAAGTCACTGTCGAATGGCCCAGCCGACCAAAAATGAATACTCTTCCCGAAGGATTAGAGTCGCTCAGCAAGATGCTTTGTCGTGGAACATACAAACAAATTGCAGGAGCAGTATGGAAGAATCCAATTTTAAGGAAATATATGCAGCAGTTGTATCGGGAGGAGGTCGATCGTGAGTGTACTGCTATGTGTTCATTAAAGAATCCAAGCTGTCTCAGATCGCCCAGCAAGAAAGACCTTCAGTCCTTTTCGTTCAAGAAATTTAACAGCGAACTTGAATCGAAAGCACCATTGTTTAGTGTGGTACTGTGGACTGCAAGTGCGAGAAAAAGGAAAAGGGACGATTAATTCTGGATGCCATCTGTGTGTATGTCCGCGGCTGTCTTGCTCAAGAACAGATTTCCGTGTCTGAATGCAATGCAGCTGATAAACACTATCATTTTGTATCATTCGGGATAACTGTGAGTAATTTTTTTAAATCAGTTTCTATTAGATGTTTTCCAGGTATTCTATTTGTCCAAACCTATTGTAACGTACTGATGACAACGATAATTCTTTTGGTAGTGCTATGGAGATTTTATTATGATCTGATAACCAAACCGCAAAGCTCTCTTCCTAGTATTCAATTGAATATTTTTCACTTAATCACTAATTGGTCGTACGGGGAAAGTCACTTAAATTCCCTACCATCTGACCTAAATAATAATCCTCCGGATGATGTTCAATGTTGCATCCTTAGTATTGGAACAGGCTATTTGTGCGTGTTGCATTAGCTACAAAATTTATTGTTGAAGTGATTATGCTGCATTTATAACCGATATAAAATAATTAGTACTGGCTTTTGTTGATCTCACACTCAGACTTTGTTCCCTGTTATTTTTAGCAAAATTACAACTCTTTCGTTTCAGTTTGTAGGTATATTTTATCAATAACTTGAAATTTAATTAAGACTGTCAACTTCAAATGGGGTTGTTGCCTGTCAATAACTTAAAGTAAACATAATTTTATGAATTTTTATGGAAGTAAGTGTAATGTGAATGAGATATTTCATGTGTGAATAATTTTTGAATATATGCCATTTTCCCTCAAAATATATATATATATGTTCCTCATAAGGATAAGACTTCTCCATGTTTTTTGACATGTCCTACTCTGTTGTACAGACAACTATGATTCCAAAGTTTTAAACATTTACAAAATTATGAACATTCCCGCACTTTATGCTCTAGTTACTGTCTCAGCATCCTAGATCACGCTTCCACCACCTTCCAACTCAAGATAAAAGAAGCCATTCATATTCAATGGGAAAACCCACACTTAATCATCAATTTTATCATGTTAATTTAAAACTTTCTCCGTAATAAATTACATTGCCATGGTTTCTTTTGTTCTTACACTTAATTAGCATTTTGTTTCACACAATATATTCAGCTCTGTACTTTGTACTGATTTAAACTGAAGATGACGGAAGTTTCTGTCGAAACATGTTTTTAAAAAGCTAGTGTCGTGTTGTTTCTGAAAATTCCAAAGTTCATGCGAAAAATGAAGGTAGCAAATGCTAATTTATTGAATAATAACATTATAACTGCCCTTTTATGGTACGTAAAATGTCTGATCATAGACTAATTTATTCCAGGCTTCTCTTTGCCGACTGGATTCCCTCAGAGTAACCACAGGACACTCGTATTATTACAGAACGTTGGATGAATTTGGGAAATAATATGCTGCATCTGTTGAGAAGAAGGTAAAAGATAAGACAGCACGACTTCAGAAACATCACCAAGCACGGACTGGGACATCATCTGGCACCAGTTTCCCTCCTCTACTGACTGAAGGCCAGTCTCAACAGTCTACTGTAATTACTGCTGACAAGGGAAGAAAGTTGGTGTTCGATAACTTCGACTTCAAGCAACAAGTTCACAGTATGACTGAACAGCATCAAAATATAGATGTCCACTGGGTTACACACTTGTCAGTGGAAAATCGTGTCTCAGGAAACCTCTTGTCGAGTGCGAAGCCTGCTGCAGATGCTGCTATGCAGATGGAGAATGGTGTGTGTTTACCAACTCGCCATGAGCACCACCTGCAAAGGGAAAACTACATAACTCTTACTGAGAGAGCAATTGTGGAAATACCCTGTTTGGCATTTCTCAAGCTTGTGGTCTGTAAGCACATACCACAACAATACAGCAAGGAAATAGCTGAGAAATCAGAAATGGTATTACATAGTTATTTAAAAATGACTTACAGGCCTAATTGGGAACAAAAAAATTAATTCAGGCCCATCAAAAGCCAAAGTCGCAGAACAGTCAGAAAAAGTAGAGATGGGAAAAATGACTTTAATTTTCTTGTTTTGAAGTCTTGTTGTTTTCATGTTCCTGTTACAGTGAAAGTTAGAGTTTGAAATTTTGTAGTAGTAAGATATAATAAAGTATAAATATGCCCCCCCCCCCCCAGAAATGATGTAGAAATGATGGATAAATCCTACAAAACCGATTACGTACATAGATGGCTGATCTTTGCCAGTTTAAATTGAATGGAATTCTTCGATCTTGCAATTTTTATCGGACCGCCGGTCATTTAGTGTTTTTAACACCTTCGCCGGCAGTCGACGAAATACGGTTCGTCCAATAAGCCCAGCATAAAGCAAGCGCTAGACTTGAGATCTAAAAATAATTTCAGGATCGCTTGACGTTTCCTAATCGACATACGATGATTTGGTTTAGCCAGCGTTATTTGATTCGACAATTTTTAGAAAAATCTGGGACTGCCGGCCATTTAGTGTTTTTAAAACCTTGGCCGGTTATCGGCCGTGAAGTGGGCGTAAATTTTCGAATGATTTCTTTTTTACGCCCACATTTCGAGCGAGCTAAAAGAACCCTTGAAACTTCTTTGACATAGCAAGTCTTTGACATAGCAAGTCGCAACTCCTCATACCCTAGCGCCTGAGACAAAATCTCGAAGTCAAGCTATTCCTGGAAAGAACAGCTGACGGTTCGACTTCTTCACACAGCCATCTGTCATAAAATTTAGACTTTTAATGTAATCGCGTAAAGTATCGACACATATCGAATCTCAGAGTCAAAACTGGGGCAAAAAGAGGCCAATTTGAACGAGTTTTAACCTACAGTTTCCTTACTTGTGAGACATTATTACCGGAAGCAAAAGCAAATTCTTCTAGTAGATCCCAGTACTAAATCGTACTTGGATACTAGTTACCAGTCGACAACGGTAGGTGGCAGCCATCTTAATGTGGGCGCAAAAAAAAAAAAGAAAAAAAAAAGAAAAATTTCCCGGAACGTGGCCTCCTATAAATCCAACATGGCGGGTTGTGATGCGTGATCAATCTCGTTCCCAGAGGTCGCGTTCTGCTAGTCTCTTCCGGGCGTGAAACGAGGATTTCTGAGATAATCCATTTCAGCGCAACATGATTCTTGTTATCGGCTCAACTGCGCAGGTTTGAACTTATTTGGTAAAATGGCTGCCGAAATGGCTCAGAAACCGTAGACCTCGTATGCTAGTTGCGCGAAGCTATTAGGTTTTCTTTGGAAAAACTCGGACAGCCAGAGCTGGAATTAAAACAGGAGCAACTTGAAGCCAAAAAGGCAATCTGTGCAGACGAAAAGGATGTCTTAGCAGTGTTACCTACGGGGTTTGGTAAATCTTTGACTCAACTCAAAATTTTACTAGCTGTGTTTGATTTCCTTCGCGATCGTAAAGGCGGACTTCACACTAGTAAGCAAAAAACTGGCTCTGTGGTAGTCGAAGTTTCCGCGTTGAACGCATTAATGAAGGCCAAGTTAAAAAGCTGGAAATATTCCTTAATGTTTGTGTGATTCAAAGCGTCGCGACAGAGGATGGAGAAAATTAATAAGCTTTCTTTACATGAAAATGCACGAAAATGCAGTTTGCTGTTCGGGCACTCAGAGGTGTTCGTGAATAACAGGAATGTGGCTAAAATGTTAAAGGAAAGGCATTTTCAGGAAAGTGTCCAAGCAGTTGTTATTGATGAGGCTCATTTAGTAGTTCTGCAATGGCATGTATAAAAATTCTACGCGTGCTGCTTTTCTAATCGATGTTGATACTTGTAGGTAATAATAAGCTTATAGTAATTCAAAACAAAGAGTAACTTCAAACTTGATTCAGTTGTTTTAGACTTATTTTATTTGACCTGTGCCATATATTTTTACGTTGGGTAAGAAGCTCATATTTACTTGTACTTGGTATTATCAACAGAGTTGATAAATGTAAACAGGGATTCCGTTGCCGCTGATAGAAACTTTGATATCTACTGAAGAAAGCCAATGAGCTTTCCGAAATTTCCCAGGTATATTTAAGAGCCGGATGAAAGGTAATAAATTGGTCGAGTTCTTGTGTGCTGGATGAAATAGCGCCGATGCAACGGTTTATGTACCAGTGTGCACTACAAACCTACAGATTCTCACAGTTATTTGTTGTATTCATCGTCACATCCATCACATGTCAAGAACTCCATTCCTTATTCTCAATTTCTTAGTCTTCGACGTCTATGTAGTGATGACTTTGATTTTTCCAGAAAATCAGAGGAGATGTGCCAGTTCTTCGAAAAACGTGGCTACCCTGCCTCTGTGGTCAAAGAAGGCCATCACCGCGCCCAACAATTTGATCGACAGTCAGCACTACAAACGTCACAAAAGGATAAGAACGACAGAATTCCATTCACCCTCACTTTCCATCCTCATAGTCATGTTGTCAAAAGTATCATTGTTAATAACTTCAAATTACTCCAAAATGATCCCGAGTCTTTTTGCAACCTCAACTAATTTCATTCAAACGCGACAAAAACATCGGCAACTTTTTACTTAGAAGCGCATTTAAAACTAACGAGCAACCCAGCACTTTCAAATGCGCGCGCTCACGGTGTAAAACTTGTCAATTCATTCTTAACACTAGCAAATATCGGGACCTAAGCTATCTGTTGAGATCACTGATCGTTTCACATGTACCTCCGCAAATGTCATTTATTGCCTAACCTGTACGCTATGCAATAAATTATACATTGGCGAGACGGGAAGACGGCTAGGCGACGGATTCCGCGAAACCTTCGCGACGTTGAGAAGAATGACAAGGATGCATCTAAGCCAGTCGCTCGTCATTTTAATCTCCCTAACCACTCAAAACAACAAATGGCTATCTGCGGCATTTCCCTACATCAAGGTACGACGGAGAGCCGCAAGAATCTGGAACAAAAATTCATCTTCCAAATCGGCACCCTTAATCCCCACGGTATTAACGAACGCTTTTCATTTAACTAATGTATTCCTATTTTTCACGTTGCCATGTTACCACCAATAGCGTAGGTCCTACTCCACTATAAAAACTACACACAACCCATAATTCCTCGATTCGCTCTGACGAAGGGCTAACGCTCGAAGCGTCAGCTTTTAGAATCCCTGTACGGTGGTCAATTTACATTTATCAACTCAGTTGATAATACCAAACTTTTGTGTACTACTTCCCCACCGACGCAGCACCACAGTTTCTTTAGAAACTAGCCCCTTTATTCATATTTATTTGACTTCTCTTCCTGGTTAATAGATTACCACTTCAGTATACTGCCATATTATCTAGGTTTAGTCATCTTTTATTTCTTGGGAGGGAACCTAAGTTTTACAAGCGCCATGGTATTTATTAGGTTCCCTCGCCATTTCTTTTGTTCTATTTTTTGTACGTTAATCACTAATCCTGTATATTAATAATTGTAAGTTCATTGTGTATGGCAAATAAATAAATGTGAGGAGAATTAAAACTTTGTTGTTGTTGTTCAAGGTCTAAATTCAGGCCAGCATATGGGAAACTGGTTTTCTGAGTAATTTATTCCCATTAATACCAGTTGTGGCTCTGACAGGCACTGCAACCAAAACTACAAAAGGTGGAATAATGGAATCACTGGGGTTGTTTAACCCACTGGTTGTTGAATGTAACCCAGTCAGACCAAATATCTATTATGATTCTCACATCTGTCCAGACAGGGGTGATGAGAAACTGAACTCCATTTTGGACCCTATTGTCACTCAGTTGAAAGCCCTTAAGTTTCAGACGCCAATAACCCTAATTTATGGGAGCCTTGAAGTTATTTACGAGTGCTTCATTTACTTCAGCGCGAAGATGGGCCAAGACCAATATTATCCAGCAAATGCTGAGCCCCTGGAAAAAACAGGTTATTCATACAATACCATGCACAGTACCCAGAAAATGAATGTACAACAATTGTTGAGGAACTAGGGAACGGTACTTCAACTCACCGTGTTCTATTTGTAACAATTGCTTTTGGTCTGGGAATAGATTGTAATAACACTCGACAAATTGTCCACATTGGAGTTCCATTAGCTTAAAGATCACGACAGACCTACTCTGACCTCCCAACGTGTCTTTGCGGTTGCGACGCTGTAATATGTGCCTTCAAAGTTTAGCTCTAACGAGCATGTCCTTTAGTGATTTCCCTCTTCTGTATGATATGATAGGAGGTGTTTTGAAAATGTTTCTCAGCATTGGCTGATTTTGTATTAAACTCCATTCTTGCATCAAGAGTTGTTTAAGGTTTTTTACTGCTGGATGATATGTTGTGACAAATGGTATTATTCTCTCGTGAGTCTTTTTTGTTTGCTTTGTTAATGCCAATCGCCTTCCGGAAAATTTTACTTCAGACAGAGTGCCATCTATTAGTGACTGCAGACAGTGAATCCTACAACGATATTTTCGTTTGATTCAACAAAATATCAGCTTACCCTATATCCACTGGAGGAAGCAGTTTATTTGCTTCCACACATCTCACTCTGTTCTGGTATGTAACGCGACACGAAAGAAAAAGTTACTTCTTTCCGAAATCATTCGTTCGCATTCCTCCCTATCTGAAGCTCTGTTTGCTTGAGTACCGTCTTTTAAAGGAAAGTAAAGAACAACTGGAAAAAGCTAGACCGTTTATAAAATAGTTTTTTTCCGTTAATTAAACTCCAGTCTGATCTTATGCTTCGCGTGCCTGGGACCATCCAGGGCTGGCGTGTCAGTCCGTTATCGTGTATGTACATCGCACGCGTGGTGTGTCATAAGGCACGCTTGGCTTATGACACGCGTGCAGTGTCATATCACACGCTAGGCGTGACTTATGGCACACTGCTTGAAACAAAAGTTTCAGCGTGCCAAACAAAACCTACCGTGACAGTCTTTGTTTTACCTATTAAATTTGCACATATCCGTGACATTGTGACACGAAAAGCGTGTCGTGTCATGACACGCGTGCCCGTGTCATCACCATTTTACCTAAAATCGTGTGGAGGGTCACATATGACATATATATGACCATATCACAATTTTCACGCGGTGATCAATCAATCAAACTTTATCTATGGAAGGTAACACGTAATAGTGGCAACGCTAATAAACTTGTGGCCCAAAACATAAAAGTTGAAAATTGAAAAATATAAATTAATATTAATTACATACAACAATGTAAACTAGAAGAAACCATACAGTGATGGCTATTGTCTACGGGAGTCAATGAAGGTGACAAGTCACATGAAAAGTTAGCAATTGTAGGGGCACGAAAAAATTGTTTTCTGGTTTGCTGTGAAGTTTGCAGTTCAAAATACCTTCATTGCACACAGGTAATTAAACGCGATTTTTGAGCAGCTGCAGCATTGAAATGCCAACGTTATTTTCTCCCTGGAAGCAAATTATTCTCGTTTTTAGTACAACTTCGCTGGCCGTTTTAAGGCTAGTTGTAGTGAAATTGATCATCTGTTATGCGATATTCACGACTGAGAAGAATGTTTCGGAAATCCATTTGTTCATCTTACTAATTAAAAAAAAAGAATTCTATCATTATCAGTGACGTCAAAAGTCAATCCGTTTGTAGTGTACAGTATTGTTTCAAAACTGAGATCTCAAGATGATCACCATTCACATCTGGTACAAAATTTGTTGTTGACTGATGTCTTACCATTTTGCTCTGTCACGCGCGCTTTCTTAACTAAAGCTGAAATCCAGTTTTGCTCGAACGTACGTTTGCTATGTTATCTAGTGTAAAATAACATTTTGGCAGTATGACCACTCGCCTGCGGCTAGTGATTGCACTTGATTGATTGAACATTATATGAGGTCATTTTTTATGATCCCGTCAGGAATACAGACGATAGAAAACTGAACTGTTAAATTAGATAATTTTTTGTATCTATTTTGTTACATGCTGATCACCTTTGAGTGACACAATGAACAGAAAACATTCAGTAAAATGTTTCTGTCGAGGTAGTATCGACTGATCAATAACGCCTGAAAAAACTGGTGTTTAAACTAATAAGCTCTCCATATTGTTTTCTTTACTTTCTGAAAGCCAAAGCATGCATTCATTAAGTTACTTTACTGAAAGTCTAGTGTTAACTTCTAAACTAATGATCAGATCTGAATTAAACATCGTTACTTCCTGTTGTATGGTATAACCAAGTGGCGGTCTTGACATTGGGTAAACAAGTTCTTATTTAGTTTGTATTCTGTCGTTCATAGCAAGCATCTAGATTTTTTGTGCTTAAATCTGATAATATAATGCAATTCAAGAAGGGACTGGGATTTATCCGTCCGCTTTATCTATATTTCTAA
>OX419343.1:22111977-22119477 GCA_948470475.1 Galaxea fascicularis | reverse complement strand
TTGTCTGTTGTCATTGCCAATCAGATGTTATCATTAACAGTGATGTAAAAAATAATACCGCCACGACTTTTAGTCAAGGGTTGTAGTTTGCAATGTTTGTAGTTGATTGAAGTCAAGAATAAAACCATTCTCAACCATTTGCAGTTGATCACCGGAGTTGATTCATGGCTTATAGTGCCGCAGTCACTTTTCACAACGAATAGTTAAAGTCATTTTCACCTAATGTTTTTCGGTGCTAAGGACACCGACGGCAGTTTTTAATCGTCTTTACTCTTATAGATCACAGAAATGACGCCATAAAATAGTCAAAACAAGGCGAACAAAGTACTGTTCTTCTTTTTTTGGGTGGTGTCCAACAGTACCCACTTTGGGATTTTACCATTTTGTTTTGTTGTGGAATATTTCGGTTCGATACAATGTCATGTTAGAAAATTTGTGACTCAGCCAAAAGCACATAACCGGTTGTGATGTTGAATTTAAATGTGAGACACTGGGACTGTTAATCTATAGTTTAGAGATTTACACAATTTGTATTGAAATGTAATCGGATGTAATTAAACTGTGGTGAAGCAAAATCGTTTATGCTCATAGTCATGTAGTCCTTTGATCCAACGTGGCAAAGGCCGATGATAAATCGAAAATGTACGTTAGCACATGTTTGAATGGTGGCTGTGGCTCTGCAGCAAAACAGTAAAAACTATTATCACAATACAGAAGTCCTTACTGGTCCTTATTGGTAAATGCCATACAATAAGGAAAGAACTGTGGAGCCCCTGTGGAGCTCCGCTTTTAGGCTTGGCTAAATATATATATTATGAATTTCTTGCTAACTTGATGTATGATGTCCGACATGGAATCTCATCAAAAAGTATCCAAGCTTTATTTGAGTATGTCTCTAGTATCCATCAATATTACACTCGATCCTCTGAGTCCCACACTCTCTACATATCCCGACTGTCCATTCCAAATAAAAGAAACATTGCCAGAAATTTAGGACAAGATGGCGGCGGCGCCTGCGCACTAAGGCCAGAATGGCGGCAAACTCATGTAAAGAAATGTATGGAGATATGAAAATATTTTCACATATATAAATAATTAAATTGCGGTTCGTCATATCACGATTCGATACATGTTCAGTAGTGTACAAGCTTCGCATTTGACGTATCAACGGCTACTTAGATAGATGATTACTTACTTCCCGACGCCTCGACCAATCCATCACACATTGATGCTCCATTCTCCATACATTGCTTTAAAATCGTAGCGAAGTCATGCCACAAACTCGTCCACTGGCAAGCAAACCCGTTCACAATGTGAATCATCACGACTCGATATAACTTCTACGATGTTTAAACGATCTAATGCTGCCGAAAAATGCATGAATTGCCCACGGCAAAATACTTCCAAGGACGTCCTTATCTTTCTCATTTTTCGTCTGTAGCACAGCAAGCGGACGCCATATTTATGTATGAAAGAAAGCTACAAACTCGAAGCTTTCCCTGAACGAGCCGCCATTTTCTTTGTTGATCAACACTGGTGTTTCATGGGATATAAACTGGGTTACAGTGCTCCAGCAACCCTAGATTTGGTTTGAATGGAAGTAAATACGCGCGAAAATCGAACACAGCTTAATTTATAAAGGCTATCACACTAATATTTAAACCAAAAAAATGTCGGACATTGTCGAGAATTACTTTGCACCAAATAAAATATCTACAGAGCTTAGATTGTGTAATATATCGTTTGAAACAGCGTCTTTCCCACTTGTTTCAGCGTTTATTCCTTTGCGTTATACAGTATACCGCTGGTAGTTGTTAGCGGGCTCGAAATGTCCGCGATTTCTGGCGATGACGCAATGCAAAGGCAATGTGTTGACAGATCTTATAAAACACTGTAGACTTATGCATGCTTCCAACGAAAAGCATGTTTTGAGGTTAGTAAAACCTTATAAGTACTGTACCATACTAGTTATTGACTGTTGATACCTTTTAAAACAGATTATGACTGCTATCAAATGTTAAGTAAGGGCTGCAACTCAGTTGTAAGTCAAAGCTCTAAATTGAAAATAAAGTTCATGCAAATTGAACTCAGCGCAATCGACCTACCATAAAATCAATTCGTTCCATCTTTGAAGAGCGTGAAATTTGAAGTTTGATCTTCCTCCAGTAGCTCGTAAGCTTACGACAGATTACTAAATTGATTGCAGAAAACTGCTCGATCGTTGGGAATTGTCGCCTCCTATACGCGTGTTTATATACGGGAAGGCCCCTTTTGCCCTGCAATTATGACTGCCGTTATCACCAAACTATTTTCCATCCAATTAGCTCCAGAGGTCAATACATTCTTCGCTACAACAGCGAATTCAAGGAAGAAAGGGGACAAAAAGAAAATCTGATGATTTTAAATAACATGCTTTAGCAACCTTCCGGCATTTGGGCTGGTTGGTTCCATATTTGAACTCTTTTTATCCAAGACTGGAATTCCATCGCTCCTAATTTCTGTACTTATCATAATTTTCGAGCTTTTACTTAAAATCGTTTTAACAGTTTACGTAATATTGTTTGTTTATATGCAAATCAATTGGTTGCGTTTTCAGAGCCAGTGGAGCATAGAATCAACCGGGAGTATTTAGTTATTCTTTGAAGCATAGCAGGTCCGCGCTGCGACTCCCTGCTAAGCGTTGACGATAAAGCGTTTGATATGATATGCCGTTTAAAAGTTAAAGTCAAATATTTGCCTGCGGGTTGTTGTCGATGGAGTCAATTTTCTATGAGTCTGTACAAATGAATTCCAACAATCTATCTATCATCTACCGCGTGAGCTCACATATAATCTAATTGTTAAATATAATATCACATATAATCTAATTGTCTTAGTATAAATCTACTAGTCGTTCAAAACAAAACAAGTAAATTATCTGAATTCTCCCCGCAGACACTTGAAAACCCAAAGAAGTGGCTGTCATTTTGTTGACAACCGCCTCTACTCACTATCTATCACAGAATGGATAGCGAGTAGCATAGTCAATCAGGGACCGGCATTCATGATAGAACGCTGGTAGATTTATATTCGTCGAAAGTGTATTAGTGGTTGCGTCCCGATGTACACTCCTGTTCAGTATAAGAATATTGTTTTTCCAACCAAGGCTGAGTTCCTATTTTTTTGCCGATTTTAGACTGAAAATATTCATGTGTATATTCTTAGATTAGAGCCAGACTGCAGTCAATAAAGCCTGATATGACATACCTTACTTCTTGCAGAAAGGTTATTAGCATCGGACATACAGCTAGTACTAATGCTGTTTTTGTTCTTTGTTTTTTGGCTAGTTTTAACTGCCGTTAAGAATGAGGAAGAATTTCAGATTTAGTCAAATACGTATAATTGTGTTGTACTCACAGATTTGCCCCAAACAAAATTATATTCCTTACCAGATCTCAGCCCCGGGTTTATTCTTAAAATATTCTTAAAATTCCGCACATTTCAGCCTCTAGTCAATATTCTTAAAAATGATATTTTTTTATACAAAAAAGAGTGTAGTCACTTGGCGAATGAAGAGAAATTTAAAAAAAGCCCAAAGGGCAGGGACAGGTAAAGAAGAAGAAGACATAAAATGTTTTCCACAGGTAATTTTTTATGAATATTTTACGTGCAGGTAACTTACTATAATCTATCGACCATATGTTCCTCTACAAATCGGGTTATAGCGTTTAGCTAATCTTCTGCAAGTTTTACTTGTTTTTCATATCTTAGAAATTAGAGGAAAAAAAAGAATGAAAGGAACTTACCATCCACTCAATGACATCCATGTTCTTGAACATTATCGACAAGTAGTACTTAGTTGTGTGTCGTTTGTTCAAGTTAGACAGGGCTTTAATTTAAACTGTCTCTTAACAATTGCGGAGTTTGTCGCAACATATTGGGGATGTTCCCAGCCGATAATAATAGGTCGCCTAATTTATGTAGCAGGTAGAGGCGCGCGTTTAACTCTGCTAAGTCCAAACCTGTATTGTTCTTTAAGACACTTAAGAAAGCGGTGTATTCTCTACCAGATGAGTTTGTCTCTCAGAATACTATACTGTTTTCATTTGTTTTCAAGAGTGACCTCTTTCTTTTCTTGACTCAAAAATAGTTCAACTGAGGAACTCCTTTATTTGCTTCCTTTTCCAATTTGCGATTATATTGTCTGTCATTGGTAAAAAGCGCCCGGGTTCATTTTGTGGATTTGTTTATACAGTATATCGGGGTTTCCTTGACTCAAAAGTAGTTCAAACTGGGAATCTCTTTATAGGGGCAATAAGTTAATCGTGTAAAACTGAGTTCGATCACCTTAAATTACGTGTATCTTCACGCTCTCAAGGTTTTGCATCAAATTTGGACAGACACGATGGAGGAAATCTTAACGCTTTTTGTTACAATCCGAGTCAAGTCTGTTCACATTCAATTCCTCTTGGCTATTTTAACTAAAATATAGCAACTTAGTATTCAATCTCACATTGCTTGACATATTTGAGCGTTTTCGTTTGGCTTCACGATCAACAACAGCAGTAACCTCTCTGATTTCCCTAGGATCACGAATATTGCGATCCCACTCGGCGTTCCAACCATCGAACGACACCGTCACTGTTTCTTTACCTTTCGTTTCTTTTAATGACTGTGTACAAACACCAGCTAACACAATCATCGATCGCTTCTGCCTTAGAGCCACAAAGAAAATTCTCAAACGCCATGCTTGTCTACGATCACTGATTCAAAACATGTTTTGATCTATCGAGAGACCCAGATGCTTTCAGTGCAAAACCCGCATTTGGTTGCTATGATACTTGCTAGGTCCAAACCCCCCTCGGTCGTATTTACGCTAATCTGCGCATGTGTGAAATCCGATCATTGATGCATAAATAGTGAATTACACACTTTGATCGAGTCGATGTCCTAATGGATATAATGTGGATAAAGATTTTGTTGGGAAAAAATGACACTTAAGACAAAGTTTTAGTCCTGAGATTTTCTTAGTTTTTGATTTTTATATTTCAGTTAATCGAAAAAAACAATGTTGATCGGTCACATTTATTTTCAGTGAACCAGATTACCGGTTTCTTGGATAGAGTTCGAACCGGACGCGAAACTCCATTGATTTAATAGGGCACGCCCTTCCTATGTGTTTTAATTATGAATACATTAACGTACGTCCCGTGATCCTGTGATTATAAAAAAATTCCTGGCTGTTTATGGTTACAACAAATTAAGTGGCAGTCGCACTGGCAAAGGTATCGTATAATAACAAAGTTGGTGATCAGTGTTGATCTAAAACTTTCTGTAAGAACATGGTTTCGAATGACGGGATGGCAGCCGGCTGAGGAAGTGGAACAAAGTATCAACGAGGGGGCGGCTAAAAAGCTCAGCTAAGACACCTTTGAATTGACCTGTGAATGCTTCGTTATTGTTCCTTCTTGTTACCTTTCAGTGTGAAATTCGTATCAGGTGTCATTTAGAATCATACAGCTGTTTCGGAAAACGTCATGTCCAAAATAAGACAAACGCGTGAGCGACAACCTCTAAAGGCGAAATAGGTAGCAATAGTCCATGGCTACGAACTCCGCATGCTGATGCATAAGAACAGCGATATTCTTTTGATAAACGTCCAGAACCGACGAGCTGCGATCATACAGTAAATACCTACGATGACGGGTAATATTTTAGGATACCTCTCAGATGAGATGGCGGCTATATATTCTCCACATATCGCCAAAAACGTATCCAACGCTAAGTAAAGGAAGAAAATTTTGGACGACCAATCGATGTGTCCCGGACTACCTTCCGGTATTGTCGCGTACACCATTTGGCTTTCGTGAAGATAACCTTTCCCGAAACAGCTGAATGCAAAAACAAAAATACAAAAACAAAAAAGGCTAATTACTGACAATCGTTGGTGTCTATTACTGCGTCTTCAGTCCAGTGTTTAATCATGCAAGTCAGTGTATTGTTCAATAAGTACCGCTGATACAGCAAGAAAACAAATAAAATTAAGCTACACTGCGTTAAACCAGCGTCTTATAGGGAGTTTAAGATTCTACGACGCTACGGCAACGAAAACGTCATTTCAAAATACAACTTCTTGTTTGTGTAACTCTTTCGAGATTGTTCCAATTTGTTTAAGATGAAAAATGCTGGCGAGCTGGCTAGGGTCTAAATTACTATGAATGATGTTAAAGCAAAGAAAGAGAAAGAAAAACTTGTCACCATACACTCACGTTCTCGAGAAAACCCCAAATTTGGTCATTTCACGTTGTTGTTTCGCAGAGGACGGCAAAGAAATGTACCAAAATGTTTTTTTCTTTCTCTTTCTTTGCTTTAACAC
The DNA here is from genome assembly GCA_948470475.1 of Galaxea fascicularis. Lineage (NCBI taxonomy): Eukaryota > Metazoa > Cnidaria > Anthozoa > Scleractinia > Euphylliidae > Galaxea > Galaxea fascicularis. The sequence continues at coordinate 22,113,122 of OX419343.1, read as the reverse complement.
CGTTTATAGTAATTTAGGCCCTGGCCAACTCGCCTGCATTTTTCATGTAAACAAATTGGAATAATCTCGAAAGAGTTACACAAACGAGAGGTTGTATTTTGAAATGACGTTTTCGTTGCCGTCGCGTCGTAGAATCTTAAACTTTATACTTGGCTTTTCGCTAAAGATTTGTTTCAGCCTTGCAGGCCTTTTTGTTGTTGCGATAAGCTCCAGGGTTGTAAACAATACCTTGAGAAGAAAATGCTTTGCCATACTCTACATTGGTAATCCTGTCACATTCAGCTACAGCGCTGCATTCGAAGTGTGGGAAAAGTAGGCAAGCTTTGTTAATCAGGCTGAAAAGTGTATCACAAGAAGCAATGAAACGCGACTGTGCTGTGTTTACAAAATTAATAGCTATATTGCGAACTGAAACTTGCCATCATTCATCGATCCTCGAATATCACAATTACCTTTGTCCTCCGACTTTTAATATATGATTAAACGAGACTTACCTGTAAGTTGAAGTTTGATCGAGATTCTGTCTTGTCATCAGTCCGGAACGAAGGAGTCACATTAGATGCGTATGCGCATCGCCAGTCAGTCTTCAAAGTGAGAGGTACAGGAACAAAGGAACGAAGGAGGAAGGGAGGAAGGGAATAAGGGCAAGCGACTCCTTCGTTCCGAACTGATGACAAGACAGAATCTCGATCAAACTTAAACTTACAGGTAAGTCACGTTTAATCATGTAATTCTATCTTGTCATCAGTCTACGTCACTACGAAGTCACATGAGATTTCAAAGTCCTGTAACACGAACCAGTAATACAAGTATAAAGGTATTTTATTAAGGGAAATAAAATCCCAAACAAAACAAAACAAAACAAGAATACGAGATACAACTAGCAGATCACTTGGCACTTGGATTCAACAGTACAGAGCCAAAGTTAGCTGAAGTATTGGACACTGGCTTATCATAGAACCTCGCAAAGGTACTCACAGTTGACCAAACAGCACTCTTCATAATATCAGCAATGTTCAAACCCTTAACCTTAACATTGGAAGTGGAAAGAGAAAGAGAAAGACTGGTTTATTATTAAATCACATCGCAGTAAAATGCTTAATTGCGTAATTATTTACAAGCTACAAACTATACAAATATAAATA
>OX419343.1:22031977-22104477 GCA_948470475.1 Galaxea fascicularis | reverse complement strand
GTGTTTATTAGCCACCATTTATGGAGAGCGGTTGGGACGTAGTCAGTGTACAGCCGCCCATTCCCCTCTAAAAAATCGGGGAAGGAGCGTCTGTGATTTACCGTTGATAATAGTGTTCAAAAACGTGACTTTTTTCAGGAATGTGTGGAAAATGATTTCATTGGTCATTTCCCTTACATCATTACATCACTGAAATAGCGAGATTTGATTGCCTTTCATTTTCGCGGGCTTTGCAATCGGAGCCTTCTCTACAGAATCTTTCATTTTCGTTCGCGACAACAGTATGATGTGAGATTTTGACTATGAGTTCGTGCGTTCTCTGTGGCTTAGGCATCGTAAAAAATACGGATAAAAATCTTGTTGATGGTCGAAGGGGCAATTCTTTTAAAGTTCGAGAGGAATTGCTATCTTTGGAGTGTAAAGTCAGTAGTAAAGGGGGTCACTTGGGTCAGACAAAAGAATAAATTAAAAGAACAATGGGGTGAGTATTCCCTAGGGATAGAGAACAAAAGAGACATGCAAATTATCACGTGCACAGCACGAGGGCAGGAAGCAGGGTATGACATCATCGTAAGGGTCAAAGTCTAGGATTTCGCAATACCAAAGGTCTTAGGAAGGTGACGTCATGCCAAGGTCATGGGATATCAAAGGGGTATGATGCAAGACCAAACTTGAGAAAAAAAAAACAATGACAACAAAGGAAGATCAAAGAAAAAAATGCTTGATACGATGACGTAAGGTATCAAGGAGTGTTTTTTGCTGACAAGTCAGTCAAAGGGATGACGTATGGTATCAAGTGTATTTTGTTGACTAAGTGACATGATTGTTTTTGCTGAAAAAAAGGATTTGATGATTGTTTCTCAACTCCATGGCTTGTCACGCATCGTCAGCTCTTTAATTGCTCAAGAAACACGGGCGTGATGAGGTCTTGAAAAATAAAATTGATTCTAATCGAAAAAACTAGCGGGAATGAATGTGTTAATTCAAAGATCAGATGAAAATGTAAACAAGAATGTTGAGCGTGAACCAACGAATTATACTAAGTTTGTAATTCGAGTGTGTAGAGTGTATTCTTATCCGAATGATGAAATCAAACGAATGTTTTGCGTGCTTGATCAAAATGAATTTATAAAGTCTACATGGAAGATGAATTTGTCAAACTTATCACACGGCGTTTTGTCGGCAGAACCACGCGCTTCGCTCTCACTGTGAAATCAGAAGTAAACACGGTTTTTGATTTCGAGTTTTGCCTTGGCTTATCGTAGAAAAAGGCGAAAACTTGAATCAAAGCGCCAACGGAGAACCATCTTCGATTGCGATGGAAAGATTGAAAGCTAATGCAGTTCCAGTTTAGTTCAGTTTATTTATGAAATGTTTAATATTACAGAGACACACAGCGTAATGTGAATATAAATGAATAGACAGCGGCGCAGGGGGACCTCGCCGAAAAGAATAGTTCATTAGATGTTATTGTTATATGCAAATTTCAGTCAAACAATTCACCTGCAGAACATGTTATTGTGGTCACTGAGGCGAGAATACAAACATCTTTTCTCAAAGTTGACCGAAATCATTTTTACCGTAACAGTCTTTTTTTATGAAGTTGTATTCGGTTCCTACGGGCATCTCGCTTCCTCGAGGTCTTAAAAGCACCCTTGGGGCCGCCTTAAATTAAAGTGGTTTGATTCAACTCTCAATTATAGGTATTAAAACAAGAGTCGGTTTAAGTTGTTTGAAACAATCATTTGAAGCGCACGACTAATGATGATGAATGACACGGACTTGACAATTAAACACACAATACAGAGACTTAAAATGCAGTGAATTTGAAATGGATAAAAGTCAACCGCATTTCTTTCAAGCAATTTCAAACACTTTATTTCGTTAACAAGACGCTATAACAAAAAGTGCTTGTGCTTCGTAAAGCCCGCATTTGGAAACAACTAAAGCCAGGGCGCACTTTAATAGTAAGAAGCAAACCTTTGCCAGCAATGTACCCACACAAAGCCGAGAAAAGTCGCCCTCGCGTTTTAACAAGGTCGAGAAAAGTCGCCCTCGTATTTTAACAAGGTCGAAAAAAGTCGCCCTGATGTTTTATCATGGTCGAGAAAAGTCGCCCTTGCGTTTTAACAAGGTCGAAAAAAGTCGCTCTCGCGTTTTAACAAGGTCGAAAAAAGTCGCCCTGATGTTTTATCATGGTCGAGAAAAGTCGCCCTTGCGTTTTAACAAGGTCGAAAAAAGTCGCCCTCACATTTTAACAAGGTCAAGAAAAGTCGCCCTGATGTTTTAACATGGTCGAAAAAAGTCGCCCTGATGTTTTATCATGGTCGAATAAAGTCACCCCCCAGTTTTAACAAGGTCGAAAAAAGTCGCTCTCGCGTTTTAACAAGGTCGAAAAAAGTCACCCTCGCATTTTAACAAGGTCAAGAAAAGTCGCCCTGATGTTTTAACATGGTCGAATAAAGTCACCCTCCAGTTTTAACAAGGTCGAAAAATCTTAGAATCAATGTTTCACTTTTCTCTTAAAAGAAGAAAAGCAAGGGACCTGTCCTAGGGTTGACTGACTATAAAATAAAACGAGGGAACTAGTCGTTTCCAGGACTTGACAATTAAACACACAATACAGAGACTTAAAATGCAGTGAATTTGAAATGAATAAAAGTCATTTCTTTTAAGCAATTTCAAACAATTTATTTCGTTAACAAGACGCTATAACAAAAAGTGCTTGTGCTTCGTAAAGCCCGTTACTTTAATAGACGCATTGTTTGATTTAATACGGTTCCCACTGTCTATTGCTCCTCAATCTTGCCACTAATGGCGTTCTCGCCTTATAGGACCTTTTAACACTTTTGCGAATGGAGTCTGGCGGTGTTTCCATCATCCATTCATGCACGGTTGGTTCCTGGGGTGAAGGTGGCGTTTCAATGCTAACGGGAATTTTTGACCGCGTTGTAGCGACCGGTGTAGGAGGTAGTTTTCTTGGTGGTTGTTTTGTAATCTTTACCTGGGATATCAACGGTGGTTGCGTTTTTTTAGGAGTTGTCTCTGCTGCGGGAGGCGTTGGCGTTGGTAATACCACCGTAGGTTTTACAATCGATTCGCTCTTCATTTGTTTTGATAGCCCTTGATACCGTTGCAAAAGTTGATCCAATAAAGTCACTTTTTGGTCTTCTGGTAAGGAAGAATCCATGATACTTTTCATCTCTCGATCCAAACGTGTTAATGTCGTAAGCTGCGGAGGAGTTGTTAATCGGTGTTCTGTTTCGATACTTTGCAATAATTGTTCCGGAACAAGCAGCATCTTTTGCGCGTGTTTCATTTCAACACTTTACCCAATAAATCCACGGCTAAAGGAGCAATCAAAGCGGCGAGAGCTGGTAAAAACCCTCCTTGTTGATTAAGGACTTCTTTTTTGTTCTTGAGACTAGGTTTCTTACGCGTCAAATAGAGGAGCTTTGTCTTGTGCGGCTTCAACCGTTTAAATGATGAACTCGGTACGAGAATGTTTCCCTTAAGTAGGTTTAAAGCAATTTCGCCAATGGCCTCTATCTGTCCTCTGTTAGCGTGAGCTATCATCTCTTTACGTTGTTTCCCATTGCTATTGAAACAGGTACAAAGAAAGGGTAAATGTTGATTGACTTTGGAACCATTGGAGAGCTGTCGTTTCTGTTTGGTCGTTTTTCCAGAACGCAAAACCATGTTACCACCACGTTGATTCGTTTGTCTTGCCGCACGATACGACGTGTGAGAAGTCATCGTGTTAACTGCAGTCCACTACCAATGGGTCATTCGTTTTATGCGTTTTCTTGTTGACGTAAACTACGGGATACGTTTGGGACAAAGGCAATATGTTGCTACGTAATCGTAGAGTAACTGGTGTTCGCGGATGCAAATCCAGCATGAGATAACCATAGGGTTGCGAAGTGGCATCTTGAAAACTCTCCCATACGTAAGGCACTTGTCCCGCAAAGGCTTGTTGTGCCAGTGTTCGGAATCCCAATGTATCGCGAGGGTTATTAAACGCAATAATGTAGTGGGCATTGAGAGAGATACTGCGGGAAAACTTTCCAGGTGGAAAGAGGTTTTGCGTCAAATAAATGCAGGTGACGTCACAATGATGAGATACTTTTGTAAACAAATCCAGGATCCGTTCGTCGCCGCTGCAGTTTTTCATCAGGTCATCTAACACGATGATGCCTGGACGACAGTGCGATGGAAATAAAGTGGAAATATCTTCAGGAATACCCTCCACCAATGTCACTTGGTTTCCCATCTCCCTAAAAGAATCTTGCCAATGTCCATAGCAATACACAATCTTGCGAATGGGGCGTTCAAATAAACAATCCGCATGTCGAAGTAGTTGCCGCGTAAAGGTTGTTTTGCCACATTGGCTTGGGCCGGCTATAATAATACTGCTCGGGCACTTGAATTGAGACATGTTGTCGCAGGGAAACTCAAATGGACTTCTAAAGGCACGAAAGGGTCGTTATCGTTTAAATAGACATAAACCCACACCTATATATACCTTTTTCAGTTTTATTTTATTGATTGCTTCCGACAACACTGAAACGACTTACAACCTTGCTGTTCACTTTGAAGGAACGTTTCATTTTTACACACCTATACATAACTTTTTTTCAACTTTTATTTTATTTATTGTTTCCGACAACACTGAAACGACTTACAACCTTGCTGTTCACTTTGAAGAAACGTTTCCTTTTCAATTTTGGTCATCGAATGAAAATAAGTGTGTACACTCTTTGCAACTTGTGCATCGTTCCACTGCGAATCATATCGCTTAAATTTAGATTGAATGGTGTTCATGTCTACATTTCGTGCGCGATGAAGTAAATAAAACAAACAATAGTCTCCACAAACATCTGAGTCTAATCCCTGCAGTGGTTTGTCGTTGTAGTACGTAGCTTGCCTCAGAATGAAAGTATCCATGTTGTATGTCTCGGGAGGAAATCCGTAACTGTCAAAGAATTCACTTTCGTGTGGTGATTCAAAGTACATGGCCACCCAGTGTGTTCCGGGTTTGTCGTGAGGGTCCGTGTTTGCAATGAGACTGGCTGGGTAGGCGTTGATGACAGGTAATTTGTCACTTGGAAACACGCCTCGAATCAGTGGTGCTAACACAGGGTCACAAAGACAGGCTTGCCATAGTTCTAGGGTAGTATGCATCACGTTTGAATCAAGATCCTTGTGATAAATCGTAGACCACGCGCCTGTTGCGATCAATTTCCATCTGATTCTGAAATTCCGCGTACACGATTAAATTGAGAACTGCAGCAGTTGCAGTACCAAACTTCAGGTACAGGTTGACGTTACCCGTTCGATGGGGTATCAAATGGCTGGGATGCCCACTTCCCGCTGGCGTCAAATCAAAACGGAACAAGCCGTAACCGTTCTCCCAATCCTCTCTGTCAATGTCAAGGCCGTGACCGCAATTCATCTCTCCACTACCGGAGAAGAGGGTGTTGTAACCATCGATCTTTTTCCCGCCTCTCAGGTCCAGAGCAGAATAGGGCGTTTCTTCTCCGTTGACAGTCAGGCGAATATCTTGCAGACCAAACAACTGAAAATTGAAAGGATTTCTTCCCAGATTGCCGTTATAGGCATCATTTCGCACCATTCCGAAAATGATGCATTGGGGAATCAGTCCATGGAACAGGTCCGTCTCTGTATGATTTAACACCCCTTGAGGAATGATTTTGGCATGCGTGGGGGTTCTGGTTAACGTATAGATGGCTGGTAAAGCAGCGCTTCCCTCTTGACCTTGCATGATCTCTTTATGTTCTAGTTTCGTACTGTCCGCTACACGCACTGTGCGTATGCGAAGGGTGCTTGACACAATCTTTAGTTTGCAGTTGTTGGGAGTCTCACCCCCCATGAGCACAAAGGCGTCGCTGTTCAGATCCACCTTGACTTTAATTTCCAAACCATCCAGGAGTAACTTGTCCATATTAAACACGTCGCAAAGGGGTACTCCAACCAGCCCCACTTCTGCTCCGTTGTTGGTGAATGTTGCTCTTTTCACCAGACCCTGGTTATTGTCTGCTGTATTGTCTACTTCATCCATGTGCCCAGCAGTATCTTTGTAGTATAGAGCTTTGGTAAGGTACGATTTCTTAGCTTGTTCTGTAAAGTTTAATAATGTCTTGATGTAAGCATTGTAGGCTTGAGTGTCTGACTGTTCCGTCACTAACGTTTCGTTGATCTTGATGGTAAACTGTTTCACGATCGAATGGAGAGTGTTATTCACCAGAGTGTACTTTTTTCCTTCACCCGTGGCCGATCCATCTTGCTTGGTAATTTTTACCACCAACCGTAACTCGGTCTTGTTAATGTCAATGTAGTCCTTTAGGGGTTTGATCACAAACTCGATGGGATTGGTTCCCGTTTGAACTGGTTCATAATCCAACCATTTGCTACTGACGATTGACACATCAGTGACAGGTACTTGAAACAACTCCAAGCTTGAATTCCCACCAGGGGCTGAGAGAGGGTGTGCTGAAGCCATACTTAGTCAAAAATAGTCTTGAATGTCGAATGCGATGTTCTCCGTTTCTTGATCGGGTGAGTACTGAATGGTTTGGCTTTTATCGTACGCTTATATGCTCTCTTCCCACGACCTTGCTGTGTAATGTCATCAATGGTGCCCGTGAGTAAACTTTTTCCAGCCGCTTTGGTTCTCGATTTGGCAGCTGCCTTTAAAGGTTGACCATTCATGACGTCTTGAACAATTTGCATTCCTGTTTCCAACCCGGTATTGAGCAATCGCTTTCCAACATTCTTTGCTGTTGTTTTGAGAAAGGGTGTAGCTGTACGAAATAGGGAACGAAACATTCCACCTAATCCGTTGCCCCCTTGTCCGTAAGGGTGCGTTCCTCCATAGATACTTATGTCCCCCCTGCCTTGTTGTGGAAAGGGTATAACTTGTTGGTGATACGGGAAAAATTGATGGTTCATGGGCAACAACATGTTATAGAATTGCACGACGTCGAAAATGCAACGTTACACGTACAGTACCAGACACAAATGTTATCGGTTGACCAGTGTCTCCTCTTATATGGATGGCCACTGATGAAAACACAGATGTACGGAGTGAATGATAGGTTGGTTGCTTGACTTCTTCTGTCACCGTGTCACCCGGCTGACCTCGGGGTACCAGTATTCGGAGCATGTTAGCTTGGGCGTCTCCTACCACTTGGGACTCGATTAGATCTGAATACACGTACATGGTCTGAAAAGAGTGTCTCGACAACATTCCCCACACCAAGTCTTCTTTTCTGGCAAGTGTGTTTGTGGTCCTCAACAGTGTAATGCTTTGATCGGGTTTCAATTCAACAAGAGGAGAGCTCTGAATTTGGTACAAAGCAGGAAGCTGGTTCTTGTGATTTAAGTACCCTAGGGCACGGGCTAATGTCTTGGGCAGAGTCACGTACCAAGCAGTGGGCAACCTCAACTCGAAGTAATGTTGAGCTTTCTCGTGAATGTAAAAGCACTCGTTTCCTCCTAAACTTGTAATCGTTTCTTCACTTTTCAGATAAAGGTCCTTCAAAGCGTTATGAAGTCCCATCAACATACCATCTATTACGTCTTTGACCGTACGGTAAATACCCCTTGGGAGGTGAATGGACATTGACCAAGGAACAGGCCCTGCCTTACAAAGCAAAGTGTAAGACAGTTGATTGTTTCTCACATTTTGCCACGTGTATGGATAGATGATGCGGGTCATGGCCACTTCCCAGTCTTCACTTAGGTGCAGCTGGGACGGTAATTGCATCTTAAACTCGGACGGCTTGTTTTCTGGATACTGATCCAGGCTTGCATCACTAGTCAACACCATGTAAAAACTATTTGTCATGATGATCGACGACGAAAGTGTAATACCACGTTGACGATACCGTCTAGAAATGAAAGCCGTTGACCACAACCACCTGTTAAGTAGATTTCAACGGTTTGAAATATCTTTGTACGCAACGGTAGGTAGACAACATGTTCTTTCTCTTCGAGAACTGTTTCTCGAAATGTACCATTGGGTACCATTTCATGTAAGAGAGGTAAACGCTTGTCACCCACTTGCCAAGGTTCCACGAGGTTGGTTTGTACTTGCAAAAGCGTCTGTTTACACGGGCAGAGAGATAACGAGAAAGGAATGGTAAAAATGCCAGGAAATGTGATGGAGGTCTGAGGTGGTATAACACACCAATCGTAACCAAATTTATCTATTGGAATAAGGGAGATATCTTTGTTCAAACGGATCCCAGGCTTAACGGTATGTTGGTCCGTTATCCACCCAAGTGCACGAGCAGTTGAAACGGTAAACATAATCTCTTCCTCCAGAGAGTTCAGAGTTACATTCAATTCTTCGTCCACTGTTATTTTGGGTTTAGACGGCGAGTCATCATTGTTCAGACACTGTAGGATTCCCTCCGTAACATCCAGGGCTGTTCGGTACTTGCCCTCGGGTAAGGTGAACCGATTGAAGTTATCGGAGCGTCGGACTAAGACATGTGAATGCTGACAACCACCAGGAACGTCAAACCACGATAACGGATACACCATATGATGTAGTCCTACTTCCCAATCTTCTCCGTCTTTCAAATGAATTTGCTGAGGTAACGCCACGCGGTAAGAGGACTTAGAATTGGTCAGAAATAGATTGCTACTAGCGTTACTGGGAAGTGTTACATAAAAGTTGTTGTCTCCAGTCATGTCTGTTTTTGCAAGGCTACCAGTTGGTTATACGGAATCCAGCTGTCGTATTTCTTAGGCCAACCCTTCCAATGCACTAGCACTTCTTTGTTCGCCCCTTTTCCTCGACGTCTCAAAACTTTTTCAATGCGAAACAAGTGATGAGCTGTTTCTATCACTTTCTGCAACTCGAACTCATAAAAGGTGCCTTGAATCAAATCACCGTCTGCTTCCTTTAAACGGTATACAGGTGGATCCCTTGGAACTCTCTGGGCAACCGTAAAGGTCTCTTCCGTCCAGGATGGTAAGTAACCTTTCTCAAAGTTTCGCTTATGTTTACTAATCTTGACTTGATCTCCTACTTTGAATTTATACTTTGCTGGCTTTCGCTGATCCTGATACAAGGTTTTCCAGACCTCTCTTGCATTGTGCACAGTTACATCGGCAGGTTTCATCTTGATACTTCGGTGGAAATTCTGATTGTAATTGTCATTGACTAACCTGTCCAGTTTGTCCAAATAGTGGTATGAGCTAGTGGTGGTAAACATCCGCCACATTAATTGCTTCAAGGTGCGATTGAATCTCTCGACCACTTGGGCTTTGGTTTCGTTGTATGTCACGAAATGATGCACGTTCTCATTTTTGAGAAAGGTTTGAAAAACTTTATTCTTAAATTCGGTCCCAGCATCGGTTTGCAACTTTAATGGTTTTCGACCTTGCTGGAAGATATTTCTAAACGCTGCCACCAACGAAGAACCAGTCTTTGATTTCAGGGGAATCACCCAGGCGTACTTGGATAGGATGTCGATACAAGTCAGCAAATACTTGTACCCCTTATTCCATCGACTCAGACTTTGCATGTCCACTAAATCCGCCTGCCACTGAGCATCGATATCAAACACTAATACTCTGTTACGACGAAAGTGTTTTCGTGCCGGTTTGTGTAGGGTGTAACCGGGTTGGCCTTGGAGCCAACTGAGCACTTGAGAGCGTTTCAGTCCATACCGACGTGCTGCACGATACAATTTGTCGACTCCCCCTAAAGCAGAAGGACGGTCCACTTCATAATACAGTTTCTCTAATAGTCGGTTCATCTGATTGCGGGTCATCTTCTTCTTTTGTGTTTTTCTCTTCGTGATTGTCGATGTCATCTTTCAATTCGATGTGTACTTCACCACCACAACATGCAACTAAACATCGCATTCTCTGACAAATGTCACTTAAAGAAACGGTAGGCGTTGAACTTTCACACAGACGACTTGCAGCACTGCCCATAGTTGAAAACCAAATGATTACAAAATGTTCGTCCACAGGCTTTTTATAATCTGCCACGACATCCACCAGACAGAAGGATAATGTGTAGGATAGGCACTCCTTAACTTTAGATGGAATTCATATTGTTCAGTGAACTTGGCGTTACACTGATCCATGTAAAAGTAAACACTCAATAAGCGACCCGAGTTCATGGGATCTAGTTCATTCAAAAGAACTGACCACTTTTCACAAGGTAAGGGATGCCATGTGTATCGTGAAAAACAACGTCGAGCACAAGTGCGAACCAAGAAGAAGTAAACCCTATCCATGTTGACGCGTAAGTGGAAATGACAAGTTTCCCCGTTTTATTTTATAGTCATTCAGCCCTAGGACAGGTCCCTTGCTTTTCTTCTCTTAATAGAAAAGTGAAAAATTGATTCTAAGATTTTTCGACCTTGTTAAAACTGGGGGGTGACTTAATTCGACCATGTTAAAACATCAGGGCGACTTTTCTTGACCTTGTTAAAACAGGGGGGTCACTATTCGACCATGTTAAAATGTGAGGGCGACTTTTTTCGACCTTGTTAAAACGCAAGGGCGACTTTTCTCGACCATGATAAAACATCAGGGCGACTTTTTTCGACCTTGTTAAAACGCGAGAGCGACTTTTTTCGACCTTGTTAAAACGCAAGGGCGACTTTTCTCGACCATGATAAAACATCAGGGCGACTTTTTTCGACCTTGTTAAAATACGAGGGCGACTTTTCTCGACCTTGTTAAAACGCGAGGGCGACTTTTCTCGGCTTTGTGTGGGTACATTGCTGGCAAAGGTTTGCTTCTTACTATTAAAGTGCGCCCTGGCTTTAGTTGTTTCCAAATGCGGGCTTTACGAAGCACAAGCACTTTTTGTTATAGCGTCTTGTTAACGAAATAAAGTGTTTGAAATTGCTTGAAAGAAATGCGGTTGACTTTTATCCATTTCAAATTCACTGCATTTTAAGTCTCTGTATTGTGTGTTTAATTGTCAAGTCCGTGTCATTCATCATCATTAGTCGTGCGCTTCAAATGATTGTTTCAAACAACTTAAACCGACTCTTGTTTTAATACCTATAATTGAGAGTTGAATCAAACCACTTTAATTTAAGGCGGCCCCAAGGGTGCTTTTAAGACCTCGAGGAAGCGAGATGCCCGTAGGAACCGAATACAACTTCATAAAAAAAGACTGTTACGGTAAAAATGATTTCGGTCAACTTTGAGAAAAGATGTTTGTATTCTCGCCTCAGTGACCACAATAACATGTTCTGCAGGTGAATTGTTTGACTGAAATTTGCATATAACAATAACATCTAATGAACTATTCTTTTCGGCGAGGTCCCTCTGCGCCGCTGTCTATTCATTTATATTCACATTACGCTGTGTGTCTCTGTAATATTAAACATTTCATAAATAAACTGAACTAAACTGGAACTGCATTAGCTTTCAATCTTTCCATCGCAATCGAAGATGGTTCTCCGTTGGCGCTTTGATTCAAGTTTTCGCCTTTTTCTACGATAAGCCAAGGCAAAACTCGAAATCAAAAACCGTGTTTACTTCTGATTTCACAATGAGAGCGAAGCGCGTGGTTCTGCCGACAAAACGCCGTGTGATAAGTTTGACAAATTCATCTTCCATGTAGACTTTATAAATTCATTTTGATCAAGCACGCAAAACATTCGTTTGATTTCATCATTCGGATAAGAATACACTCTACACACTCGAATTACAAACTTAGTATAATTCGTTGGTTCACGCTCAACATTCTTGTTTACATTTTCATCTGATCTTTGAATTAACACATTCATTCCCGCTAGTTTTTTCGATTAGAATCAATTTTATTTTTCAAGACCTCATCACGCCCGTGTTTCTTGAGCAATTAAAGAGCTGACGATGCGTGACAAGCCATGGAGTTGAGAAACAATCATCAAATCCTTTTTTTCAGCAAAAACAATCATGTCACTTAGTCAACAAAATACACTTGATACCATACGTCATCCCTTTGACTGACTTGTCAGCAAAAAACACTCCTTGATACCTTACGTCATCGTATCAAGCATTTTTTTCTTTGATCTTCCTTTGTTGTCATTGTTTTTTTTTTCTCAAGTTTGGTCTTGCATCATACCCCTTTGATATCCCATGACCTTGGCATGACGTCACCTTCCTAAGACCTTTGGTATTGCGAAATCCTAGACTTTGACCCTTACGATGATGTCATACCCTGCTTCCTGCCCTCGTGCTGTGCACGTGATAATTTGCATGTCTCTTTTGTTCTCTATCCCTAGGGAATACTCACCCCATTGTTCTTTTAATTTATTCTTTTGTCTGACCCAAGTGACCCCCTTTACTACTAAAGTCGAAATCAAATCCACGTACATTTGTAGGAATTGTCTGTGCGCGCTGAAGAAACGCAGGTCGCTCTTGAAGAATCTTCACGAAGTGAACAGCTCAATTCAGAAGATTGTCCAGTCGAAGAAGTGTTCCACTATTCCATTAACAGTCTCAACGCCTTCCTCAAACCAGCTCAGCGACTCCCGAGAGCAAGCTACAAAGCGTGTTGCCTTAGAGGATTTTGGAGCGTCTATGACATCTGTGGATAACGAAGAAGATAACAGCACGTTGCCAAATAGAACATCGTTAGATCAATGGCCAAGTACGCTCACGTCAACACCTTGTAAGAAGAAAAATTGTCCTGTCGCTTTTGCTGCGGTGGTTGGACCTGTTTCGCCGATTCCTGCTCGTGAACCAGAGGAAAAGAAGACTCGTGTGCAAGTCACTGTCGAATGGCCTAGCCGAACAAAAGGGAATACTCTTCACGAAAGAATTAGAGTCACCCGGCAAGATGCTTTGTCGTGGAACATACAAGCAAATTGCTGGAGCCGTATGGAAGAATCCAATTTTAAGGAAATATATGCAGCAGTTGTATCTGGAGGAGGTCGATCGTGAGTGTACTGCTATGTGTTCATTAAAGAATCCAAGCTGTCTCAGATCGCCCAGCAAGAAAGACCTTCAGTCCTTTTCGTTCAAGAAATTCAACAGCGAACTTGAATCAAAAGCACCATTGTTTAGTGCGGTACTGTGGACTGCAAGTATAAGAGAAAGCAAAAGGGACGATGAATTCTGGATGCCATCTGAACATTCCCGCACTTTATGCTCTAGCGACTGTTTCGGCATCCTAGATCACGCTTCCACCACCTTCCAACTCAAGATAAAAGAAGCCATTCATATTCAATGGGAAAAACCTACACTTAGTCATCAATTTTATCATGTTAATTTAAAACTTTCTCTGTAATAATTTACATTGCCATGGTTCCTTTTGTTCTTACACTTAATTAGCAATTTGTTTCACACTGTATATTCAACTCTGTACATACATACATGCACTTTATTTCCACTCGAATTATCAGAGTAGCTCTATTGAGGTAATATCTTCGAAAAAGAAAAATACATAAATCAGTTAAATTATAATGAAAACTGCTACAATACAATAACTAAAACTATAACTAAAAGTTCATTTCCTTTATGGCTTTCTTATAATCTTTAAATGATGTCATTGTTCTCATACTGTCTGGGAGCGAATTCCAAAATTTTGCAGCTTGATATCGGATGCACTCAAGTCCATAATTTGTTGTTCTCGGTATACGTAAGGTCAGAATATTCTTACCTCTTAATGAATAACTGGAGTTACGAAAAACGAATAGTGCTTTTAGATATCCAGGATACGTAGAAACAAATAAGCTCTTGAAAACTACCATAAGAATTTTGTGAAGTCTTCCAGTGTATAAAGATGCTATCTTTGCTTTCTTTAACAGTTCATCATAACTAGACAATGAATCGTTAAAAATAAATCGTAAAATACGTTTGTTCAAAGACTCCAGTTTATCACAATTTCTAGTGTCAGAAAAATGCCAAATGAGAGAGCAATATTGAAAGTGTGGTAGGATAAAAGCCTTGTATAGACGTAGCATGACATTACTAGTCATGATATCTTTAAATCTCTTGAGAACACTAAATTGTTTGTTGACCTTCTCACATATCTGTGAGATGTGACGATTAAAGCTCAAATCAGTACTTTGTACTGATTTAAACTGAAGATGACAGACGTTTCTGTCGAAACATGTTTTTAAAAAGTGTCGTGTTGTTTCTGAAAATTCCAAAGTTCATGAGAAAAATGAAGGTAGCAAATGTTAATTTATTGAATAGTAACATTAGAACTGCCCTTTTATGGTAAAATGTCTGATCATAGACTAATTTATTCCACGCTTCTCTTTGCCGACTGGGTTCCCTCAGAGTAACCACAGGACACTCGTATTATTACAGAAAGTTGGATGAATTTGGGAAAGAATATGCTGCATCTGTTGAGAAAAAGGTAAAAGATGAGACAGCACGACTTCATAAACATCACCAAGCACCGACTGGGACACCATTTGGCACCAGGTTTCCTCCTCTACAGTCTACTGTAATTACTGCTGACAAGGGAAGAAAGTTGGTGTTCGATAACTTCGACTTCAAGAAACAAGTTCACAGTATGACTGAACAGCATCAAAATATAGATGTCCACTGGGTTACACACTTGTCAGTGAAAAATCGTGTCTCAGGAAACCACTTGTCGAGTGCGAAGCCTGCTGCAGATGCTGTTATGCAGATGGAGAATGGTGTGTGTTTACCAACTCGCCATGAGCACCACCTGCAAAGGGAAAACTACATAACTCTTACTGAGAGAGCAATTGTGGAAATACCCTGTTTGGCATTTCTCAACCTGTGGTCTGTAAGCACATACCACACCAATACAGCAAGGAAATGGCTGAGAAATCAGAAATGGTATTACATAGTGATTAAAAATGACTTACAGGCATACTTGGGAACAAAAAAATAAATTCAGGCCCATCAAAAGCCAAAGTCACAGAACAGTCAGAAAAAGTAAAGATGGGAAAAGTCACTTTAATTTTCTTCTTTTGAAGTCTTGTTGTTTTCATGTTCCAGGTACAGCAAAAGTTAGAGTTTGAAATTTTGCAGTAGTAAGATATAATTAAGTATAAATATGCCCCCCAGAAATGATGTAGAAATGATAGATAAATCCTACAAAACCGATTACGTACATAGATGGCTGATCTTTGACAGTTTAAATTGAATGGAATTCTTCGATCTTGCAATTTTTATCGGACCGCCGGTCATTTAGTGTTTTTAACACCTTCGCCGGCAGTTGACTTGAACTAAAATTCAATACGGTTCTTCCAATAAGCCCAGCATTAAGCAAGCGCTAGACTTGAGATCTAAAAATCATTTCAGGATCGCTTGACTTTTCCTAATCGACATACGATGATTTGGTTTAGCCAGGATTATTTGATTCGACATTTTTAGAAAAATCTGGGACTGCCGGCCATTTAGTGCTTTTAAAACCTTGGCCGGTTAGCAGCCGTGAAGCGGGCGTAAATTTTCGAATGATTTCTTTTTGGGCATTTCGAGCGAGCTAAAAGAACCCTTGACACTTCTTTGACATAGCAAGTCGGGCTGCAAACAATTATAATACCTAGCGCTTGAGACAAAATCTCGAAGTCAAGCTATTCCTCGAAAGAACAGCTGACGGTTCGGCTTCTTCACACAGCCATCTGTCATAAAACTTATGTAAACGCGTAAAATATCGACACATATCGAATCTCAGAGTCAAAACTGGGGCAAAAAGAGGCCAATTTGAACGAGTTTTAGCCTACAGTTTCCTTACTTGTGAGACTTTGTTACCGGAAGCAAAAGCAAATTCTTCTAGTAGATCCCAGTACTAAATCGTACTTCGATACTAGTTACCAGTCGACAACGGTAAGTGGCAGCCATCTTGAAGTGGGCGTCAAAAAAAAATTGCCCGGAACGTGGCCTCTTATAAATCCAACATGGCGGGTTGTGATGCGTGATCAATCTCGTTCCCAGAGGTCGCGTTCCGCTAGTTTCTTCCGGGTGTGAAACGAGGACCTCTGAGATAATCCATTTCAGCGCAACAGGATTCTTGTTATCGGCTCAACTGCACAGGTGTGAACTCATTTGGTAAAATGGCTGCCGAAATGGCTCAGAAACCGCAGATCTCGTAGGCTATGTTCCGCGAAGCTATTAGGTTTTGTTTGGAAAAACTTGGACAGCCAGAGCTGGAATTAAAACAGGAGCAACTTGAAGCCATAAAGGCAATCTGTGCAGACAAAAATGAAGTCTTAGCAGTGTTACCTACGGGGCTTGGTAAATCTTTGACTCAACTCAAAATTTTACTAGCTGCGTTTGATTTCCTTCGCGATCGTAAAGGAGGACTTCATACTAGTAAGCAAAAAAATGGCTCTGTGGTAGTCGTGGTTTCCGCGTTGAACGCATTAAGGAAGGACCAAGTTAAAAAGCTGGAAATATTCCTTAATGTTTGTGTGATTCAAAGAGTCGCGACAGAGGATGGAGAAAATTAATAAGCTTTCTTTACATGAAAATGCACGAAAATGCAGTTTGTTGTTCGGACACCCAGAGGTGTTCGTGGATAACAGGAATGTGTCCAAGCAGTTGTTATTGATGAGGCTCATTTAGTTCTGCAATGGTATGTATAAAAATACTACGCTTGCTGCTTTTCTAATCGATGTTGATACTTGTAGGCAATAATAAGCTTCTAGTTATTTAAAACAAAGAGTAACTTCAAACTTGATTCAGTTGTTTCAGACTTATTTTATTTGACCTGTGCCATATATTTTTACGTTGGGTAAGAAGCTCATATTTACTTGAATTTGGTATTATCAACAGAGTTGATAAATGTAAACAGGGATTCCGTTGCCGCTGATAGAAACTTTGATATCTACTTAAGAAAGCCAATGAAGTTTCCGAAATTTCCCAGGTATATTTAAGAGCCGTATGAAAGGAATTAACCGAGGTTATTAATTGATCGAGTTCTTTTGTGCTGGGTGAAATAGCGCCGATGCAACGGTTTATGTACCAGTGTGCACTACAAACCTACAGATTCTCACAGTTATTTGTTGTATTCATCGCCACATCCATCACATGTCAAGAACTCCATTCCTTATTCTCAATTTCTTAGTCTTCGACGTCTATGTATTGATGACTCTGATTTTTCCAGCAAATCAGAGGAGATGTGCCAGTTCTTTGAAAAACGTGGCTACCCTGCCTCTGTGGTCAAAGCGGGCCATTACTGCGCCCAACAATTTGATCGACAGTCAGCAGTACAAACGTCACAAAAGGATAAGAACGACAGAATTCCATTCACCCTCACTTTCCATCCTCATAATCATGTTGTCAAAAGTATCATTGTTACTAACTTCAAATTACTCCAAAATGATCCCGAGACTGGTAGAATCTTTTTGCAACCTCCACTAATTTCATTCAAACGCGCCAAATACGTCGGCAACTTTTTAGTTAAAAGCGCATTTAAAACTAACGAGCAACCCAGCACTTTCAAATGCGCGCGCTCACGGTGTAAAACTTGTCAATTCATTCTTAACACTAGCAAATATCGGGACCTAAGCGATCTGTTAAGATCACTGATCGTTTCACATGTACCTCCCCAAATGTCATTTATTGCCTAACCTGTACGTTATGCAATACATTATACATTGGCGAGACAGGAAGACGACTAGGCGACCGATCCCACGAACACCTTCGCGATGTTGAGAAGAATGACAAAGATGCATCTAAGCCAGTCGCTCGTCATTTTAATCTCCCTAACCACTCAAAACAACACATGGCTATCTGCGGCCTTTCCCTACATCAAGGTACGACAGAAAGCCGCAAGAATCTGCAACAAAAATTCATCTTCCAAATCGGTACCCTTAATCCCCACGGTATTAACGAACGCTTTTCATTTAACTAATGTTTCCTATTTTTCACGTTGCCATGTTACCACCAATAACGTAGCTCCTACTCCACTATAAAAACTACACTCAACTCATAATTCCTCGATTCGCTCTGACGAAGGGCTAACGCTCGAAGCGTCAGCTTTTAGAATCCCTGTACGGTGGTCAATTTACATTTATCAACTCAGTTGATAATACCAAACTTTTGTGTACTACTTCCCCACCGACGCAGCACCACTTTCTTTCTTTAGAAACTACCCCATTTATTCATATTTATTTGACTTCCCTTCCTGGTTAATAGATTACCACTTCAGTAGACTGCCATATTATCTAGGTTTAGTCATCTTTGATTTCGTGGGAGGGAACCTAAGTTTTACAAGCGCCATGGTATTTATTAGGTTCCTTCGCCATTTCTTTTGTTCTATTTTTTGTACGTTAATCACTAATCTTGTATATTAATCATTGTAAGTTCATTGTGTATGGCAAATAAATAAATGTGAGGAGAATTAAAACTTTGTTGTTGTTGTTCAAGGTCTACATTTAGGCCAGCATATGGGAAATTAGTTTTCTGAGTAATTTATTCCCATTAATACCAGTTGTGGCTCTGACAGGCACTGCAACCAAAAGTACAAAAGGTGGAACAATGGAATCACTGGGGTTGTTTAACCCACTGGTTGTTGAGTGTAACCCAGTCAGACCAAATATCTATTATGATTCTCTGTCCAGACAGGGGTGATGAGAAACTGAACTCCATTTTGGACCCTATTGTCACTCAGTTGAAAGCTCTTAAGTTTCAGACGCCAATAACCCTAATTTATGGGAGCCTTGAAGTTATCTCCGAGTGCTTCATTTACTTCAGCGCGAAGATGGGCCAAGACCAATATTATCCAGCAAATGCTGAGCCCCTGGCAAAAAACAGATTATTCATACAACACCATGCACAGTACCCAGAAAATGAATGTACAAGAATTGTTGAGGAACTAGTGAAGGGTACTTCAACTCACCGTGTTCTATTTGTAACAATTGCTTTTGGTCTGGGAATAGAACACTCGAAAAATTGTCCACATTGGAGTTCCATACACAATGGAGGGATACTGCGAAGAAGTGGGTAGAGCTGGAAGAGATGGTCTTCCAGCCAGGGCTGATATTTACTTTAATTAATATGACATATCAAAATGAAGGAAAAACATAACAGATGTTATGAGAAACTATGTGCAATCAAGGGAATTTAAAAGAAAATTAATACTAAGTTACTTTGACCAAAACGTTCCTGCTATCCAAGGGCCTACACACATTTTCTGTTCACAGTCTTGTCTGCACTTGTGATGATTGCCAGCTTGTAAGAGCTGCAGATGACCTGAACTTTACAGGAACTATTTCCATTGATCAACTTGGTGATATCTCTAGCAATCCATTGGGTGATGAGGCCTCCTTCAAAGTTGACGTTCGGGAAGATATTAAAAGAGACCTTATTTGTTACCGGCATAAATTGCAAGGGGAACTAAGTAGGAGCACAGTTGGCAGTATGGCCTTCACAAGTGGCTTTCTAATTTCTCTCATCGATTTAGTCTTGAAACACTTACCAGAATTAACATCTGTTGAAAAAGTGGAAGAAATTCTTCTTGAATATAGTCGTGAGATTGCCGGAAACATTTTGGATATTATCCAGCAGCGTATAGCATAGCATGAAAATGCTAAAATTGTAGTTTCTCAATATTATGATTGTGAGTAAAAGGTTTTATGGTGTAGCCAAAACTTGATAAAGGGTCAAGGTCACACATAAATTGAGGGGCTGGGGGCATAACCGAAAATGTAGTGAAAATGATAATAATCAACAGAAGGAAACAAATTTATATGAAATGTTGTCAGTGACAGCCCCAACTATTCATGTTCACCGGTTAAAACAGTTAAAATATTTTACTTAAGGCTAAGGAGTGTAGTAATATTAGCTTGGTCTTATCTACTGTTCTGGCCTGGATACACTTAACACCCCTGACCTAAACTAATCCATCTCATCTAAAATGTCCTAAGACCTAACCTCACTATTACGAAGACCAGCCTTTGCTAGAATTACTTCACTCTGACTTTGTTGAACAATAGGATAATTCTGCAGCCAATTCGGTAGAGTTCTTGGTCGTTGTTCCTGAAGAGTTTCACAAGCCTTTTCTTTGGGGTAAATAGGAGTAAACATCTGCAAGCTCCTCCGGACAGCAGGAACAGATGATCCATGTTGGTTCACATCATTCTGTTTACCGGGTTTGGCCACACGTGACTCCAATACCGATAGACTTTCAGTTGTTTTTTTTTTACCCCTCTTAAATATCAGAGAGGCCTCTTGATTTTCCCGCGACTTCAGACACAGACTGATAAATTCCGAAAATTGGTTCACACGGCCATAACAATTTCTGCAAATTTTCCCAGGAAATCCATCGCCGACAAAGGTATTTAGCCCCGTGATTTGTTCGAAATGGTTTTAAAACCTTTCATTTTATTGTTCTTAACCTCTAAATTGCATCATCTACAAAGATGATAATGACTTGATGCTGCCTTGACCGGCGTCTTGTCCGCCATTTTGAGCTATTAAAACTACTGCTCATGCTCAGTTTTCAGCCCGTCAAAAGTTGCGCTAGCTCTGAAATGGATTATCCCAGAGGTCCTCGTTTCCCTCCCGCAAGGGACTAGGGGAACGACCTATGGGAACGAGATTGATGCGTGATGCAATCTATGATATTTTCCGCGGCTGCGCAAATACGTCGGAAGTGAGCTTTGTGACAAACAACGGCGACGAAGAAGAAGAAGAACGGACGACAGATTTAGACTCGGGTCTTCCTGTAGGAGAAATAAGGTAGCAGTGGGTAAAAGAAAGTCATTAGAACGATTTCTGGTTCTCCAGTACTCTTCGGAACGAAGTCGTAATGGAAACAATATTCAGAAAATTAGAAGACGGTATTGGTGTCCCTCGTATTGGTGTCCCTTCTAAGGGCACCATAATGGCAGCCTCTAAAATGCAGTACAAAAAATAAATCAGATAAATAAATCAATTCTTTCAAGAATTCTCGAGATGGCAATTTGTATAGGTAATCGCATGGGGCCGAGTAAAATTAAAGATAAAATATCACGCGTGCTTTTCAATTTCAGCAACTTCTGAAAACACAAGTGATATTAATCCTTAATTTTACGAGGACCCATTGCAATTACTTGTTGAAAACATAGAGGGCAAAATTTTCTTAACACTGTTGAGGCATCCCGAAAAACAGTCAGCCAAGCGGAGGTAAGACACTCGTTCGCCCGCAAGCAAAACAACTAACGAACAGACAAGCAAGTCAACTTCTTCTTTGCGTCCAAAACGAGTATAAATGATTGTTATTTACATCCACTTGAGAGAAAAATACGATTTCTATTCCTGAACAAAAGTAACTACGATTAAACCAAATGTTGAGCTTCAATTTATTTTGTCACCTGTGATGTAGAGATTTTTACCACTTGAAAATACGCATCTACTTCAAAACACGCTTCCGCTTCCAAAGAAATAACTTCACCAAGTTTGAGCTACTCGTTCTTCCCATCAATGGCAAACTGTCCTGTGACCTTTTTTGGTGATTGGCAAGATGCTGTGGTAAAATGAAAACCCTTGACGAAAGGAATCATTTTGTTTTTCAACCACACAATCCCACTACGACGGGCGCCCGCCTGCCACGAAATAACTATAGTACCAAAATGCCCCTATCCTCTTCTCCTCTTTAAAGGCTGAAGCTCTGGATTCTGGAAACCAAGGAATAGTTTTCCCACCCTTCCAAAGCAAAATCCCTGACGACAAGTTTTTAATTTTATTCCATTTTTGCTTATTGCTTGACAGTAGTGGCACTTATTCTATGGTGCCTCCGGCACTGATTGTCATTTGCATAAGGCAGAAAAAGAAACAAGGTTTCCGGTTTTCTTACGGACAGCCTTTCTAATGCAACGATGTATTCTTTTAGCATCCGCTCAGATCTTCTTTCCTTGTATTGTAATGACCGAGCAAGAGGGCGGCGTCGTACTTAAATTAGCCGTGTACAACGAAATATATCGCGTAAATCGTGGTTTCTGGTTCATGGGACACGCTCTATTTGTTCAGTCACGCTACACAAGCGCTTTAAATGCCTTTTGATAGCGTCCGATCAGGCGACATCGAGTACAACTCAAATTTCGGAACTGCGTGGTCTTTCAAAGCCGGGTTAATCCCACCATGTCATTTTAGTGATCAAACAGGAACTCTACGTCAAACTACGTATATGAAAGGCAGTTATAAGCACCTATCGTAAATTTCCGGATATGTTAGAGACTGCGCTAAAATATACTCACATTGAACAAGTTAGCACATCTTGAAAGAGATAATTCGTCGTGCGCCATCAGCGATAAAACACTAGACCAATGTGTTTTTTCTCAGGAAGGATTTCTTTTTCAGTGTTGTTTCTACAATAATTATTCACTTCCTGATCGCTTTCGTAAAGGAAGAGAATGGTTTACAAAATTGTGTCTAGTTCAAAAACATAACCTTTTAAGACAGACGTGCAAAATGCCACCACATTTGACGATTAGTTACCTTAGGTTAACGCCTTTGATTGCAGAGAATTAAACTCTCTGAAAAAATACCCAGGGAACAAGCTCTACCTTTGGTTCGGTCAGCTTCAAGATTCCCCAAACGAAAATTAAGAAGGGGTTTTCCCTCAATTGTTTTAAGGATATAACGTAATGGACTGGAGAAATTACATTGTTGTAATTTACGTATATACGATTTCAACAAAAGCATATGTCATGCATAAAGGCCAAAATTTTTCGAGTTAAATCCATGTCGCACTTCAAGTTTGCATTCTTGTGGATCGAGAATTAATTGCATTTCAGGGTTGACTGGGTAAAAACCACAATTTATTAGTCGTTCCATGGCACTGTTTGTTTTTCTCATCAAGATTCGCGTAATAGCTGTTTCCAATGGCCGGATGTTCCGGGTCACTTCGCCTATCAGTTGCTGATGCGGCATGTAATTTGCCAAACGGAAGTGCTTTAGCTTTTGGAAGTCTTGGGAGAGTGTTGAAATCAAAGATCACTGTACTTTGCAGTAATCAAATCTTTCCTTTGATTCGCGATCAAGTTTATAGTATCTCGTCTGGTATTTTACTATCACGAATGCTCTGTTTCTTTGGTCACAGTTTCGCATCAGGCAGGTGCAAATTGTAACAACAAAATAGAGTCATAATAAGGTCTAATTAAAGTTATATCGAATAAAGAGTAAATTACACTTTAAGAATGCGCTTCTTTGGGAAAATCCAAGATCGGATTTTTGATCTAAGATCATGCGGATTCTTTACTAACAAAGAAACGAAAAATCCAAAAAGGGATTTTTGTCTAAACACAGCGTGCTTGATGCTTTTTTTGAACGAAGACCTCCTCGTGGACAATTTACCCCAGCAGCAGCTCCTTCTAGGACCATAAGATGAAGCAGTAGCATTGAAAGACATCTATTTTTCATTTTGTTCTCTTTATTTTATATGCGTTCTATATTTTTAATATTTAATCCATATTATTTTTTCGTTCCGAGTGGGATTTTTTATTTTCGTTCTAATTAGTATGCAACGTGATCACATGACCGCGATACACTTATTCCATTCCTCCAATTTGGCTTTCGGTCACATGGAGGAAGAACGTAACTGTCTACTGCTTGTCGTGCGGCCGCAGATGCCTTAGAGATTTTAAGTAATTTGAGACCGGGTTTTACGAGAAATGTTATACCTCCGATGAATTCAACGGCACTCTCTGTCAGTCAGCCAAACAACGCGGATCGCCAGGTGAACAACGAGAAACTTCAGTCGAACGAACGCTCGATGTCGCCAGCTTCAAGCAGTTCTATTCAAGCTCGGCTTCCGACCCTCTTTCCGACGGTTGGCTTGAACCGAGGTAGTAGGAAAAGCACTAGTAGAAGACCAGCAAGGTCAAAGCAGGACATTAAGTCGACCAAAGGCCGCCCATCCAAGGCACTTGTTTACAAGGATCTAGTCCTTACTCCCAGTCCCAAGATCAACAAAGTGCCTACACATACAACCCGACTTCAGTTAGAAGAGAGAGAACTTGTCTGCCACGAGTTTCCCTTTGACAAGAGCTGGGATGTAAATTCCCTCAAACCTGCTATATTGAATCGGTTTCCAAACCTTTTGCTATTTGAATATGTCAAGGTGGGGAACTTTCCGCTTGTGTTATAAGTTAAGCTTAAACATTGTGTGACGTTTAATGCAGTAACAATAATATCATTGTCGTTCAGTTTGTGCATTTGTTGTCGCTGTACAGCGGTACAACTATACAGAAAGGAAATAAAAAAATATGGCACAGAAATGTAATGGATGTATTGTATATTAAGGTTGTTTGAAAATTGACTGGAAAGGCGCGCCATAAAATTCTTTATTGAGCAATCACATTACTGAAGGCTTGACGGTTAACGTCAACTTCTGGTTCGCCGTTTTGCTCAAGAGGAGCCGGACGAAAACGAGTTTAGTTTCGCGTGATCAGCGAAAATTGAAAGCTTTCCTCTCTGCAAGATCAAAGATCGAGTGAAACAGTTTTGCTTTATTTCCAACTTTTATTGAAGGTAAATAGAAAATGCCCAAAGCATTTCACTGAAACAGAAAAACAACCTTAACACTCACCTTTGTTTTCGGGGTTGTCGATCTTCACTCGTCTATGTATTTCATCAGAAGTTTACCCCTTGCTCTATCAAAGACAAACTTCAAACATCGCTTAATTTGTCATAAAATCAAAATTGATATTTTATTCAAGTTTCCTGTAAGATTTATCTGAATATCTATAAAAACAAAGACTAACTTAATATAGATAACAATTCTCACTTTTCCGGCAAACACGAAACCAGTCGCTTTCACGAAGAGGCGGCAAACGAAAAACTGCAAACGCGGGAAAATCGTGTGGTTGCGTGGTATCATTTGCCGTTTGCTTTTGCCGTAGTTCGAACTCTCTCTAATATTGCGAATAATTAAAACTGGGAAGATAAATTAAGGTAATTGTGATCTTCGAGGATCGATAAATGATGACAAGTTTAAGCACAGTCACGTTTCATTGCTTTTTGTGATACACTTTTCAGCCTGATTAACAAAGCTTGCCTACTTTCCCACGCTTTGAATGCGGCTGTAGCTGAATGTGACAGGATTACCTATGTAAAGTATGGCAAAACATTCTCTTCTCAAGGTATTGTTTCCAACCCTGGAGCTTATCGCAACAACAAAGAGGCCTCCGAGGCTGAAACAAATCTTCAGCGAAAAGCCAAGTATTAAAGTACGCTTGCACGCTTAATACCAGGATAAGATGCTGGTTTAACGCAGTGTAGCTTAATTTGAAATATTTTTTGTTGTGTCAGCAGTACTTAATCGACAATACACTCACTTGCATGATTGAACACCTGACTGAAGACGCGTACCGCCTTTTGCAGTAATAGATACCAACGATTGTCAGTAATTAGCCTTTTTTTTTTACAGCTGTTTCGGGAAACGTTATCCTCACGAAAGCCAAATGGCGTACGCAACAATCCCGTAAGGTAGTCTGGGACACATCGATTGGTCGTCCGAAATTTTCTTGCTTTACTTAGCGTTGGATACGTTATCGGCGGTATGTGAAGAATATATAGCCGCCATCCGTCATCTGCGATGTATCCTAAAATATTGCTTGTCATCGTAGGTATTTACTGTTTTCCGAAGCAGCTGTATGATTCTGTATGACACCTGATATGATACGAATTTCACACTGAAAGGTAACAAGAAGGAACAATAACGAAGCATTCAGAACGGGCAATTCAAAGATGTCTTAGCTGAGCTTTTTGGCCGCCCCCTCGTTGAATCTTTGTTCCACTTCCTCGGCCGGCTGGCAACCCGTCATTCAAAACCACGTCCTTACAGAAAGTTTTAGATCAACACTGATAACCAACTTTGTTATTATACGATACCTTTGCCAGTGCGACTGCCACTTATTTTGCTGTAACCATAAAAAGCCAGGAATGTATTTTTTTAATCACAGGATCACGGGACTTAAGTTTATGTTTCCAAAATTAAAACACATAGGAAGGGTGTGCCATATTAAATAAATGGAGTTTCACATCCGGTTCGAACTCCATCGAGGAAACCGATAATCTGGTTCACTGAAAATAAATGTGACTGATCAACATTGTTTTCTTCGATTAACTAAAAAATAAAAATCAATTACTAAGAAAATCTCAGGACTAAAACTTTGTCGAAAGTGTCATTTTTTTTCCCAAAAAAATCTTTATCCACATCATATCACCCCGATGACTTAGCAAATAGACTTGGTTTCACTTGAAATAAAAATATAATAATAAAATGATAATATAACAAATAATTTGACATAAAGTTTATTTCAGGAAAAATTCTAGATATAGATATATTCAGATTTCCTCAGGCTTAATCTACAACTGATACAGAATTGAGATATTTGAAGAGCATCCGTTTGGAGTAGAGAAAATTGAAACACTTTTAAGACTTATCCAAAAACTGAAAATTTGTTTTAAAAATCGTGAACAAAGAATCACATGAAGTGACTAATGCGATCCTCTCTAACCTTATACTGTATTTATACTTTATTCTTATTTTTTTTTCAAAGCAAACCTAAAAAGAGATTTCCAATTTGAACTACTTTAATTTGAGTCAAGGAAAGAAAGACCCCGATATACTTTACGGGTCACACGTATAAACAAATCCATAAAAAAAACCCGGGCGCTTTTTACCAATGACATACATTATACTCGCAAATTGGAAGAGGAAGCAAAAAAAAAGGAGTTCCTCAGTTGAACTATTTTCGAGTCCAGAAAAGAAAGAAGCGAAGTTAGCAGTTAAAATTAATAGGTCACGCGTATACGGTAATGTAGCTTTTATCTGCAAGACCGTGATCAGTAATCAAAGTGGAAGAGGAAGCAAACCTATAAAAAAAAGACTTTCGATTTACATTTGAACTATTTTTTGAGTCTCGAAAAGAAACAAGGCGAAGTTAACTGTTATACTTAATATAATAGGTCACTCTTGAAAACAAATGAAAACAGTATATTCTGAGAGACAAAATCATCTGGTAGAGAACACACTTTCTTAAGTGTCTTAAAGAACATTACAGGTTTCGACTAAGCGGAGTTAAACGCGCGCCTCTACCTGCTACATAAATTAAGCGACCTATTATTATCGGCTGGGAACATCCCCAATATGTTGCGACAAACTCCGCAATTGTTAAGAGAGGGTTTAAATTGAAGCCCTGCCTAACTTGAACAAACGACACAACAAGTGACTTGTGGATATTTTTCAAGAACATGGATGTTATTAAGTGGATGGTAAGTTCCTTTCATTCTTTCTTTTTTTCTCTTATTTCTAAGATATTAAAAACAAGTAAAACTTCCCTAAGATAAGCTGAATTTTATAACCGGATTTGTAGAGGAAAATATGGTCGATAGCTTATATATAGTAAGTTAACTGCTCGTAAAACATTCATTTATTTCTTCTTCTTTACTTGTCCCTGCTCTTTGGGCCTTTTTTAATTTCTCCACATCCGCCAAGTGACTACACTCTTTTTGTGTAAAAATTTATCATTTTTAAGAATATTGAATGGAGCAAAGCTGAAATGTGCTTCTTCGGGTTTTCAAGTGTCTGCGGAGAGAATTTAGATAATTTACTTGTTTTGTTTTGAACGACTAGTAGATTTAAACTAAAACAATTAGATTATTCGCTCTTGATTGCTGATTCGGGCTGCGCCCTCATCAGCTATATTTAACAATTGGATTATATGTGAGCTCACGCGATAGATGAGCTCATCATTCTGATTGTTTATATATTGTTGTAACCACCACGATCAAGAACCACAACCTCCCGAGCTAAATCTTAAAAGATAGTTTTATGTTGGAATAGGTGAGGAATTCAATAGTTTCCCTACAGAATATATCCCGGCAATTTTCGTTTGTTCAGTTTTCATAGAAAAAGCCAGATAGCTATTATCAGTTGCAATTTTCAATTGCAAATTGACGACATCGACAACAACCCGCAGGCAACTTGACCGCATCGACTTTGTTTGCATCGAAATTGACTGCATCGACAACAATCCTCAGGCTAATTTTAGACTTAAACTTTCAAACGGCATATCATATCAAACGCTTTATCGTCAACGTTCAGCAGCGAGTCGCAGCGCGGACCCGCTATGCTTCAAAGAACAACTAAATACTTTCCGTTGATTCTATGCTCCACTGACTCTGAAAACGCAGCCAATTGTTTTGGATAGTGATAGCGTGAATTTTATAAACAAACAATATTACGTAAATTGTTAAAACGATTTTAAGTAAAAACCCGAAAATTATGATAAGTACAGAAATTAGGAGCGATGGAATTACAGTCTTGGAGAAAAAGAGTTCAAACATGGGACCAACCAGCCCAAATGCCGGAAGGTTGCTAAAGCATGTTATTTAAAATCATTTTCTTTTTCTCCCCTTTCTTCCTTAAATTCGCTGTTGTAGCGAAGAATGTATTGACCTCTGGAGCGAATTGCATGGAAAATAGTTTGGTGATAACGGCAGTCATAATTGCAGGGCAAAAGGGGCCTCCCCGTGTGTAAACACGCGTATAGGAGGCCACAATTCCCAACGATCGAGCAGTTTTCTGCAATGAATCAGTCCGTCGTAAGCTTACGAGCTACTGAAAGAAGATCAAACTTCAAATTCCACGCGCTTCGAAGATGGAACGAATTGATTTTATGGTAGGTCGATTGCGCTGAGTTCAATTTGCATGAAGTTGAATTAAATTTAGAGCTCTGACTTACAACTGAGTTGCAGCCCTTACACAACATTTGATAGCAGTCAAAATCTGCTTTAAAAAGTATCAACAGTCAATAACTAGTATGGCATAGTATTTATAAGATTTTACTGACCTCAAAACATGCTTTCTGTTCGAAGCATGCATAAGTCTATAATGTCAACACATTGCATTGCATTGCTTTGCATTTCATTGCAAAGTGGATGCGTGTGCGGCATAGATCTGTGCAAACAGGCATCAGATTTAATTCAATACGTTTTTAAATGCTATTACTTAATCAGTTGTATTCTTCCGTCTATTCTAACTTTGCACCATGTTACTTCCTCAAACTTCAACTTTCCGTTCACATTTTTTTCGTTTATATTATATAATATATCTTTCGTCTCAAAACTGATTAATCCCGGTCCGCCTAATTGAATTATATTTCCTGATTTAAGCTCAAAAAATCTAGATGCTTGCTATGAACGACAGAAAACAAACTAAATAACGGGATAAGAACTTGTTTACCCGATGTCAAGACCGCCACTTGGTTAGACAATACAACAGGAAGTAACGATGTTTAATTCAGATCCGATCTTTAGTTCAGAAGTTAGAACGACACTTTCAGTAGCTAATGAATGGATGCTTTGGCTTTCAGAAAGTAAAGAAAACATTATGGAGTGCTTATCAGTTTGGACATTTTTTCAGGTGTTATCGATCAGTCAATACTCCCTCGACAGAGACATTTTAATAACTGATTGTTTGCCGTTCATTGTGTCACTCAAAGGTGTTCAGCATATAACAAAATGGATATCAAACTGATTATCTAATTTAACATTGGCAGTTTTCTATCGTCTGTATTCCTGTCGGGATCATAAAAAATGAGTTCATAAAATGTTCAAAACTCAAGTGGAATCACTAACCGCAGCCGCGTGGTCATACTGCCAAAATGTTATTTTACAATAACATCGCAAAAGTACGTACGAGCAAAACTGGTTTTTAAGCGGCCGTCGCTTAGCGACGTGCCGCTTCTAGTAATACTCGTTTTTTTTTTAAGCGGCCGTCGCTTAGCGACGTGCCACTTCTAGTAATACCCGTTTTTTTTTTTTTTTATTTGTCGTGTCCGTCGTGAGGCCCGGGTCCCGCTCGACCGGAGCTGCAAGAATTTTTTTTCGCCTGCACTGAGATTTGATCGCGCGACCTCGGGATCTCAAATCAAAAGTTCAACCCGTGCGCTTATCACTTGCGCCACTCAGACATCGGTCAAATATTCGTGTTAATTTTACAGTACATAAGGCTTGGCAGTCACGCATCCGGGTTGTCACGCAAACAAATATCCTTTGTGTTTACTCGAGAAAGGGGATTGACAAATTCCAGAAAATCCAAGAATTTATCTGATCTAAACAACGATATTGTCATAAGGATATGCTAAACGATTCCCAAGACCTTTGTTGCCTTTCAACTTCAGCTGTAAACAACACGAACCACGCACTTGAAATGATGATGCAATCTTTACTTCAGAATCTGGTTAGCGGGGAAATTCCCCAGAGGTTTGGGCAAACACTGAACCGCAAAGTAATTCTTTCATATAAAAAAAAAAAAGCTATGGAACCTATCCACGGACTTAAAATGAATTATATCGGGCCTTTGTGATTGTCGTGTAGTTGATCTGTAACACAACGGCCAAATCCTCTTCGAGAATTACACCCGAACCGAGTACTTGAAATGATCTGAAATGATGGTGCAATATTCGTGTCACGTAACAAGTTGATAGTCACGCAAACCCGACAGCCACAGAGCGCCTCGTATGGCCAGCGTAAAATGCAGCTTGATTTTAAGAAAAATATAAACGTCTAGAGAATCGTTCAACACATCTTGATGAAAACATCATAACCTGGATGTGAATCGTCGATTTCCCCGACTTATCAAAGAAATCGAAAGGCCGCTCATTTGGTGTTTCGGCTGTTTGTTTCTACTAAATACCCATTGAATCTCCATGTAAAATTGACAAGTCGCTCTAAAGCTCAACGATTAGTCAAACTAATACTTTAAAAAAACGCAGAACAAAAAGAAAAAGAAAAAAGAGAAACCAAAGAGGGTTGCCGTTGCTAGAAATCGAACCCGGGACTTCCTGATCGGTAGGGGGTAGACGTACCCTAGGGCCAAGCTCTCTATGAATAGGTAATGAAGTGAAAATTTGAATTTTATAATCATTCTGCTCACGCATTTGTTCAGAAAAAGTAGGACTTTTGCCCAGAGATCAGAAATGAAATGGACAGACACCGAACCGTAAAGCAATTCTTTCATAAATTAAATCGAAGACAGATCTATCGAGCCGATCTAAGGTGAAACTGATTATATCAGGCTTAATGATTGCGATTTAGTCTATTTGTAAGACATTGGCCGAATTGCGTAATAAGTTAATCGTCGCGCATTACGCTACTAAAAGTGTCTTGGACAGAACTGTTTACTCAAAATTTTATATTACAACCGACCTAAACTTACATCCTAAGGATAAAGGCGGTCCAAATGGCAAAAACGGCCGCTTGAAAATTCTGAGAATTTCTTGTTTTTTTTTTATTTGTCGTGTCCGTCGTGAGGCCCGGGTCCCGCTCGACCGGAGCTGCAAGAATTTTTTTTCGCCTGCACTGAGATTTGATCGCGCGACCTCGGGATCTCAAATCAAAAGTTCAACCCGTGCGCTTATCACTTGCGCCACTCAGACATCGGTCAAATACACATGTTAATTTTACAGTACATAACGCTTGGCAGTCACGCATCCGGGTTGTCACGCAAACAAATATCCTTTGTGTTTACTCGAGAAAGGGGATTGACAAATTCCAGAAAATCCAAGAATTTATCTGATCTAAACTACGATATTGTCATAAGGATATGCTAAACGATTCCCAAGACCTTTGTTGCCTTTCAACTTCAGCTGTAAACAACACGAACCACGCACTTGAAATGATGATGCAATCTTTACTTCAGAATCTGGTTAGCGGGGAAATTCCCCAGAGGTTTGGGCAAACACTGAACCGCAAAGTAATTCTTTCATATCAAAAAAAAAAAAGCTATGGAACCTATCCACGGACTTAAAATGAATTATATCGGGCCTTTGTGATTGTCATGTAGTTGATCTGTAACACAATGGCGACATTCTCCTCAAAAATTACACCCGAACCGAGTACTTGAAATGATCTGAAATGATGGTGCAATATTCGTGTCACGTAACAAGTTGATAGTCACGCAAACCCGACGGCCACAGAGCGCGTCGTATGGCCTGCGTAAAATGCAGCTTGATTTTAAGAAAAATATAAACGTCTAAGGAATCGTTCAACACATCGTAATGAAAACATCATAACCTGGATGTGATTAAATCGTCGATTTTCCCGACTTATCAAAGAAATCGAAAGGCCGCTCATTTGGTGTTTTGGCTGTTTGTTTCTACTAAATACCCATTGAATTTCCATGTAAAATTGAAAAATCGCTCTAAAGGTCAACGATTAGTCAAACTAATACTTTAAAAAAAAGCAGAACAAAAAGAAAAAGAAAAAAGAAAAACCAAAGAGGGTTGCCGTTGCTAGGAATTGAACCCGGGACTTCCTGGTAGGGGATAGACGTACCTTACGACCAAGCCCTCTATGAATAAGTAATGAGGTGAAAATTAATATTTAAATTTTATAACCATTCTGCTCACGCACTGGTTCAGAAAAGTAGGACTTTTGCCCAGAGATCAGAAATGAAATGGACAGACACCGAACCGTAAAGCAATTCTTTCATAGATTAAATCGAAGACAGATCTATCGAACTGATCTAAGGTGAAACTGATTATATCAGGCCTTAATGATTGCGATTTAGTCTATTTGTAAGACATTGGCCGAATTGCGTAATAAGTTAATCGTCGCGCATCATATTACTAAAAGTGTCTTGGACAGAACTGTTTACTCAAAATTTTAAATTACAACCGACCTAAACTATATCCTAACGATAAAGGCGGTCCATATGGCAAAAACGGCCGCTTGAAAATTCTGAGAATTTCTTGTTAGTGTTAGTTGAGAAAGCGCGCGTGACATAGCAAACTGGTAAGACATCAGTCAACAACAAATTTTGCACCAGATGTGAATGGTGATCACCTTGAGATCTTTTGAAACAATACTGTAGACTACAGATGGATTGACTTTTGACGTCACTGATAATGAAAGGATCTTTTTATGTATATATATTGGTAAGATGAACAAATGGATTTCCGAAAAACTCTTCTAAGCCGTGAATATCGCACAACAGATGATCAATTTCACTATAACTAGCCTTAAAACGGTCAACGAAGTTGTACAAAAAACGAGAATAACTTGCTTCAAGAGAGAAAATAACATTGGCAGTTTCAATGCTGCAGCTGCTCAAAAATCGAGTTTAATTACCTGTGTGCAATTAAGGTATTTTGGACAGCAAACTTCACAGCAAACCAGAAAACAAATTTTTCGTGCCCCTACAATTGCAAAATTTTCATGTGACTTGTCACCTTCATTGACTCCCGTGACAATCTGAGCCATAACTGTATGGTTTCTTCTAGTTTACATTATGGTATGTAATTCATATTAATTTATATTTTTTCAATTTTTAACATTTATATTTTGGGCCACAAGTTTATTAGCGTTGCCACTATTACGTGTTACCTTCCATAAATAAAGTTTGATTGATTGATTAGCGGGCGATAATTGTGACAGTCAGATGATATGGTTAAAACATCGTTTACTCGCAGTACACCTTGGAAGGCCATCAGAATCACAGACATGGATTACCAATGTTGTAACATCTTGTTATTTAAGTTTCGCAGTCACTAGATGTGCTAATCAAACGTGTTTCAGACAACCAGAGAAAATAGGTTGTAAAATTTTGAAATTATTTATACCCCTTGCTCGCTTACAAAGGAATGTATTTAACAATGTGCATTGCTAGGGCTGAACTCAGTTTGCTCGGAAAGGGGACGAAACTGAGACAATTATCTGGCATAATTTGGTCACTTAGCTGAGTGGCCGTTTATTGATATCATATCAAATTACAAACATCTGGAAATGAGCACCTTTTCCCAGCAAAGGTGAGGGCAAACACGCCTGACTTGTCTCAAACATGATTGCGATGGTACCGATGTGGGTGTTGGGGAGAATGGGGTGCGGTACTGCTTGCCCTGCACCGAAGCAGTAAAGAAAGAGGCCTGTACCCGCGTGCACTGCGTCTAAATGTCCTAAATATACACATAATTAGGGCTAGGTGTGACCCATCCGGGATAATTAATCCCGATTCCGGTTGCATAAAATAAATTATGCCCCTTGGTAATAAGTGTACGTAGAGGAAGGTTACCTACTATCATTTCTCTGCTCTTTCTCGTGTACAGGTTGGAATGCTTGTTTTGCTTCCAGTGTTGTCGAGATCTCGAGGGTTTTCTTTAGAAGAATGCAACTTACCAGTTACTGATAAGCCACAAGCCATAAAATCGTTTAAGTCGGAAAAATATCTCAAGGTCGAATGGAAGGATGATACGGAAGTCCTCAATCTGTCATTTTCAGGAAACAAGAACGATTCTGGAACACGTAAGCTGTTTTTTTCTTAATTTAATTAACTTCTGATTTAGTTCTACAATTTACGATACGCTGCAGTTCTAATCTCTTCGTAGTTTCAACGCCAAAACTTTTCAACCCAAAACATTTGCCTTCTGTGCATGCGCGAACTTCAAAAGATGGGTTTATGCTCGACTTTGAGACAACGTTTTGGAAACAGTGGATTCCTCTTGGCTACAAAGTAACCAGAAACTTGCTCGACTAGCTTCAACCAGCGTTAATCTGCACAATTTTCAGGTATTTGCCCCCCCCCCCCCCCCCCCAGTCAAGATGAGAATTATGTATATGAAATATATCATATATGAATGAGAATGATGCGCATCATTATATATAAAATAAATCATGGCACTACTTACAAGCGTACCACAATATGCATTTCATTTCGGCAGTAATTGCATAAATGAACTGCATTTTAAAATCTATCAATCCTTTACTTACTTAAATTCTTTATGCAGGTTTTGTAACAAGAAAGATGACCAGCGGAATGCCACGAGCATACAGTCTTGAAGGAAAGCCGCACTATTTTCTGGCTGTGGAAAAAGGAAAGCTGTTTCTTCGCAAGGTATTTTTCAAACTCTGCACATGTAGCAACTAGAAATAATTTGAGGTTTCACTCTTTTAAATAGCATGTTTATTGTAAAAGCCTCCACCGGACGACATCATTGGTAATTGTAGTCAATGACAATAACGGGTTTAAGACTGTAGATTCATCATCATAGAGTGATTTTTCCTTAACATTAAATGGCAATTGGGTTTGCCGTTTAGTTTTGTATTGCATGGGTCTGTGATTGGCTAGCAAAACTCGCGCCACTTTCTCAACCAATGCAATTGCACGCGCGTATTTTCCCGCGCTTAGTTCTGGCGACATCTATGCAACTGCTTTTAATTATGATTGGCTCATTATACTCTTTCGGTCTGTTGTGATTGGTTGGAGTATTTGCTTTCGGTTTTGGTTTTTGCAACACTCAATTGGAAACTACTTTAACATGAGGGTAATGTATACGG
This sequence comes from Galaxea fascicularis, assembly GCA_948470475.1. Taxonomy (NCBI): domain Eukaryota; kingdom Metazoa; phylum Cnidaria; class Anthozoa; order Scleractinia; family Euphylliidae; genus Galaxea; species Galaxea fascicularis. Next base: position 22,069,236 of record OX419343.1, on the reverse strand, counting down.
TCTGTATGAACGCATCAAAGAAAAAAATAGGCGGCAAGTAGTAAATACGACGGTGGAGACGATGGTGTTCATAAAAAAAAAAAACGACTGGGATTTTTACATAACTTTTAAATCGTAGATGGCAAGATGACTCAAAACATTAGCAAGAAAAGTGAGAACTTGGATAAGGCCGGCTATCTACTGACTTAAGTAACACCTTAACTAAGTTTCCTCCTTTTTATTTTATTTTATTTTTATTTTTTTGTATTTTTCATTTGCAGCATGTGAATTGTACAATGGACAGCAAATATCTTTTTAGGACGGGTAGAGTCTGGGTAACACACAATGCAAACAAAACTGAGAAAACAAAGGTACTGACATCTCTATACAGCAAAGGCACAACGTCAGACGCGGCGACTATAATCAAAAGCAACAAGTCAGGGACGATTTCTCTTGGGCGCAACTGGAGAGATTGCAGGGCCTGGCTTATATTTGAAGAAAAAGACGCGTCTTAATTAAGTAAAGTAACTTTTATTTGCTCGACGCATTATTTTTTCTTTCCACCTAACTCAAACTGAAGGCCATCAAAAGCAAACAAACAAAAACGTCAAAGAAATGTTTCCACATGCAAACATTTTGTTTATTGTTACCACAAAAGCTAAAGAAAGTGGAATAACACTAAGCCAGCTAAAGACTTTCAACGGAAAGCGACTGAAAAGTAAACCTGGCCACCATTTTGAATTAGGTGTCAGGAAAGACGTATTTCATGGCCAAACTCGTATTTGAAAGCTTGAACCTCTGCAGGATTTCGTAAATCAGAGTCTTTTATGTTAACCATTTCCCTCGTATCCGGGCAATCGCCATATTTATCCCTTGTTTTTTTTCTATTTTAATTAAGTGTTATAGTATTGTAAAGTGCCATGGACAATGATTAGTGGAGTATATGGCGCTCGATAAACTCATTTTAATTTTTAATTTTAAACTGAAGGAGTGTTAGCAACGATAGGAGAAATGCAGACAAAAACGCCACCGAACAATAGATCGATTTGGTACGTTCCTTTCAAACAACATAGTGAAATACCCATATTCAAGGTTTTTGTCGAGAACGTTAAGCTTACGGCCATAAATTTCTTTCCTAGTAATATAGTTTATCTCTGCACCTCCAAGCGTTCATAGAATTTAATTCCTGGGTGGCTCGCCCAAACTAAACGGGTTCGATAAGTCGCAATAACAATTTAAATTTTGACATCACATTTCCGTTGAAGAGGGCTCTCTGGTGTCGATTTTAAGTTCCATTCATAATGGCAAGACTATTTTATTCTAACGCCGCGTTTACAGAACATTGGCTGTAGGTTATTTTTAAAATTACTTTTACTCTTTCCATGAAATGATTTTGCTCGTGGACGTTCAGGCTTTCAATTAACAGAGTAAATGAATAAGTAAAAAGTGTTCATGGATATTCTGCGAAATTCGAAGAGTCAAAAGCTGATCGCTGAGCTGCAAGTGAATGAATTCTTTTGATAAACTGAGTTTCTTTGAATTCAAGGGAAACTATTTGATGGCTAAATATTAAATTATATTAAAGATATTATATTAAAGATCCAAATGATTTAACTTAAATAAATTTCATTTTTTTAAACGGCTGCCGTACAATGTTGACATAACTGGACAGGGAGACTTAGAAGTGAATAAATGAAAGATGTGAGTGCTACTATTCGGGAGCAGTGTCTCAAATCTACAAAAAAAATGTTTACCGCTTTATGACTTTGTGGGAAAATTGAAGCGACAGTGAGGAAAATTGATGGTAATCACGCATCTTTCTGAGATAAATAAGGCCCCGTCCACACGTATCCAGATATTTTTGAAAACGGAGGTTTTATCCTCCGTTTTTGCCTTCCGTCCACAAGTGATCTACGTTTTTGGTCACCGAAAACGTAGGTTTTAGACTACGCTCTCCAGACTGATTTATCTGGCGTATACTGTAAATTACTGTAAAGCTTAATTGTGGAATGTGGCTTCGAGGGACAAGAATACCACACAAATTTATGTGTTTAGGTAAGCTGAAGTAATACTGAAGCTGTCAGCAATAGCACCGATTGATAGCAACTGACTCAAGATTTAAAGTTTATCTTGCTTTCTTGTTTTCCAGAACAGTAAAATGGGTGAAATACCAACGGGTGTTAACCCAGTAAAACCCAAAAGTGGCGTTATCAATGCCTTCTCTGACTCTTGTTTGTTGCCCTCGGGAAATAGAAGACGTCTGCACGCAGGCTACGTGCACGTGTCTGGCGGTGCGGTTCCAAATTTCTCGTTAGAAATTGCTCCATAACGCACACACTGAGACCTGCGGCCATTAACAGCCGCTATATCCTCTGAGATGAATGCAATCAGTCGCATGTATTTATCATTTGTTTATCTGCTACAAGGTGATAATTGTGAAAAGGTCGTGAATGGATTTGATTCATTTCAAGTGCATTCGGTCTTGCAGGAAACCGGGCTTCAATGTGCCTAACAAGAGAACAGATCACTAATTACTAATTGACCTAATTGTCTAACAAGAGAACAGATCACTAATTACTAATTGACCTAATTGTCTTGGTTATTGTAGTTCATAATGTCAAATTTCCTGCATTATTTTCATCCTACAAAAATTCGTCCACATTGTAAACGCGTCACGCACGAATCAACTGTTTTCAGTTGACCCTTGTGGGTTCTTGTGCTGCATACAAGAACACATGTCCCTAAAAACGAATGTTCTTCCTTTGGCTCAAAATACCAGTACCGCTGAGAGTTTTAAAAACAGTTTGGACTTCATGGCCCACTAATTGCCGGCAGCATTACACCACGTCGTTGTTTCTTCTCCGTACGTATGCAATGTTTGACGCCACTAAAAACTATTCCAAACCTAAGTTTCGAACAGCGGTGCTGAGCGTCGTTTAATCGCTAGTAACGGGGAAAGGATGAATGGTAGGTATAATTGAAAAGCTGTGGCCGTTACTTCTTCTGCAGATTCCTCAGAATTGCACGTGCATTCAATCCAAACATCTTGTTCACGAGTCAGTAAACCACACGGAATCTGCATTGCAAATGTTTTATTCACTCCCTGATATAAACATTTCAGGCAAACAATTCACACAAACACACGAAAGATACTATACAGAGTTAGCCGATCAGTACATCCCTGGACAAAATTCAAAGACTCTGTCGTCATGTTGACAATATTCTTTTCTAAGGTTTGAAGTTTGTCAAGTTTGACTTGAAACCATACTTCATCCAGGCTTGCAACTGGATGATTATTCTAATGGAAGCGGCATACTTGGCCGTTTTGAAATCCCTGGTTTGGAACAAAGATTGCCAGACAACTGTACTCTTTTTGGGATTCTAGCTCGACCTGTCTGCTGGACAATGTATTGAAATTATGAGGAGAAGTTACATGCTAATTACTTCTGGGACTTAAAAGGTTAATTATTTCACTCGAGGCCTGTATTTTCTGAACAGACTGATAAGTTGACCCGCGAGAGACTTAATTTAAAAAATCAAGACTGTACTGTATTCAGTAGCAAAACGAGCATGTTCGTGCCATCTAAAACTGTTGAACACTATCAACTTTTAGATTACTTTGATTAGTATTTGTAAAACTGGCAGCGAGTATCGTTGATTTCTCTCGTTGAAGGCACTGGTACAGTGATTAAAGTTTCCGAGCAGTTGTCAGCAATGCACCTCCCAGTTGTCTCGCCTCCATCAGTCGTTTGATTGTATACATATGCCCGTCGTATGCCACCACCCACTTTTCTTTCAAAGAACAGGAAATCATCCTTTTGACTGGCTTTACTGGCCATGGCTTGTTTGCATCCATTTTCCTGGCGCTGAAGTAATAATAAACAAAGCCATACAGACCTTAGTCGCAGCGTATACTAAGTTAACCTTTCTAACCCACTGTTCTTAGGAGGATCATATTAAGTAAGGTTGAACATGAGCTTAGAAGGGAGGGGGGGAAAGAGGGGGGGGGGTGGCTGCTGTAGACCCTTTGCGGCTGTTGATAGAGTGATCAAGAGGATGGGTATAGTTGCGTACATGTACTAAGGTGCACTAATTATTACATTGGTCAATGCATTTTAACTTACTGAGAAATCGTTCAGCATGTATATAAAACTCGCCGAAAGGTTAGGGCTTAAAAAGACAAAATTGTTTGACCCGCTCACAGGTGCATTCTTTGCGGGAGCGTTAACTTAGTGTTTTTTGCCCCGTTTTCTGACTGTCGACGGACGTTTAAGTTGTCAGTGCAATTTTTAGATTGTGCAAGTTTGGAAACTTTGCTCAAGCAGCCGTTCAACACTCTTCTAATCACTCTATCTCCCATGGGGCAATTCCAGTTCTGACTGGAAGAACTCGAGTAGCTATTCGCGGCTATTCAATAATGGCGTAATCAACATGCCATTAATTAAGGCTACTTGAAACAAATAAATAGATGGAGGAAGCGACTGATTTCGATCTGTGTACCAGGGTTGCTTTATGTGGATGATCATCCCATTTTGGGGACTACAATGACATGATTCCCCACATGACGGGACTTAATGCAGACGTCTCCTTTATCCTTTGGCTCACGTCAGCAGCATATTTTGTGCACTACTATGGATTCATTTCTTGTGATTATCATAGCTTCAATTTTGTCTGTAATGGAATGGAGCATATAATCTCACCTCTTGTCGCAGGAAAGCGCAGACTGAGCTGATATGGTCTTAACAACCGCGTAACATTTTTGTCACTTTACGACAACGTAAAATTAAATTAAACACAACTCACCCTAAGAATCAAGGCATGGTTTGCATCCCTTGCTAGTATATACAGACTTCTGTCCTTTGGGTTGGTGAATTGTAGACACTTCTTCTCATTAGTCGTATCGTCACTGATTATTTTCAGAATTCCTTAACAAAAGTAGGTTTAAAACTATTAGTAAGAGTTTGCTCACGGGTTCCGTTGGAGGCGAATCAGGATTTCTATCCAGTTTTCCTCTTAGTTTGTTTTCTCAATGGATGAACTATGTTCGTCAGCTTCTTAATAAGTTGTTGGTTTCTTTCAGTTTTGGCCATTTGCATTCAAGCGTACTTTCCTTTGCAGATATTTGTTCCAATTAAGCTTTCTTCACCTTAAAAGAAAAAAAGGCCTGAACATGGATAATTGTTCAATTTGCTGAAGTCCAATTTATCTTGGAATGTCAACGATGTTTGCTTAAAAGAAACTATGGCGGTGGATTGAACATCTGCATAGATAACCAATCTCAAACCAGAGACGTTCCCATGGAAAATCAGAATTAAATCGATCAGATATTTACTTTTCGAGCTTAAAGTAGTTGTTTTAGACAGATCCTCCACTCTTGCGAAAAACTGTTCCCAAGTTGTTGGAAATAATTACTAGATCCCCAACTTTATTAGCTCAAAACGTCGTGGAGATAACATTCAAGCGCTCAAAAAGTTGGGTACTGTTACCGCCTAGTTTCACTTTAAACCAGCCCCTCGCGCAGCTTTTTTGAATTTTACTACGTCAATTGATTGCAGCCATTATCAACAAGCAACTTAAAGTAATTATTTCTAGCAATTTAGCTCCGTTTGTTTTATAATAGCGATGATTCCCTTTAAGCTAAGAAGAGTAAATGCACGTGTACCTACCGGAGTTTGTAGCTCTATCATTCCATGTTAATGTACATCCCGAATCTGTGCAACTGATACCAATCATAGTGTTCCCGCCGGAGCTGCTCACAGCCGTGCAGACGTCCTTATCCCTTTGGTAGGACATAAGCCATTTTCTGAGTTTTGCGTCACAAATAGTCCATAGCAGCAAGAATAGAAGCTACAGATGAAAAAAAAAATCGTGAAAAATTTCCATCCTCGTGTATTCGACGTAGCTAAATCCGATGGCATTAATAATAATAATAATAATAATAATAATAATAATAATAATAATAACAATATATAGAAATAATAATAATAATAATAATAATATATAGAAATAATAATAATAATAATAATAATAATAATAAGATTAATAACTTTAGTTATATAACGCTCATATCCTGAGCTAATGGCGCTTTACAATGTATCAAAAGCTTGGAAGTTAAAGATGGTGGCTTACGCAAATCTATTGGTAGCGAATTCCACAGTTTAGGGGCACACACTGAAAAGGCCTTGTCCCCGTAAGTTTTCGTGAATGATTGAGGTTATTCTTACAGTTACTTAGATTCGGACCGCAAATCGATTCGGATCGCGGCCTCGAAATACACCGTATTCGGTGTATTTCGGCGTTCCGCAGCAATGGAGGACGAGCAGGATTGTTCTGGCTCCGTCGACGAAGTCTCTTGGTAGACACTGAGTTCTACCAGCTTGCACTCGACGGACCTGATTTACAATACATTGAGCTAAAAGGAGAGCGCTTAACATGGACAAGTGACTAAGAATCCTTGAAGAAATTTGTCGAAAAGTGTCTACAACTGCAAGGAAAGTTGTCATCGCCGGTGGAGATCATGGCCAGAAATTTCGGACATTTGAGCCCGCACGGCAGTAGCGGCGTTTCCCAATCGATAACAAAAATGGCGGACGAAATTACAAAGCTTTATATGAGAGGCGATGGAGTTACAGAAAATACAAGTACAATTAATACCTTTTTTCCATTTGCCAAAATCGAGCATTATTCCAAGACATTTCAGCGATATTGTGGTTGAAAAATCTACCGGAAAAACGAATTCCATACCTTGCTTTCGGAACGATGTCAATTTGCAACTTCAGATCCAGTCAAACCCTTGTAAATCCGTGAAAAAAAGAAGCGAAGATAGCATATTTGATAGCAAATAATTAGAAATCTAAAGTCGCTATGTAATTTGCCAAAATCGAGTCATACAATACAGTTAAATCGCTATTTGAAAAATGAAAAAACTGATCTTCAGCTTGTAAACGTACCTTGCTTTTCGGCTGCTAAAAACTGTACAAAATGAAATAAGATCACGGAAAGGTCGACATGTCACGCAGATCCACGTTCGTCCCATGAAGAAGAAGACAACAAATTCCCGCTCTTAGCTCCGTATTCTCGCACGCAAATCCTGCATATTTGGTATTAAAAACAACGTGATGCTTGAGGAGATTCAAGAAAACTAACCCGTTCCATCTCGATACTAAAAAAAAAGTAAAGCTGCGATGCACAATACATGTAAACTGGAAGTTCGTGCTCGGAGTTCAACAAGCGATATCTCGGCCAAATATGCCTCAAATGTCCCTCAAAAAGCATCGTTCGATAGCATTTTTCGTGGATTTTGTCGGCCATTGCTCGTTTTGGCAATACCTTCAGCCAGCGGCGTTCATTTCACGATAAACATATTTGTATATTCACCCTTCGATCTGTCCTAAAAATACGAGCCCGGAGGTCACTGCTGAAATCAGCGGTTAAGGCCATTACGCGACAGCGTGAATGTAAGTCGCACGAAATGTGATGTCCGAGATTTCTGGCCATGACTTAGAAATTTAAAAGTTGCAACAACAAGCTTGCCATAACCTGGTACAACAAGAAGCAACTTACTCTTGTTTTTCAAGGACAAGATGGTCCTGTTTTGAAAGAGAAATTGATTAAATTGGTTCAAGACAAACCGGAGACGATAACCGACTCGCCAGATCGATTTACAAACCATGATAGAGTTTTGAAAACAGAAAGAGAGGTGTGAAAAACTACAGGTGACATTATGCAACAAAGATATGGAAATAAATGAGCTGAAACTAAAGATTGCATCCCTGGAGACCCATGCATCGTCTGCTGAGCAAGAAAACGACTCCCTGAAATTAGCATTAAATCTTATTATGTAAGAAACCGGAGTGAAGGAGAATGTCAATCACAGGTCAATCAGATCGGCGAGGTAACTGTCCCTCAAGGAAATCGAAGAGTGCAGCCGAACGTCAATACCGTAAAACAAAACCAAATTGAAAGGGAAAAGAAAATTTAAAAAGAGGCACCACCGCACTCCATGACAGATTTCAACAACTTGAGAATGCACTTGAGACGACAAGGGATCAGAACAACGCCGAAGATGGCGAGCGTGGCGACAATCTTGCCTATACACAACCATAATCGCTGGTGACTCCATACTAAAACACTTAAAGGCTTATAAAATGTGCAAAGATAACAACAAAGTTAGAGTTTCCACTTCTCCTGGTTGCACCACTAAAGATATGCGTGATGATATCAGAGCCCATCATAAGGAAAAAACCCGATCAGCTCATCATTCATGTTGGCACAAACAGCCTACGGGATAGTGAGAGTCCAACCGCCTGTTCGGAGAAAATTATCGACCTCATAAGCTGGGCCAAAAGTGCAGCACCAGAGACTGAAGTAGTCTTATCAAGCTTGACAGCCCGCTCCGACGATGACCAACTAGCAAGCCAAGTAGAGGAAGTGAATTCAAACCTAAAGAAATTTTGCCGCCAAAACAAATGGAAGATGAATGTTCACTCCAACATCACTGCTGAACATCATCTTAACCGTAGTGGTCTTTACCTAAATAAAATAAGAACATATCGACTAGCTCGTAACTTCTTAGATTTTCTTAAAAATAAGGATTAGTGTATCGCCGTTTGGGAGCCTCTACCGTACATGTCTTGCAGGACAAGAAGCGTAATGCCACGGCTCAAGGTTAGTCCTTATAACAAGTTTAACTCCTTCAGCTGAGGCTTGGTGATGGCTTCCCTTAACATAAATAATCTACCAGCCCACATCGACGAACTTCGAGTTTTCATGTCAACCTCCAACAAAACTGATATGTTTTCCATCAATGAAACTTAATTAGATTCCACTATTCGATGACAAGGAAAGGTCGTAAGACAAATGAGCGTAACGGAGGTGGAGTCTGTTTCTACGTGCGATGTATCCTAAACTACAAAATTCGTAAAAACTTGAGTACGGAAAATCTTGAATGGTTAACTTTAGAAATCACCAGGCCTCGGTCCCCAAAGACCATTTCTAGTTATAATTCGTACCTGGTATAGACCTTCTGATTCCCCTGTGAGTCTTTTTTTAACGAATTTGAGGAACTAGTTAACAAAGTTCACACGGGAAACTGGGAATTTAGGGGATATTAACGTGGATCTTACGGTGGATACGACATCAGCTAACGCCATTAAACTTAAACATATATTTGACATATATGGATTGGACCAGCTAATCACAGAGCCGACGAGAATTGCCCTAAGTTCCCGCTCCTTAATTGATCTTTGTATTACGAATACACCAACTACAGTTGCAAAGTTTGGAGTTGTCTACCTTGCAATTAGCGATCACGCACTAATTTATATGACATATAAGGTCCAGCAAGAGCATGCAGGCACGATAATGATCAAAACCCGTCAAATAAAAAATTTCCATAAAGCTAGCTTCCTAAGAAACGTCGAAGAAAAGGCATGGTCAGATGTTGAAACACTAAACGACCCAAATAACATGTGGTCAACGGTGGAAATATATGCTGATCCAAGCCATAGATAAACATGCACCACTAAAAACTAAACGGGCTGGCAACAAAAAGTCTCCATAGATTACTGATCATTTGCGCCATGAAATGCATATAAGAGATTTCTTAAAAAAAGAAAGCAGTTTTGTGCGGCTCCCCTTTGGCTTGGGATCAATATAAATGTGCCCGGAACCACACACAAAACGTAAATATTTCACTGACAATCTGGAGTCCAGCAAATCAAATCCTAAAAAAACCTGGAAATTAATTAATGAATTGTCCTCGCACTGAAGATCCAAACAAAGTAAGGAATATTGCGGAAATTAAGGTTAGGGAGCAAACTATAACCGAACCTTCTGAAATAGCCGAAGAACTACATTTGCATTTCTCAAGCGTTGGTGATACCCTCAGAAATACCGTCATCCAATGTTGAGCCAGAGTCCTACCTTGAAGCAACTAAAACAACCTTTTGTCTGAAAAATCCATCGGTGAACGGAGTTTGCAAACTATTGACCAAACTAAATGAAACGAAAGCTGCGGGCCTAGATAACATTCCATCTAGACTCCTCAAAATGGCTAACAACATAACCGTACCATCGCTCACTCAAATATTTATAAAGTCGATTAACACTGGTATTTTTCCAACTGAGTGGAAACTCGCTAGAGTAACTCCTATTTAATTTTCAAAAAGGGCAAAAGGAACGACCCGAACAACTATCGACCAATATTCATTATTCCGACCGTTGCCAAAATTTTCGAAAAAAATTATATACGACCAGCTTTGTGACTATCTTAATGATAACAACTTTCTATCTCACTGCCAATGCAATCTGGATTCCGATCATTGCACAGTACACTCATTGCATTGATTGAAGCCACTAATTGTTGGTCGGTCAATATCGATAATTGCCTTGTAACTGAATGGTGTAATTTTTATTGATCTGAATAAAGCCTTCGATACCATCGACCATAGTATCCTTACACGAAAGCTTGGGAAATATGGCGTACATTCGAGTAATGTCAAATGGTTTGAATCATATCTTTGTGACCGAAGCCAAATATGCAGCACAAATGGCCATTTATCAAATACTGTCCCAGTCTCTTGTGGCGTCCCACAAGGTAGCAATCTTGGTCCACTACTATTCTTAGTCTATATTAATGATCTTCCCAATTGCCCGACTTCAGTCTCCCCTAGAATTTTCGCCGATGATAATAATAAAATTAATATAACTTTTGCTGCCAGTACAATGACTGATCTTGAGAATGCTGTAAACTTAGAACTAAAAAAATCTTCAGCGCTGGCTTATAACCAATAGGCTAAGCTTAATATCGCTAAAACTGGATTCATGGTAATTGGGTCAAATCAACGAATACGTGTTCTATCGAATAATCAGATCGATATTGAGATCGACGGGAAATCGATCAAAAAAGTCGAAGAAGCTAAATTGACAAAACATATAGAAGAAAATTAGTAAGAAGATATCCTTAGCCATAGGCGCCCTCAAACGAATAAGTAAGACCATTCATCTCCAAAACAATCACTCTTCAACTACCAAGCGTTGATTTCCCCCCACTAGCTTTGACTACTGCAGCCCTGTTTGGGATGAACTCAGCGTTACTTTGAGCGACAAACTCCAGAAACTCCAAAATAGGGTTGCCAGGGTCAATACCAGGTCCAGTTACGACACTAGTGCCAGTATCCTTTTAAATAGGCTCAACTGGTACAATCTTCCACAAGAAAGAAAATGCTTAAAGCGATGTTAATGTTTAAAAAAAATAAAGGGCTTTCCCCAGCGTACCTGCAGGTTTTATTTAGCATCCGTAGTACACCGTACAACTTATAAGAGATTCTGAGATTAAACTAAATCTGCCCAAGCCACGCAAGAATTATTGTAGGCGTGCCTTGGGCTACAGCGGGGCGCTACTATGGAAGCCTACCCGAAATTTAAGAAAATCAAACTCTCTTGGGTATTTCAAAAGGGAGCTTGACAATTTTTACAGCAGTTGTCAGTCGGGCTCCCACACGGCAATCTTGTAAAACAGTGTTGTTTTAATTTTTTTTTTTTTGTAACTGAAGATTTTGCAGTGTATACATAAATTAAGTATGTATGTATGTAATTCCTGGAATACAATTGATAACTAAGTCTGTCTACCAGATAGCTGGGTGAAAGGTTATTAAGTAATTTGAAAACTAGCGAAAGACTGAATTATATATATATATAAAAAAACAATACGATAACTAACAGGAAGCCAGTGAGAGTCATATAAAACAGGCGTAATGCTGATCAAGTTTAGGAGTCTCAGTAACATCTAAACGGATCAGTACAGAATGGCCTAAAGGCTCGTGTATATACCACGGTATACCACCCGAAAACATTGCTTAACTAATATATATAAAACATTATAACTGACTTACGGTAAAAATGCTTTTGAACGCCATAACAAGGCAACTCTTTTCATCAGCTGAGCACTCAGAAGAGTTGTAATTGGTTATAGTATGGTTTCTTACGAAAACTCTCTTTTATTTATACCCTATATACCGGTAGACAATTCATTTTTAGCAATGTGTATGTAATGGATAAAAAATTTAAGCAAATTGTCTTGCAGGCAATATTAGCCATCAAGACGAAATTTCTGGTGTTATAAATCGTTCAGTTTAACTTTCGTCGAAAATTGTTGAGCAGTGACCTAATAACGTTCGGTATGCAAGCGCCCGCGAGGTCAACCACAAAATGAACACCCTATTAATTCTACAGAAAAATCCCCTATCCTACATCGTCTGTTAAGAGATGCGCCCCTACATTCAGTCCACAGGGTTATAAAACAAAACTTTTAAAACTAGTATAGAACTCAAATGCAGCCTATAAAGCGGATGTTCTTTTCACCTTTAAAAACTATTTATTATTCAGGGTGTTTCTGACCAATTCTTGGTTTTCACGCGACTTCATAAAAAAAACTAAAATTCAAAAGTGAAGAGAATTTTCCATTTTTAGCTTCATCACGTAAAAGACATTTTAGGAAGAAATGTATCTGCTTGCGTGTTTTCAGCTCGGAAGCGTGCTTTGTTTTGAAAATAGAGCAGTTTGAACTTTAGATTTTCTCACTGTGCGTGACATAAAGATGTCTGCTCACAAGCATGTCATGTACATGAAAACATCGATTCAGTGTGTTTTTTAGAGGTCTGAAAAGCCAACATCGCAAGAGAAGCGTCTCTGCTCAAAAGAGAGAAGAAAGCCTTTCAGATAGCCAAACGGTAAATTCCAGGTGTTTTTACTAGTTCCCGGCTGCCATATCAGAGCCCCTCAGAGAGACTCCATCATGGTGCGTCCATACTAAACTCTGTAATTTTGAGTGGAACATTTTGCCTTATAACTCGAGTATGGGATATCACACAACCCTGAAACTTTAACGATTTGTTTATTTATTACTCTTCTACAACAGCTTAATTTCTTGACTTAATCTATTAAATGGTTGGTGATTTTATTTTTTAACTTGAGTGACTTCCACGTGACTGAAAACTAAGGATAAATGATGGCATTCAAGTCACATGCGCACCGTCTGTAACTTTCGATAAAAATCGCAACAATTATGGTTAGTAAATTAAAGGACGTTATTTGTATCTATAAAGTTAAGCGAATACTCATTACCTTTGTAATTTAACCGCTTCCCAGAGTGGTTGTTACTTATGCGTGGGTGGGTAAATGGAACCTCTTGAATAGAAGTCGTTTTTCTACGCTTACCACAAGCCTTTCCGCTCTGTTCGGCTGTTGGAAAAGGGTTTTTTCATTCTTTTCACGCAGCCGTTATTTTGGTCGTGGACTTCGGCTTAAGTTATTATGACGACCCGGAAACGGATCAGTATTCAGTCTTGAAGTGCAGTGATTCCAGGATCCCCAACTTCAGACTTACACTGAGAGTCTCAAAAAGATTGCGAAAACAAAAACAACAACAACAATTAATACAATAAGCTAAAAGGTATATTTAAAGAAGTTAAAACTGAACAATTTTACGGAGCCCTCTAGGGGCCATCCTGAGTTCCTAAGTACCTCACGTACAAGCTCACGTACTTGTTGAAAGTCGGATATCAGCACTCACGAACTCAGGTACTTAGGAACTTAGGATGACCCCTAGAGGGCTCCGTACCGTTTTCGACACGAGTTCATCTTCAGCGAGAGTAAGAACTAAACCGTCCGATAAAAAGCATATATATTTTTTTTATTTCAGGTTATTGGCCCAACAGGAGACCACTGTGTAAGGACCCCTTTAATTAACGCCCTCCAAGATGTTTACCTGGTCTAGATTACAAAGACACGGTAAATCTATAATCCCTTTCAACTGACCCCGCAATAGTTAGGAAATGACGGACTTCCCAAAATATTTACTTTTCCTTGTTGGCATAACCCGAGCGGGGGTGTCGTTTTCACTTAACTTGACAAAAAGGCAAAATTGTTCGTTCCTGAGAGAACTTCCCTTAAAGAGGAAACACCCCCTATTCTACATTGTCTGTTAAGAGTTACGCCCCTACATTCAGTCCACAGGGTTATAAAACAAAACTTTTAAAACTAGTATGGAGCTCAAATTCAGCTTATAAATCGGACATTCTTTTCACCTGTAAATGGATGGCATTCAAGCCACATACGCACCGTCTGTAACTTTTGATAAGAATAGCAACAATTATGGTTAGTAAATTAAAGGACCTCATTTGTATCCATTAAGTCTTGCGAATACTAGAAATTTCTCCATAACGCACACACTCAGATCCGCGGCGAAAAGTGCATAAACCGCAAAGCGACTGAAAAACCAATTCGTCCTATCTACAGCTTTCAAACTAATTAGCAATTGTCAGCCGCTTTATCCCCCGAGATGAATACAATCAGTCGCATGTATTTATAATTGGTATATCCGGTACAAGGTGATTATTAATGTAAAAAGGTCTTGAATGGATTTGTGAATTCGGTCTTGGAGGAAACCGGGCTTTAATGTGCCTAACAAGAGAACAGATCCCTAATTACTAATTACTAATCGTCTTGCTTATTGTAGTTCATAATGCTAAATTTCATGCAGTATTTTCATCCAACAAAAATTCGTCCACATTGCAAACGAGGCACGCACGAACAACTGTTGTCAGTTGACCCTTGTGGGTTCTTGTGCTGCATACAAGAACACATGCCTCTCAAAACGAATCCGCTTCTTCTTTTGGCTCAAAATACCAGTACCACTGAGAGTTTCAAAAACCGTTTGGACTTCAGGGCCCACTAATTTCCGGCAGCATTACACCGTGCACGTCGTTGTTTCTTCTCCGTACATAATGTCAGTAATGTTTGACGCCAGCAGAAACTATTCCAAACCTTTCGACCAGCGCTGCCCGAGCGTCGTTTAATCGTTTGTAACGGGGAAAGAACGAATCGCAGGTATAATTCAAAAGCTGTGGCCGTTACTTCTTCTACAGATTCCTCAGAAGAGGACATGCATTCAATCCAAACATCTTGTTCACGCGTCAGTAAACCACAAGGAATCTGCATTGCAAATGTTTTATTCACTCCCTGATAGAAACATTTCAGGCAAACAATTCACACAAACACACGAAAGATACTATTCAGAGTTAGCCGATCAGTACATCCCTGGACAAAATTCAAAGACTCTATCGTCATGCTGACAATATTCTTTTGTAAGGTTTGAAGTTTGTCAAGTTCGACTTGAAACCATACGGCATCGTACTAAAACCCGAAACAACGAAACGAAACCACCGAAACCACTGAAACCACCGAAACGAAACCACCGAAACAAGCGAAACAACCGAAACGAAACCACCGAAACAAGCGAAACCAACGAAACGAAGCCACGAGCCAGCAAAAGACAGAATTATCTTACATTTAGGACTTCAAGAAAGAAAATGGTTTCGTATTTTTTTATGTATTTTTTGGGCGGAGCACCGACCAAAGCAGATGGGAAAAGAAAAGAAAGGAAAATAATTGAAAAGTTAGGGAAAGAATCGAAGTATTCACTCATAACGTCTCAGTCAGTTTCGCTACTTGTCTCCCTGAGACTACGTTTAAACTGTATAGTAGTGGAGGAGATTGTGAATTACAAGGACAATTCGTTTCGGTGGTTTCGTTTCAGTCGTTTCGTTTCGTTGTGTCGGGTTTTAGTGCATGCCAAACTATACTTCATCCAGCCTTTCAACTGAATGATTATTCTAATGGAAGCGGCATACTTGGCCGTTTTGTAACCCCTGGTTTGGGGCTTATCGTACTTTGCGAAATGGTACTTTGCGAAACGAAACGAAACGAAATGAAATCTGTACTTTGCGAAATGAAAATCTGTACTTTGCGAAATGAAATCTGTACTTTGCGAAATGAAAATCTGTACTTTCTCGCTGCGTCTACTCGGGTATTCTAAACAGAAAATTCCCCCAAAAAAAGCAGTTTAGCCTTGCGCGGAATGCGTGACGTTTTCATGGTGTAAACATCTCCAAAAGAACCTTGTCCGAGCCGCTCTTTCACTGCCAGTGCATAACCGCAGTTACAGAGCGGAGTGAAACGATGACAAAGACACAGCCGTAATTAGAGCGGATTTGAGCGCTCAACTTCACTTGTTGCATAGCTCTCTAAGAAGCTACAACACTAAAGAAAGGATAAAGAGACGAATAGTCGCAAAACAAACACAACGTCTTACTACAAAACCAAATAACCGGGCCCGGTAATGTACAAACACTACAAGATAAAGATGATCATATTACGCGGCTCAAAATTCCTATCCTTGATAACAAGAGAGAGGCTGTTCTGTCACTGAACGCACTGAAACGAGCCAAACCAAAGCTCAGGGGTTTCAAAATGTTTTGAACTAGGCGTCAGACTCTAGAAAAGTAAGCGGCTATGACAAGTGAGGGGTCGCAAGGCCCGAGCTGATTGCTATGACCAGAGTAACCGGCGACATATGATCACGTAGCCGGCGGAACTCCGGCAATCGCCGGCTTGTTTTGAAACCACTGAAAGCTAGACAAAATGCTTCAGATGGCATATAAAGGACCACAGTCGCTAAACAGAAACAACCAGGTGTTATGATACGACAACCACATGTTATGATAAGACAACAACAACTTTTAATTGTCCATGAACGAGCACATCGCGAGCGAACGCTCCAGGTCACATGACAATGACGTGATAACAATGACATCATAACATCTTCCCCTTTATAAAAGAAAGAAAACCTAAGGAGAAGTACTGAAAGAAATCAAAAGCAAAGAAAATAATGTCTCTAACAACACTGTTCGCAAAGTTCCTAAGACGTGTAATCTTGAAAACGGACTGGCGGTCTAACTGTACGGCCACTCCTAGTTACGGTAGGACAGGACGCCATAGGGACAGCAGTTGTCCTAGGATTAGCTGGACCAGGAGTTGCCTCTCCAAAATTTCCTTGGGGTGTGGCATACTGGATAGGTTGCTGTTCCTTGTTGGTATCACGTGGTTGCGCAGGACTAGTCAACAGGTTTGCTGCAGGTGGAACCAAACGTAGCTGCCTACGATTTCTTCGATAGGTACGGTTACCAGATACAACAGCATAGGAGCGTGGTCCGATCATCTTCTTACACACTGCTTCAGTCCAGGTGTTCTCATTTGGCTTCTTCATTCTAACAGTCTGACCAGGCTGTAGTTCAGGCAATGCTTTTCCTTTGAAGCTATAGTAGTAGGCCTGCTTTTGTCTGGAGGCAATTAGCTTTTGCTGCACATCCATTGGCGGGACTGTTGCTGGTTCAAGCAGTCTTGGTGTTAGCGGTAGCAGGTTACGTGTTCTTCTGCTGAACAGTCTTTGAGCTGGAGAAGAGCCAATTTCAGTAGGTGTATTGCGGTAGTCTAAAAGGGCAAGATATGGATCAAATTTTCCAAGAGCTGCCTTCTTCATGATATTTTCACAGACTTTAACTGCACTCTCAACCTTTCCGTTGCTTTGAGGGTTGCGAGGCGAGGAGGTAATGTGTTGAAAGTGCCAGTCTTTTGCAAACTTTGCAAAATCCGCAGAATCGTACTGTGGGCCGTTGTCAGAAATGACAATCTCCGGTATTCCATGACGGCTAAACTGCATTTTCAGCTTGTTGATGACAGATCTGGAATCTGTAGTCTCCAACTTGTCAACTTCAAAAAACGATGAATAGTAATCAACGGTTATCAGGTACTGTCGCCCATCAAACTGCAACAGGTCTGTTCCAACTTTCTGCCAGGGCCTTGATGGAATTTCGTGCGGCATCAGTGGTTCTCGAGGCTGCTCTGGCTTGTAGGAATTACAGACATCACACTTGAGAATGAAATCTTTCAATTCAGCATTCATCCGTGGCCAATAGAAAACTTCTCTTGCACGGCGGCTACAACCTTCAATACCCAGGTGAGACGAGTGAACCTTTTCCATCATCTCCTTTCTTAAACTGGCCGGTACAATAATACGGTCACCCTTGAACAGCAAGCCATTTTGAACAGTGATTTCTTCTTTAAAAGAGAAATAAGGCCTGATTTCTTGGGGTACTTCGGCTTGAGTACTTGGCCAACCTTCCAAGACAGTGGACATCAGGATCTGAAGGTCAGCATCACAGGCAGTGACTTTCCTAAAGTCGTTAAGGCGTGCATGGGAGATAGGTAGATCATCAACCAGAACTATTTCCTCAACCTCATTGCAATACTCTGTCTCTGAGCAAGGTTCGTCCACATAGGCTCTGGACAGGGGGTCAGACATAACCATATTCTCTCGCTTCTGGTACTTCACATCAATGTTGTATCGCTGAAGGCGTAACAGCATCCGCTGGAGACGCTTGGGGGCAGAAGCAAGGTATTTCTTGCAGATGGCCTCCAAAGGCTGGTGATCTGTTTTGACATGAACAATGTCTCGACCATAGAGGTAGGTATCAAACCTCTCACATGCAAAAACTACTGAGAGAAGTTCTTTTTCGATTTGGGCATAGCGGCCTTCGGCGGGAGTAAGTGCCCTTGAGGCAAAAGCAACTGGCTGACCTCCCTGGAGTAGGGTGGCGCCAAGTCCAGATAGCGATGCATCACATTCAACTGTAACGGCTTGTGTGACATCATAAAACTTGAGCACCGGAGCCTCACAAACAAGACTCTTTATTTTCTGGACAGCTGCATCATGAACTGCGAGCCAGGACCACTCAGCATCTTTAGCTTCAAGACGACGCAATGGTTCTGATACACTGGACAGGTTTGGAAGGAACTTCGAAAGATAATTAACCATGCCAAGAAATCTCTTCAGTGATGTCACATCTGCTGGGGTAGGCATGTCTTTAATAGCACGGACCTTGTTTGGATCTGTAACGATACCATCAGCAGTCAGCAAATGACCCATGAAAGGTACTTTGGAAAGGCGGAGCTTGACTTTCTGAGGATTAAGAGTCAGATTCAGCTTGCGGCACCTTTCAAGAAATGCAGTTAAATTCTGATCGTGATCCAGGACTGCGTCTGCAGTTGTGTCTCCAAAACCACACACGAGAAAGTCGTCAGCTATGACCTCCACTCCCCGAAGACCCTCAATTGCTTCATTCATTTTCCGCTGCCATACCTCAGGCGCAGAAGAAATGCCAAACGGCATTCTTAACCAGCGAAATCTGCCAAATGGAGTATTAAACGTGGTGTAATAACTGGAACTCTCTGACAGCTTCACTTGCCAAAAACCACTTTTCGCATCCATGACACTGAAGACCTTTGCCTTGGTGAGTCGGGATGTAACATCATCCACTGTAGGTAGGGGGTAGTGTGAACGCTTAATAGCAGTGTTCAAATCTTTGGGGTCCAGGCATACACGGATTGACCCATCTTTTTTTGGCACGGCCAAGACACTGGATACCCAATTGGTTGGCTCAGTAACAGGTGCAATGATCTGGTTGCTAACCAAGTTTTCCAACTCTGCCTTCATGGCATCTCTCTTAGGAACAGGCACTCTACGAGGAGGATGTACTACAGGACTAACATTCCCATCCAATGACATACTGTATTCTCCAGGTAAGCAACCAATACCATGAAATACATCAGCGAAGGGGCTAAGGACAGGATCTGTAATAATACTCTCAGATACAGCTTTCTCTGGAGTAGCAGCAACACTGTTAACGGGGGAATGAACACCAGGGACCATGATTTTAATGAGACCCATACCCTGACAAGACTTTAAACCCAGCAAAGGTGTAACCCTTTGCTCAACAATGACAAAGTTCAGTTCATGTTTGTTACCATTATGCTCAACTTTCAGCCTTGCAGAGCCCAATGCCTTTCGCTTTGAGTGATCATGCATCACTAGTGTGATATCTTTAGGAACAATGCTAGCTCTATTGAAATCATTGGTGGCTCTGATGTAATCCTCCAATGGCAAAATATTTGCTGATGAGCCTGTATCAATCTGGAATGTTACTGAAACAGTGTCATTTAGAGTAACTGGAACAAGAGCCTGATCTTTGCCACCAATGTTATTTATGTAGAAAACTTCCTCGACATCACTAACATTCACATTCACAGACTTACTGCGACATTTGACTGCGAAGTGTCCGACTTTGCCACATTTCTTGCATGTTTGTCCGGATGCTGGACATAGCTTTCTGTCAAGTGCATGTTTGCCACCGCAGAAGAGACATTCTTTAAGTTTGCTGTTAGACGAGGGGTTCCGAGTGGAACTTTTCGGGAGCTTCCTTTTCTCCGATTCCTTCTGTGGCTTAGGTTTGTGTTTCACAGCATTGACATCTTCCTGAACCGAAGCTTCACCTGCAATTTCCGAGTCTTCCGAATGAGTAACCTGACTGGCTTTGATCATTTCAACGGCTTTATCCAGGTCGAGATCACGCTTTCCAAGCAGCTTTTCCCGAATCCTGTCATCCTTTACTCCAAGAATCAAACGATCGCGAACAAGCGATTCACGGAGCGTTCCAAAACCACAGTTCTCAGACAGCTTCAACAAAGCTGTTATGTAACAATCGAGCGACTCACTCGGCAATTGCTCACGTTTGAAGAAAACAAACCTTTCGTACGTTTCATTCCGAGCAGGAACGCAGCGCTCTTCAAACTTTTCCAAAACTTTGTCGATTTTAAGAGCATGAGACGTATCCTCCCACTGAAAGGTTTCGTACATGTCCAATCCCTCCTTGCCAACAACGTTTAACAAAGAAGCAACACGAACTTCATCCGCCTTCCTATGAATGCCAGCTGCTAATTCATAGAATTTCCACTCTCGGCGAAACAACTTCCAGTTTTCACCTTGGTGCAAACGGTCGGATAAATTCAGCGGAGCGGGAGCTTTTGCAGTCGTGGTGGCCATGTTTGTTTCAGAATTGAACGCAGACTATAACCTTGTCTGTCAGCTACCAACCGCGAACAAATCGTTGAAACTTTCAGGAAACGTAGGAACCACCGTCAACTCCGAAAATGGGTTAAAATCCGGCTTCTGACGCCATGTTATGATACGACAACCACATGTTATGATAAGACAACAACAACTTTTAATTGTCCATGAACGAGCACATCGCGAGCGAACGCTCCAGGTCACATGACAATGACGTGATAACAATGACATCATAACACCAGGGTCAAAACAACCTGGCGATAAATGCAGAATTTAAACCCAGAAATGACCTGTGGTATCAAAATACATTACATGCGACATTTAAGCACATGGCTGTTTCAATCACCATCACCATCATGCTATCCTCTTAACCGCCGTGTTGCCTGAGCTAAATTTAAACTTTATACGTGGCAACGAAAACGTCACGCATTCCGCGCAAGGCGAAACTGCTTTTTTGGGGGGAATTTTCTGTTTAGAATATCCGAGTAGACGCAGCGAGAAAGGAAATGTTTATTTCGCAAAGTACAGATTCCATTTCGTTTCGTTTCGTTTCGCAAAGTACCATTTTGCAAAGTACAATAAGCTCTGGTTTGGAACAAAAATTGCCAGACAACTGTACTCTTTTTGGGGTTCTAGCTCGACCTGTCTGCTGGACAATGTATTGAAATTATGAGAAGTTACATGCTAATTACTTCTGGGACTTAAAAGGTTAATTATTTCACTCGAGGCCTTTATTTTCTGAACAGAACATAAGTTGACTCGCGAGAGACTTAATTTAACAAGACGCCTGTAGGCGTTTACGCGGGATGTGTTTGTCAATTATTACAGTGACACTAAATTTGAATGGTTGCCCCTGCACAGACAGAATCTTTTCATACGTACAAATAAATGTTAATGTAAATGTAAGCAGTTGGTAGAGTATTACAAACATCGCTCGATAAATTGTGAGTGAATAGTAAATTCACTGTTTCGATTCGTGTGAACTCACTGGTTTCAAGCACATGCTTGGCTAACCAATTATCCACGGTTCAATAAACAGTGAAATTGTTGGTTCGATCGCTGGCGAACACACAAGTTTGTGGCGTGACAGTTTGTGCAATTGTTAACGATTCAATACACAACCAAAACAACGTTAATTTTCTGATTAAATTTTAAGTTTACTCAGGTAAGCCTCCATTTACAGCTGAAAAGCAAAGGCGTTTAATTTTTGCCACGAGTAAAACTATGCGAAAGCAAAGCAAGCGAACTGCGAGTTTCTTGTATACCTAATTTATTGACTCGGATTTCACTGATCAGACTGATAAAAGTTATTTGGAAACACAGGACGAATCAGGCATTGAAGCATATAAAAGCACGGTAAAAATTCACATCTCACGGAGCAACCACATCCAAACCTGTAATGTTTTGCAAGGTGGATTCCCAGTCTAAGAGCTCAAACGAACTTCGCTTTGATCACAAAACCACACTCACTGATCTGTCCTCAAAGAGGGATTTCTTCATTATGAACAAACTGATCTCCACCGTTGAGGCTGCCGAGTGTTTCTTACAACTTATTCTTTTGATTTACAGCTTTAAAGAGCAGTGTTTTCCTTCTGAGACCGGCAAACTACTATCTTGTAAATTCACGCCTCATACACAAGGAAGCCATTTTTCTCACGCCAGCCTTTCTGTAGTTTCCACCTTTTGACCTGGCACGGTCCTTGCACGAGCCTGGCACGTGATTCCAGGATGATGAAAAGCCAATGAAATCGGACGATTTTCTTGAGAGCCAATGAAATCGCAGCATTCTCTCGAGACTCCCCGCGGGAACGGGAAACTTTAAAAAAAACATTGCAATTTGTGGCTACGATGAAAACGAAATTCGACCGAAACCTTAACGCAGTGCTCACCCCGCGTAAAAAACCAAGACTGTACTGTATTCAGTAGCAAAACGAGCATGTCCATGCCATCTAAAACTGTAAAACACTATCAACTTTGAGAGTTAGTTAAAATAGCAGCGACGATCATCGCTTTCCGTTAAATTCACTGGTACAAGGAAAACTTTACGAGCGGTTGGCACCAATGCACCTCTTAGTTGTCCCCTTATCATGCATCAGTCGTGTAATATACATATGCCGATGAGCCCATATGTTTCACTTGTTTTTCTAAGAGCAGGGAATCCTCTTGGCTGGCTTGTTTGCATCCATTTCTCTGTCGAAGTAATAACAAAAAAGCCATCGACAGACCTTAGTCGCAGCGTACATTAAGTTAACCTTACTAACCCACTGTTCTCGGGAAGACCATACTAAGTAAGGTTAAATATGAGCTTAGAAGGGGGGGAGCACAAGAGAGAGGGGGGAGCTGGCTTAGAAGGA
Source organism: Galaxea fascicularis (assembly GCA_948470475.1). NCBI lineage: Eukaryota > Metazoa > Cnidaria > Anthozoa > Scleractinia > Euphylliidae > Galaxea > Galaxea fascicularis. The sequence goes on along the minus strand of OX419343.1, from coordinate 22,046,100 downwards.
GATGTTCTGTTGGTCGATTCTGTTGTTTCCATTGGTTTTCACTATATTAGAAACCATGATGTTTTTACAGGATCGAGGCATCCCAAAGTGGCATCTATGCCCAGTGAAGTCCGGTGGGCATGTGCAGTTGAATCGCCTCATGGTGACGTCACACACTTCACGACAAGTGCCGCCATTTTGACAGGGGGCCGTGTTACAGCATTTGGTCTGACACATTGGGTCGGGACACGAATGAATAGGAGTTCCCTGTAAACAAGACGATAATTAGAAACTGCTCAAGACTGACCACTCTGGGTCAAATTTCATCATTTGATCTTTAGATTTTATTGATTATTTGTTTCCTTTGTTTAATAAATACCATATCGCTTGAAGCGCTGAACATGAATTTGAAATGTCGCTTTGTTTAATCCTACGGGACAAGATTCGTGTCCTTATTTGGAAACCTCTGTATATTGGATTTAGGTGCTATGTTTTGCCGAACTGGTCTTTTCCAGTATTTTCTGCCCTTGACCTGCTGTGGGATGTATAGAGGACTTTCGTAGCTACCGTGCTCTCTTTCTCTCTCTTCCCAGTCCCCACCCCCACTCCTTCGTTAATCTTTTCAGTGTCTTAGAGTCACACTACTCAGATAACTGCAAATGAAATAGGAAAAGAACCGACATGTATAAAAGAGAGGTATAACGATAATACGGGCAGGTAAAGCTACATGTATTTCCAGAGAAACAGACTGCTGTAGCCAAAGTAGCTGGGCTTCTTATTTACAAATTAAGGACAGAGAATATACTATTTTCAAGATAATGGGTAATAGGAATAGAAATAAATATTAATCCTTGTGTTCTTACTGCATTATTGTTCCCCCCAAAAAAGCTATTTAAGCGAAAGAAAAAGAAATTATCAAAATACCCAAATTTGTATGTGAAAGTTTATGTGCTATCTCAGGACCACCATTGCAACGCCAGACTGGAAAGAATAACACCCCACGTACTAAGTATTCAGAATACGCCTCCGAGTTTTTCCCGAAACTTGAGTAAGCACGAAACATTGTTTCCATAGTTTTTCTGATAAAGGATATATTTTTCTCAATTCCTATTTTTCCGGCATTCCTCCTTTCAGGCTTGCCGGATTCCTGCTTTTCCATACGCCCATAATTTTGGAACTGTTATAAATCGATAAATATATAGTAGGTAACAGAAGCTCAGTAATCCTAGTGCTACTACAACAATACCTTGTGCAAGTTTACTTGAAAAAGTGCTCAGGACAGTGAGTGCTAGCTAGTGTTAATTCATTGCTGTTGACTGTTCTTTTACCTTCGGAATCAGATTCAATGCATCACCGCCGGATAAAACGTAATTGGCATAACCGTGCCGACAAACCTGTGAACGTTCAACCTTGTTTTCAGCAAGCATTGTAAATTTAGATCGCATACTTTCAAAGTTTAGATATCTCTTTTTCAACAATCACAAAAGAGACAAATTTTTCACATGTTTTAATTTTTTTCTCCACAAGTATTTACAGCAATGTGGAATAAAATATCTCATTTGAAAGTGTATAAAATGGGCTTTTTGGAAAAAAAATATATCTTATCATGAAAGCCCAGAATATTTCAGGAAAAAATTCTGAAAGAGACAAATTAGCATAATTTATGCATCACTTTTGAGAAAAAATGAATATTTCTCCAAATGGTTGTAATATGGTCCTAAGGTGCGAAAGATGAAATGATGCTTATTCTGTAATCAAAATGACCTGAAAATTTGGCCGAAAAAGTTCAAAGCCGGAATTATTTTGAAATTTTTTTTGACCCCCCTCTGACCCCTCTCTGTCCCCATAGCAACATAATCACAATCTGTCAACACCTCTATTGAATTACGAGTCTGTAATTAAATAACGCGTTGTTTGACCTAAAATCACTCCGAAACAACCTTTGAGCCCTCAAATGTGAATTAACGGATACAATTCATGAAATTGGCGAGGATTCAAACGTATAAAAGCAACGCGAAGAGTATTTCCTCGCATTACAAGACGATATTTCGTAGCGCTTGAAACCACGCGGTCGAAACTAAATCGCATCGCATACCTTGAATTTCGCTCTCGCATTCCAGTTCTTGGTCTGGTTCGCTTTCCTTATCCTTCTACATCCCCAAGCGATCTTTTTGCCTTTGAAGTATCATTTCTAAAACCATTTTAGTCGACAAATTCACCGTTCGAACTCTCTTCGCCGACGAAGCTAAATTCGCCCAGGGTGAAATGAAACAACGCAGAAGATTCGTCATGTAAGCTGATTTGACGTATCCTACGCAAATTCGCACAGGGACTGGGTAAATCTCTCTACTTCCTGTGTGCCAAATTTGGCGAAGATCGGAAATAACGCGATTTTTCGCGGAATTTTTTCTCTTATGGGTCTCTCACGACCCATAGAAAGAGGATCTGTCGGGAACGGGTCAACACAAAAAAATTGTTATTTTTTAGCTGATTTGACGTATCCTACGCAAATTCGCACAGGAAGTGGGTAAATCTCTCAACTTTGTGTGTACCAAATTTGGCGAAAATCGGAAATAACACGATTTTTTTCGGATTTTTTTTTTCTTATGGGTCGTAAACGACCCATAAAAAGAGGATCTGTCGGGAATGGGCCAACACAAAAAAAATCGTTTTATAAGCTAACTTGACGTATCCTACGCAACTTTGCACAGGAACTGGGTAAATTTATCAACTTGGTGTGTTCCAAATTTGGAGAAAATCGAAAATAACACGATTTTTTGCGGATTTTTTTTCTTCCGGGTCCTGGAGGACCCGAAGGTAATATGATCTGTCGGAAATGTTACCGTTGATGAACATTTAAGACGAATCTCTAAATTGAACCATTTCGACAAATGTGGTTTCGTGAACTAAATGACACGACACATCCGTCGAGTCATCGAATTTTTTAGACACGATGGCAGACTGAAAGCGAATTTTCTTTAGCATTTTGTCGTATTTTATTTTGGTGTTACCAAATTCTTCAGATATGGTTAACTCTACGTTTATTTTGTGTGACTTGATCTGCATACTTTTCCTGATGGAAACGACAAATGACTTGCTGATGTGTCAGCACTATCTGTATGACGTCAAACCAGGGTGGAAGGGGAAAAAAACTAAAAGTAAGTTAAAGTCTAGGTGGGTATATATTTGGTGTTCGAGGTTTAATATGTACGAGATATCGGCTTTTAAAATCTGATGGATTAAAGACGCACCTTCAGTTGTAGTGGAAAATTGAGTATTCGGAGTTTCTCATTATTATTAACCATTTTTAAATCAGTGTACTTAACTCCGCAAACAAACAACTATCAGTTCGTTTGTATGTGTCTGTTGGGTTATTTGTAGACAAATATGATTGATGCACTTTGCTTCCATTCCGGATAGCATTTTAACTCATTTTGTCCTTTGATTTTTAAGTTTGTGATGATTTTACTGTGTGTTCTGTTATGTGCTTTTGCTAATGCCACTGAGCAAACGTTTCAAGTCTCCGTACAAGCGTTTGAGAGACGGAATAGAGGAAAACGTTTTTTGACATGTCGAGGGCCAGACCTGAATTAGTCTGTTCCAGGCTCCGTGATTGTGGTGAAAGTGAAAAGTCGTTTAAAAATAAGAAAACGCGCGGGGTTATTTTCGCTTTGCTCGTTTAATAAGTCCCCACTATACTATCTGAGAACCTGGCACAGGCTAGACCTGAATGGGAAAAAATTCACAGTATCGTTCACAGGAAAGAAGGACGAACCAGGCACACGTAAGCAACTTTTCTTGCGTTATTTGTTGACACATGAAACTATAGTTCACAAATTGTAAAGCGCTGGCTAAACGAGGCAACAATTTCAGCTCCTGCATGTTTTCACGATGTTCCCTCGTTTAGCCCCCTGATGAAAAACTTGTTGCGGCAACAAAAAAATGTTACTAGTTCTTCGTCATGAATTAAAAACTACAGCACATAAAAATCAAATATGTATTTATTACAACATTTTCCAAATATGTTGAAGTGCAACGCCCACCCGAAGTTTATAGCAAACCTAATTGAGTCGGCTTGGTCCTATTGATATTAAAATACAACTGAACAAGATTTTTCAATTTCAAAAAATGAAATTGATTCAAGTACAAGTATATAAGTAACAACTGGACCAAATGAAGTAAGTTTAGGTAGAAGAATGAGAAGCCAAATATAGTTTACAATTACAGGAACTTGTTTAATATAAATATAACATATTTGGTGCTATTGTGGTTCCATAAGTACAACTACAGTTTTCATGTGTTTTTAGAGGAACAATTATCTCCTTTGTTAAATGTCAATAATTTCAAACAGGGAATCTTTTGAATTGTTGCAAGTATCAGTTCTTCGTTATTACTCCTCAGAATTACAACTTTCAGTTATTAGTCTACTGTATATGCACAAATATCAGTTTTTATACATGACAGTCCTAAAAGCTTTGATGTCGGGGAACACTGAGTCATGTTTGATTAATTTTGTTAACCACAAAATCCGCCCAAAGAAGCAGCTCTTTTGTTTTTGATTCAGTCCAAATAAGCAAATCATTTCATTTGCACAAGTAATCACAGGATTCCGAGTGCAATTTGGAATAAATTCATTTTTAAAGGCTAACCGGCCAAAGTGACTTTTTTGTTTATGTGAAGGGTTTATTCTGTAAAGGGAGTCGACCATATATAAGAATAAGATCACCATGGAATTTACTTTACAACCTGCTCAATACCCAAACCACACTCGCAGTGCACAGGAAGCCGGCAACCTGGAAGCCGAAGGTAGATTAGCTTGACTGATTGTAAGGCTCGGCAGTCTTTCGTAGGTTCGAGAAGGAAATTAAATCGAAATATACTTGTGATTTCGTTTCTTACACTTCATTGAATTACATTGAACATGTAGAAATTCATCATGAAAGACAAGTTCTTCTTTTGAAAAGATAAACATAACCAATTGCAAAATACAACGTTGAACCTTTTGCACGAGTGATTCCAACTGGTTTACATCTACACATTCTGGATAATTTTAAGATAATTACGGTAATCAAACAATAAAATATTTATCAACGCTGACGAATGTGGTACACTATGCACGATATGAGATCTTACATACCTCTTAATTGCTTTATTCTTGTTAAATAAATTAATAAATTTTCTTCCACGGTAATCTCGATGGTTCTCTATCACGGCGGCCGCCTTTGGTAACCCGAGTAGACTTTGACCTACTTCTTCCTTTCTGTAATTTTTCATGACTTCTGTTACCATCCGATACGTCTTCAAACTGCGTATCGTTCTGCTTGAGCTCAAGATTGGTTTCATTGGATATTAACAACTGATCAGTTGTGCTACTGATGGTTCCAATAGTTTTGTCGGAGCTTACGTTTGATTCATAGTTTGGCTGATATGAGTGCTCATAGGTTCGCTCAAAGATTCGCTCGTAGGAATCATTCGTAAAAGGCTCACTATTTATACTGAACCCCCTATGAGTTTGGAGGATCGACGAGTAAACGTCTCGAGGAGTCAAAATCTCTTGGCTTTCAGTTCTCATAGTCACATCTTAAGTCTTTCAACCAACTCGGTTACATGTCCATGTGCTGCCGCGACGAGAATTAGTCGAAACTCTCTCGAAGAAACGTTCCGCGCCGGCATTGAATTGATATTAATCAGGTTGCCGTCGACATATCGACTTGTTTACATCTGAGTGAGTGACACATTTGCATATTCTGCCCCACAGCAATAGTCGTTTCTACGCTACGCGTATCCACGACTAAAAATTAATGCACCCAGACCCAACCCATAACACACGTATAAGTTAGTGGTTCTGGCGCAGCTCTCTCGCCCATGCGCAAACTTGGAGTTAACGGAGGGGCCACCATTTGCCCCTTCCCGTCTCCCTTAGGCATAGGTTGTAAACCTCATTTTTTGAAAAAAAAAAAAAAGTTACCTAAACCTATCTGGAATGAACAATGCTTCGAAAAACCATGGGAAACGCCGGTAAATCTAATGGAAAACCCGTAAATCCTAATGAAAAATGGAGAAAAAATGTTTTGGCTTGATGGGGGGGGGGGGGGGGGAAGGGGGAAGGTGGCCGCAAGGGGCAAATGGCGGCCCCTCCGTCAACTCCAAGTTTGCTCATGGGCTCACTCGCTTCGCCAGAACCCCTAAGTTATACGTGTGTCTGCAATTCCCGGCCCGTTGGCCCGTGCGGTATAGTAAAGTTTCGCTCGCCGCAAGACCTGCGCCAGCGCGGGACCCCTATTAGAGGGGGGAGTACCATTGCTGAAACCATCGAGCAGATCCCTGAGTGGATGCCCGAAGAGCTGAAAGAAATGATCCTTAGGCAAGTCATTGCCAAAAATGTCCGGGATCGTTTGGCCATGGGTTGGGTCGAAATTTTGCCCATTATCAGAATTTGGCGGCACGCCATCGAGGAGGATTGGGAACTTTTGGCCATGTCCGGTGACGATTTGAGAGCTATTTTATCGCCTCTGGAGTGCGAGTTTTGTGGAAAGAAAACGCGGCAATGCAGAGGGGGTTGTGACCCCCCCTTTGGAGTGCGAGTTTTGTGAAATGGAAATGGAAAAATGCGAATGTGACGGTTGGTGGCGCTGCTGGGCCTGCGGTACGGAGGTCTGATGAATGCGACTGTTAGGGGCCGCCAACTGTCAAGTTAAATTTCATCCGACGATTTTTAAATTTCAGTTCAAAGCTGCAGCGGCTGCCGCAATTTTTTTGCGCATTTCTTCACGGACCTCTTCCCTGATTTTTTCGAGATCGGCAGCGTTGGTTGTGGGCCTTACAGGACATCTTTGATTTTTCTGTATTTTTCCATCTCGTGAGTGATGATTTTGAACTCGGTGTCAGAAATGTTGTTGTTGTCAAGAGCTTTGGAAACAAGAGAATTGGTTGTGTTGTGTTCGACATTTGCCAGTAAGCTCATGCGAAAATTTTTGTTGACTTTATTTCCAACTTTTTTGTTGGTGGCGACCAAGCCAGTGGAAACAGCGCCGCACACAGCCCTCACAACGCCGAGCGGTACGGAAATGACAATTCCAACGCCGGTAAGAGCCGAGGCCCCAGCAGCCGAAGACATAGCAGTCGTAACAACCCCAAGGCCGGCCACGATAAATTTCAAGGCCTTATGAACCTTTTTGTATTTTTTCAGCACCAGTCGATAGTGCTCGGCCTCATCGGCGATTTCTTTGTTGATCCGGCTGATTTCGCCAAGCCGAAAAGTTTGGGGATCGGATGAAAGGCGGGGGTTGAGTGTTGTGTATTGCTGCTCGACCACAACTTCTTCTTCGGGCGGAGCGGTTGCTTCCTGTAGCACATTGGCCGAAGATATGGTATAATAAATCATCAATAGTACAATATGGGGATAATCAAATTTGTTTCAAGGTTTATTTTTTCCAAAGTTCTAAAATCATAAAACCCCTAAGACTCATAATTAAATAAATTTTGATGTTCGAAAGAAACAAAATAAGAATTTGATGTTTTTGTCAACACTTGGCGTATAACCAAATTTCAATTTTTCGTAAAGTCTTAGGGCTTAAGAAAAACATAGTATGATTTTTTTCGCAAATGAAACTAAATTTAGTGTTTTTTTCGGGAGTACCAGCAACAAGGCAGCCATAAATATTTTTTGGCTGACTCAGAATAAAATGGCGATTTATGTCCAAGCTTGTATTCATAACCATTTCCCCATTTTCAAAACTGAAAGCTTTATCGAGCAAAGAAGATGGCACGCTCAGAACGTGATGCTTGATTATGCGAGCCTGATTTCCAGAGTCGGAGGTTAAATCACCGTGCAAATCAAAGTAGATGTGGTCGGTGCCGACGCCGGTCCTTGCATTGGTCAGCTGGACGACGGTTTTCGTGTAAGCAAGGGTTGAGCCGTGCGCGGGGAGGTTAGAAAAAAATTGGCTAGAAATTGAGCCGGCGCCGATCGCGGCAGTAACGGAAACATTTTGTGCAAGCGGAGGAAAATATTCGGCGACCATTGTGTAATCGCCGGCGGCCAAAGGGTGAAGGTTGAAACCGATGCTTTCTCGGTAGTTGCTGGCCCCCGAGGCGCCGATAGAAATTTTGTAGGCTTTTTTGTAGACCAAATGGGGTGACTCGGGAAAATCGCTGACATCGACAACGGTGGTGTGGTCGGTCTCTCTCGAGGACTCGTTGGTGTCGTTCATGAGGTACTGAAAAACGTTTGTAAGTCCAGAGGGCTGAACATGGGACTGGTCGACGTATTTTTTGTTGACCGTGTTGGACAAATCGGTCGAGCCACTGGAGGGCACGTCGGGTATGCCGACAAAGTTGGCCGAGCCCTGAAGGTCGATGTTGGCAAGTGGGTGGTTGGTGCCGTCGAGTTTCAAAAAATTGCTGTCGACGTATTGTTTGTTGGCGGCGTCTTCGATATTTGCCGGGAGGGGGAGATTAGAACGTTGAAATTGTTCATGTTCAGAATGCCCTGTATGGGGCCGCCGGTGAGGGCGAGGAACCGGTCGGCGTATTTTTTGTCGGCCGCGCCATTTGCGGAAAGGGGGTCAGCGAGATTGGTAAGGCGGTAATTCCCGAGATCGAGATTGTTGGTCGCGGAGTTAATACCGTCTTTTTTTTTAGGTAATCGAAAACGCTAGATTCGAGAAAACGTTTGTTGACGGCGTCTTGTTCGTTGACGGGGTCGGTCATGTTCTCGACGCGGTTTTCGTCCATGTTGAGGTTGGCAATCATGAAATTCGAGCCGTCGATTTTCAAAAAATCGTCGGAATTAGGAGCAAGGTCGCCTTGCGGCCCTTTAGGTCCTTGTGAGCCAGGAGGTCCCTGTTTGCCGCGCGGTCCGACAGGTCCCAGTGGTCCTGGGTCACCTTCAGGCCCAGGTGGCCCAACCTGACCGGCGCCGGATGTTTTGGTGAAAGAATCAATGAGACCCATATATAAAGTTTTAGCAATTTTCAAATGCACGTTTGAAAGAGTATGGCTGATTGTGGAAATCAACAAGCATCCCATCCTCGTCTTTGATCCAAAGTGAAACACTGGATCATTTTGCTCGATGAAGCATTCCGGAAATCAGTTTTGTTTGACGAATGGTAGGCCATAGAGGAAAAATATGGGGCAAACCCGTGAAGCAAAACAAGAAGATTGGTTTTTCCCCCGTTCAGCAAATTGCGCTGATGGTCGACCAAATCGCAATGAACGTACATCGCAGATCTTGCTTTGAGGGCGGTTATTGTAAAATTGTTGTCAAGAATCGGCGGCGTGCCCAGAAAATCAACGAAACTTTGAGAAAACCGCAGTTTCAAAGAATCGGGGTTTTTGAGTGTGACGATCCCAGTGTTTGCGTCATAATCAAAAGTGACGTTGAAGGTCGGCGATTTTTTGAACTCGTCGTTCAGGTATTTGGAAAGGTCCGTGGGGGTGTAGAAAAACGGGGAAAGATTTTTTTGTGCGAGCACCTGGTCCCGAGAATCAAGCACTTCGATTTTCGCGGGAGAGCGCAGATAAAGCCAGGGGTTTTTCATTGCAAAAGAAACGAGCCCAATCATCCGGGGTTGGGGAATGGGTTCGTCAAAATAGACGGTGCAGGGGTTGTCGGAAGTGACGACGCTAAGCATAGCCATACCCATTCTACGAAATTAAATTTAAAAGGCATGAAGATATACCCAAGCAATCGCAGGTATGTCTGTCTGGACCGAATGGCAAAAAGTTCCGAGGCGGCAAAGCTGCGGTAGGAATCGAAAAAAAAAGGCGTGGGCTCTTTTCCCCGCCAAATATCCCCACGCTAACAAAAACAACTTCTTTGCGGAGACCGCATTTGACACAACAACCCACCAGCCCACGACGCAAATTCTGAAAAAAACTGGGTCGCTCGCCCCGATGATTGTTTCCCGCCGCAGACAAGCCTTTGACAGAAAACGGAGGGTTTTTTTTTCCTCCGGCGCTCAACCCTACAAGCCCAGTGCTGAAAACAATACCCGCGGTACCTTTTTCAGCGTCAATCCCCCCATCGATCGGTGAATAGCTGAACAAGGTGCAAAAAATAATCGTCACACCAACAGAAAGTTTCACCACGCAGTACAGAACAATTTTCAAAGACACGCAGATCACATTCAGAACATCCAAAAACGCAAGGAAATGGCTGGGCGGTCCGGACATGGGTTTTTGGCCACAGCAGCTGAACTTTGCTCTGTGAAGTGCGACAACAGGCAGCGGCATCTCGCGTGAAATTTTGGTCAGGCCTGTTCTTGAAAATTTCCCGCAGCTCCAAGCTTTCTATCTTCTCCATGTTTATTTCACAACGCGGCGTATTTTGTTCGAGATGGGTGGCATCCAAAGAATCAGCTCGCTGCCCGGCGACCCGAACTTTTCGCAAACAGACACAAAAACAAAACAAATACCACAAAACCCCGTACCGAAGAATCTGCGCCGAGTTCAAGGTTGACCCAAGCGCAGATTTTCGTTACCTGTTTGGCCAAAACCACGGCCTCGGCTATGTTTTCATCAACTACAGCGACGGCGATTATGCGCAAAAGCCATGGCAGTACCCCCACGCCGCTTTCCAACCCATCAAACCAGGGGTTCGCCGACGAGGGCGGGACAGATTCAGCCGGAAACAAGCTGGACTACATCCGAAACGACCAGGGCGCAGACAGGCAGTTTGAGTTTTTCATTCCGGACAAAGCAAACGGGCTGACCGCAGCCGGCCTCGCGCGGCTAAACCAGTCGATCGAGGCCTACGTTTACTGCATTCTGGGTGCGCAGGTCAACGTTCGTAGCAGCATTGTTGGGGGCGGCGGCCGATCAAAAGAGGTGCAAAGAGAGTTTCTTGTCCTGCTCGAGGATGCAATCCGAACGCCAGACATTTCCAAGAGCGTCCAGCGTTACCAGATGGCGGTGGACGAAGCAAAACTCCGCCTGGACTTGGCCGTGGTTCCGTGGGCCTGGCTGATGCTCTTGCGCATGGTCCTGAACACCGGGAACCTGGTCGATTACAACAACAAGCTCCGGCAGGCGGGCCGGGGAATGAAGCTCGGGGTCAACAACGACGTGAATCAGGGAACAAAAAAAGCAGCCCTCCATTTTGATGGGCGGCGAGCCGTCAAAAATTAATATGCCATCAGCCACCCGTCAAACCCGGTTCACAAAGCGGCACAGGCTGAAACAGGGAGACAGAAAAACGCCGCCTAAAACAGTGCAATCTGGGAAAAAAGAGCCAGCCGAGCCAACAAGACCGCCCACCCCCCCGGCCGGATCAGGAAACTAAAACCACGATGTTAACAAAGCCATCGTGGCAATAGGAGCCGTTGCGCTCGCATGCATTTTGTTCTGGGCCGCGCGGAAGGGTTAGCGCCGTTTGACATAGCGCTCGATCAAGAAAGCGACGACGGCCAGAATTTATCAGCCAGGTGTGCTTAGCCAGAAAACCGATGACCTGGCCGGCGGTTGTAAAAATGTAAGAAACGATCGAACCGAGCAGGCCGGGCAGCAGCGAAGCTGTTTTTTAGCCGATAGTTTTTAGCCCGTACGCCAGCCCTTTGCCCAAGGTTTTCAGCGAGTTGGAGATCGCGCCGACGCCTGCTCCGATAGTCACGCCTGCAGCCAGAACAATCGCGGTGACGGTCATGCCGTATTTTTTGAAAATCTCTTTCACCCTCTCGCGCAGGGGAAGCGCTCCTTCTTTTTCCGCAATCTGCGTTTGCAAACGCGCGATCTCCTCCTCTCTTTACGCCACTTTTTCTTGTGCAGCTTCTTTTTCAGAGGGCGAGGTGTCAGGATCATCAGTTATTGCCCGGTCTTGCTCGATTTTTTCCTTGAGCTCGATTTCTTGTTGGTTCAGGTCATCAAGGGGCTGCGTGCTGTTGAGGGAGTTTTCCAAGCCAGCCGTTCGTTCCTTCATTTTTGCAAGCTGTGCGGTCCTCTGTTCAATGGTTTTCTCCACCCTTGCCTTGGTTTTGTTTTGTTTTTGGAGGCCAGCGATCTTTTTCTCTTTTTCAGCAATGGTTCTTTTCAGATTATTTTCCAGGATTTTTTTCCTTTGATTTCTGATTGGTTTTTGATTGCAGAGCCTTCATCATCCTCCAACTGCTGACGTTGGGCTTTTGTTCTGGCAAAATCATTTTCGAGTTTTTGCAGAGCTCGTTTTCGGCTATCAAGTTCTGCATCCACTTTTTACGTCTCTTTTAGCTGCTGCCTCTCAGCCGCCAAACTGAGTGGGAGTTCGCTTTCTTGTTTTTTACTTGCCGCAATCACATCTTCAGCTTCTGAGCCGAGAAGTTCTTCATTTTGATTCACAAAAGTGTCAGAAAGGCCTTAGTTGTAACTCTGCCTAACCACAATTTTTGGGTCCGATTTTCTTTCTGTTGGGCCTACCACAATAAAGTCATCTGGTCCCCCCCCCCCCTATTTGTCACGCCCCTTTGACCAATGCGTTGGAGCAATTTATCATCCGCATACGGGTAACGGTTTTTGATTAACGCTTTCACTGCTTTTATGGTTTTCGGCTCAAGGTTCCTATGACCTGAAAAGGAGGCCAATAATTTGGAGATTTTACTTCCTGCACCGCGGCGTGTGCCCGTCTTTGAAAAACCCAGCAAAAGACGTTTTTCATCTACAGGCTCCATTTCAGTAATTTCCGGCAGCCCATAGTTTCGTGCAAATGTGTTTGCATTTCAATTTCTTCGCCGCCGTGGTACGGCGTAGACGAACCGCCAGGTTGAAAGGACTGGGTCATGTCACCCCGGGCAGATCAGTCTCGTCGTCAGAATCGTGCGCGTCCAAATTGTCATCAACCAAGGGGGTTTTCGGGGACGTCGGCACCTATGGAATTCCATCCCCGCCAAAAATCAAAGTTGGTCACAACATTCAACCTGACAGTTTAACCATTAACTTGGCAAACCTCAACATCATATTTCACTCTTCAACTTTGTACTTTGTATCACAAACATTGAAACTTTTGACATCAACTTTCAAAGTGACGGTTCAACATTCAACTTTATCCATCAACATTCATGTTTACATATCAACAATGGTCTTGGCACATGAGCTGTCAGCGAAAGATGACGTTTAAATCTCCAAGTCGAATGTTGAGTTACCAAAGGCGCTCCAATCCCGCCAAAATTGAACTTCAGAATTCAACTTTCAAGTTGATAATTCAACATCAAATGTTACGTATCAATACCCGTGTTTAACAATGAACATTGCTATTGCTGATGGCGCAAATATGCTAGTTCACCATAACGTAATGTTCGATCTCTGAAAGTTGGTTGTTTGGTTATCAGAACGTACCAATCCCGCCAAAAATCCCATTGAAGCACTGTAGGGGAGGGGACGGGTAATTTTGTACGCTGTGGCTACATGGCCGGTAACCGACCAAGGTGTTAAAAACACGAAATGGCCGGCAGTCCCAGATTATTCTAAAACTTGTCGAATCAAAGAATCCTGGCTAAACCAAACCATTGTATATCGATTAGGAAAAGTCAAGCGATCCTGAAATGATTTTTAGGTCTCAAGTCCAGCGTTTGCTTAATGCTGGGCTCATTGCAGGAACTGTATTTCGTGACACTTTGAATTTTTTTCAGGTCTACAGCCGGCCAAGGCGTTAAAAACACTAAGGGGCTGTTTACATGGAGGTAGGAAGATCCTAGCACTAGGGAGATCCTAGAAGGAGGATCTTCCTAGCGCCATATGTTTTCTGTATTCAGTTTACATGCAAGAGGTCGTACTTGGCTCTAGTGTTAGGTTCTTCCTAGTGCTAGGATCGTCCTAGCTGTGAGCTAGGAAGATCCTAGCACCATGTAAACTGCCTTCGCTAGGAAGTTCCTGGTACTAGGGACAAAAAAACAAACATGGCGGCGGCCGGGTGTTCACGGTATTCAGCTGCCAAAGGTCGACAATCTTGCGTTCATTCTCCACTTCCACCTAGACAGAAATTTCTGCATGTAAACCAAACGAAAAGTTGTTTCGCCTTCTAGGATCTTCCTTGTGCTAGGATCTTCCTACTGTGCGGAATAAGTGAGGAGCCCACACTGTCACTGTTCTCTTCCAGAAATTTATTTCTCCGATTCCGTGCAGAAGAGTCTGACCAACTAAAACTACAATCAATGGTTCTCTTTTCTCACGAACAC
>OX419343.1:22014820-22031777 GCA_948470475.1 Galaxea fascicularis | reverse complement strand
AGTCTCTGGCCTGGTCACAAATCAGCTTTAATTTTGCTCTCGCCGAATAGATCTGACTCCTACAAACTACTTTTCAGGCCAGAGACTCGTCACCGGCCACAGCAAAGCTCGCAATATGATGCCTTTCCGTCTCAAGCCCGAGATCGGTGTTTCACCCGTTTAGCCAAATGAGACGGAATACGGTAACATATTGGACGACGGCAGACTTTGCCAATCGTGAGAATTGTTCCTTCATAAGGCTTAATGATGCCTTCCGGAAAACTTCACTGTAGGCGGCCAAAAACAAATGTAGAAAATTAACCGACCACTGAAAACAACTTCTAACGCGCGCGCTGATTTCAAATTAGCGACTTGTGACACTAAGAGAATTGTGGGAAATAATATGTAGGGAGAGAGGGGAAGGAGGTAAGGGGGGGGGGGTGGGGAAAGATGTAAATAGCATTAAAAACACGATTATGTGTGTACTAAAAACAGAAAGACACAGAAAAGTGGTCAAAAAGTACTGAACAAGCCTCAAATGAGACTGTTGCTAAAAATTCCTGGAGGTACCTTTTTGTAAATCAAGACAGATATCTCAACCCTATAGCAGAATCAACACTAATCCTCTAACAGACCGTATTAGACCGTAGTTACGTGTTTTAAGATAGCATTTTCGTTACCAAAACATAAGGACAACAGTTAATTTAATAAAACGCAAAATTTTTCATAAGCAAAATTCAAGTCAAATTCTGTGTCTTTCAAGTCAATATAAAGACAAATGCTAGACCTGCAAGCACACAGAAACAAGCCAGTATAAGGCAATAGGTCGATTTGTAAGATCTGAAGTAAAGATATCTAGCTACTTCAAGGTCTTTGGTGGCATTTCCCGAGTTCAAAAGTCATCATCAGCTAGATTTGTGTTGTACATGTTAAAAATCTGTCTTAATTTACAAAAACGTACCTACAGAAATTTCAAGCGCGTTGCAACAATTTGACCCCTGAGGTGAGTAAAAAACAGTTGAATGTCGCTAGGTAGGGCTTAAAATCGACAAATTAATCGCTGGAAACAGACGAAAAGTCGATCTTGGCAAAAGCGACAGAATTGTAATGAAATAAACAACATTTACTAAAAGCACAGAAATTATGACCTTTCAGTCTCGCAAACTATCAGGCTCATAGCGAGATGCCCGACTAAAACAGATCCAGAATTTACCGTTCTTGAGCCCAGAATCGGTTGTCTAAGACAAAATCACTTCAGCTAAACACTCACGAAGCGTTTTTATGCTTGCACACACTATTCTTATAACACGAGCACCACGACATACCTGAAATCCGTCTGTCAAACAAGTTGAGGAAATCACACAATTATCCACGTTCGCGGCACTGATAAAGTTATCCACAACCAACCAGGCACAATGTTTCCACACTTGATAAGGGGAAAATATCATCAAATTACTCTCTCTCTCAATAACTCTCGCTTTCCCCATATAAATCATCACATGTAGACTTTGCTGACACAGTCGATTTATTCAAGATCCCGGATGTAGCCATCCGTTTTCAAACGGACAAATATAGGGCGGTATTGACAAAAAAATTGAACTAAGTCTCTGGCCTGGTCACAAATCAGCTTTAATTTTGCTCTCGCCGAATAGATCTGACTCCTACAAACTACTTTTTCAGGCCAGAGACTCGTCACCGGCCACAGCAAAGCTCGCAATATGATGCCTTTCCGTCTCAAGCCCGAGATCGGTGTTTCACCCGTTTAGCCAAAATGAGACGGAATACGGTAACATATTGGACGACGGCAGACTTTGCCAATCGTGAGAATTGTTCCTTCATAAGGCTTAATGATGCCTTCCGGAAAACTTCACTGTAGGCGGCCAAAAACAAATGTAGAAAATTAACCGACCACTGAAAACAACTTCTAACGCGCGCGCTGATTTCAAATTAGCGACTTGTGACACTAAGAGAATTGTGGGAAATAATATGTAGGGGAGAGAGGGGAAGGAGGTAAGGGGGGGGGGGGTGGGGAAAGATGTAAATAGCATTAAAAACACGATTATGTGTGTACTAAAAACAGAAAGACACAGAAAAAGTGGTCAAAAAGTACTGAACAAGCCTCAAATGAGACTGTTGCTAAAAATTCCTGGAGGTACCTTTTTGTAAATCAAGACAGATATCTCAACCCTATAGCAGAGAATCAACACTAATCCTCTAACAGACCGTATTAGACCGTAGTTACGTGTTTTAAGATAGCATTTTCGTTACCAAAACATAAGGACAACAGTTAATTTAATAAAACGCAAAATTTTTCATAAGCAAAATTCAAGTCAAATTCTGTGTCTTTCAAGTCAATATAAAGACAAATGCTAGACCTGCAAGCACACAGAAACAAGCCAGTATAAGGCAATAGGTCGATTTGTAAGATCTGAAGTAAAGATATCTAGCTACTTCAAGGTCTTTGGTGGCATTTCCCGAGTTCAAAAGTCATCATCAGCTAGATTTGTGTTGTACATGTTAAAAATCTGTCTTAATTTACAAAAACGTACCTACAGAAATTTCAAGCGCGTTGCAACAATTTGACCCCTGAGGTGAGTAAAAAACAGTTGAATGTCGCTAGGTAGGGCTTAAAATCGACAAATTAATCGCTGGAAACAGACGAAAAGTCGATCTTGGCAAAAGCGACAGAATTGTAATGAAATAAACAACATTTACTAAAAGCACAGAAATTATGACCTTTCAGTCTCGCAAACTATCAGGCTCATAGCGAGATGCCCGACTAAAACAGATCCAGAATTTACCGTTCTTGAGCCCAGAATCGGTTGTCTAAGACAAAATCACTTCAGCTAAACACTCACGAAGCGTTTTTATGCTTGCACACACTATTCTTATAACACGAGCACCACGACATACCTGAAATCCGTCTGTCAAACAAGTTGAGGAAATCACACAATTATCCACGTTCGCGGCACTGATAAAGTTATCCACAACCAACCAGGCACAATGTTTCCACACTTGATAAGGGGAAAATATCATCAAATTACTCTCTCTCTCAATAACTCTCGCTTTCCCCATATAAATCATCACATGTAGACTTTGCTGACACAGTCGATTTATTCAAGATCCCGGATGTAGCCATCCGTTTTCAAACGGACAAATATAGGGCGGTATTGACAAAAAAATTGAACTAAGTCTCTGGCCTGGTCACAAATCAGCTTTAATTTTGCTCTCGCCGAATAGATCTGACTCCTACAAACTACTTTTTCAGGCCAGAGACTCGTCACCGGCCACAGCAAAGCTCGCAATATGATGCCTTTCCGTCTCAAGCCCGAGATCGGTGTTTCACCCGTTTAGCCAAAATGAGACGGAATACGGTAACATATTGGACGACGGCAGACTTTGCCAATCGTGAGAATTGTTCCTTCATAAGGCTTAATGATGCCTTCCGGAAAACTTCACTGTAGGCGGCCAAAAACAAATGTAGAAAATTAACCGACCACTGAAAACAACTTCTAACGCGCGCGCTGATTTCAAATTAGCGACTTGTGACACTAAGAGAATTGTGGGAAATAATATGTAGGGGAGAGAGGGGAAGGAGGTAAGGGGGGGGGGTGGGGAAAGATGTAAATAGCATTAAAAACACGATTATGTGTGTACTAAAAACAGAAAGACACAGAAAAAGTGGTCAAAAAGTACTGAACAAGCCTCAAATGAGACTGTTGCTAAAAATTCCTGGAGGTACCTTTTTGTAAATCAAGACAGATATCTCAACCCTATAGCAGAGAATCAACACTAATCCTCTAACAGACCGTATTAGACCGTAGTTACGTGTTTTAAGATAGCATTTTCGTTACCAAAACATAAGGACAACAGTTAATTTAATAAAACGCAAAATTTTTCATAAGCAAAATTCAAGTCAAATTCTGTGTCTTTCAAGTCAATATAAAGACAAATGCTAGACCTGCAAGCACACAGAAACAAGCCAGTATAAGGCAATAGGTCGATTTGTAAGATCTGAAGTAAAGATATCTAGCTACTTCAAGGTCTTTGGTGGCATTTCCCGAGTTCAAAAGTCATCATCAGCTAGATTTGTGTTGTACATGTTAAAAATCTGTCTTAATTTACAAAAACGTACCTACAGAAATTTCAAGCGCGTTGCAACAATTTGACCCCTGAGGTGAGTAAAAAACAGTTGAATGTCGCTAGGTAGGGCTTAAAATCGACAAATTAATCGCTGGAAACAGACGAAAAGTCGATCTTGGCAAAAGCGACAGAATTGTAATGAAATAAACAACATTTACTAAAAGCACAGAAATTATGACCTTTCAGTCTCGCAAACTATCAGGCTCATAGCGAGATGCCCGACTAAAACAGATCCAGAATTTACCGTTCTTGAGCCCAGAATCGGTTGTCTAAGACAAAATCACTTCAGCTAAACACTCACGAAGCGTTTTTATGCTTGCACACACTATTCTTATAACACGAGCACCACGACATACCTGAAATCCGTCTGTCAAACAAGTTGAGGAAATCACACAATTATCCACGTTCGCGGCACTGATAAAGTTATCCACAACCAACCAGGCACAATGTTTCCACACTTGATAAGGGGAAAATATCATCAAATTACTCTCTCTCTCAATAACTCTCGCTTTCCCCATATAAATCATCACATGTAGACTTTGCTGACACAGTCGATTTATTCAAGATCCCGGATGTAGCCATCCGTTTTCAAACGGACAAATATAGGGCGGTATTGACAAAAAAATTGAACTAAGTCTCTGGCCTGGTCACAAATCAGCTTTAATTTTGCTCTCGCCGAATAGATCTGACTCCTACAAACTACTTTTTCAGGCCAGAGACTCGTCACCGGCCACAGCAAAGCTCGCAATATGATGCCTTTCCGTCTCAAGCCCGAGATCGGTGTTTCACCCGTTTAGCCAAAATGAGACGGAATACGGTAACATATTGGACGACGGCAGACTTTGCCAATCGTGAGAATTGTTCCTTCATAAGGCTTAATGATGCCTTCCGGAAAACTTCACTGTAGGCGGCCAAAAACAAATGTAGAAAATTAACCGACCACTGAAAACAACTTCTAACGCGCGCGCTGATTTCAAATTAGCGACTTGTGACACTAAGAGAATTGTGGGAAATAATATGTAGGGGAGAGAGGGGAAGGAGGTAAGGGGGGGGGGTGGGGAAAGATGTAAATAGCATTAAAAACACGATTATGTGTGTACTAAAAACAGAAAGACACAGAAAAAGTGGTCAAAAAGTACTGAACAAGCCTCAAATGAGACTGTTGCTAAAAATTCCTGGAGGTACCTTTTTGTAAATCAAGACAGATATCTCAACCCTATAGCAGAGAATCAACACTAATCCTCTAACAGACCGTATTAGACCGTAGTTACGTGTTTTAAGATAGCATTTTCGTTACCAAAACATAAGGACAACAGTTAATTTAATAAAACGCAAAATTTTTCATAAGCAAAATTCAAGTCAAATTCTGTGTCTTTCAAGTCAATATAAAGACAAATGCTAGACCTGCAAGCACACAGAAACAAGCCAGTATAAGGCAATAGGTCGATTTGTAAGATCTGAAGTAAAGATATCTAGCTACTTCAAGGTCTTTGGTGGCATTTCCCGAGTTCAAAAGTCATCATCAGCTAGATTTGTGTTGTACATGTTAAAAATCTGTCTTAATTTACAAAAACGTACCTACAGAAATTTCAAGCGCGTTGCAACAATTTGACCCCTGAGGTGAGTAAAAAACAGTTGAATGTCGCTAGGTAGGGCTTAAAATCGACAAATTAATCGCTGGAAACAGACGAAAAGTCGATCTTGGCAAAAGCGACAGAATTGTAATGAAATAAACAACATTTACTAAAAGCACAGAAATTATGACCTTTCAGTCTCGCAAACTATCAGGCTCATAGCGAGATGCCCGACTAAAACAGATCCAGAATTTACCGTTCTTGAGCCCAGAATCGGTTGTCTAAGACAAAATCACTTCAGCTAAACACTCACGAAGCGTTTTTATGCTTGCACACACTATTCTTATAACACGAGCACCACGACATACCTGAAATCCGTCTGTCAAACAAGTTGAGGAAATCACACAATTATCCACGTTCGCGGCACTGATAAAGTTATCCACAACCAACCAGGCACAATGTTTCCACACTTGATAAGGGGAAAATATCATCAAATTACTCTCTCTCTCAATAACTCTCGCTTTCCCCATATAAATCATCACATGTAGACTTTGCTGACACAGTCGATTTATTCAAGATCCCGGATGTAGCCATCCGTTTTCAAACGGACAAATATAGGGCGGTATTGACAAAAAAATTGAACTAAGTCTCTGGCCTGGTCACAAATCAGCTTTAATTTTGCTCTCGCCGAATAGATCTGACTCCTACAAACTACTTTTTCAGGCCAGAGACTCGTCACCGGCCACAGCAAAGCTCGCAATATGATGCCTTTCCGTCTCAAGCCCGAGATCGGTGTTTCACCCGTTTAGCCAAAATGAGACGGAATACGGTAACATATTGGACGACGGCAGACTTTGCCAATCGTGAGAATTGTTCCTTCATAAGGCTTAATGATGCCTTCCGGAAAACTTCACTGTAGGCGGCCAAAAACAAATGTAGAAAATTAACCGACCACTGAAAACAACTTCTAACGCGCGCGCTGATTTCAAATTAGCGACTTGTGACACTAAGAGAATTGTGGGAAATAATATGTAGGGGAGAGAGGGGAAGGAGGTAAGGGGGGGGGGTGGGGAAAGATGTAAATAGCATTAAAAACACGATTATGTGTGTACTAAAAACAGAAAGACACAGAAAAAGTGGTCAAAAAGTACTGAACAAGCCTCAAATGAGACTGTTGCTAAAAATTCCTGGAGGTACCTTTTTGTAAATCAAGACAGATATCTCAACCCTATAGCAGAGAATCAACACTAATCCTCTAACAGACCGTATTAGACCGTAGTTACGTGTTTTAAGATAGCATTTTCGTTACCAAAACATAAGGACAACAGTTAATTTAATAAAACGCAAAATTTTTCATAAGCAAAATTCAAGTCAAATTCTGTGTCTTTCAAGTCAATATAAAGACAAATGCTAGACCTGCAAGCACACAGAAACAAGCCAGTATAAGGCAATAGGTCGATTTGTAAGATCTGAAGTAAAGATATCTAGCTACTTCAAGGTCTTTGGTGGCATTTCCCGAGTTCAAAAGTCATCATCAGCTAGATTTGTGTTGTACATGTTAAAAATCTGTCTTAATTTACAAAAACGTACCTACAGAAATTTCAAGCGCGTTGCAACAATTTGACCCCTGAGGTGAGTAAAAAACAGTTGAATGTCGCTAGGTAGGGCTTAAAATCGACAAATTAATCGCTGGAAACAGACGAAAAGTCGATCTTGGCAAAAGCGACAGAATTGTAATGAAATAAACAACATTTACTAAAAGCACAGAAATTATGACCTTTCAGTCTCGCAAACTATCAGGCTCATAGCGAGATGCCCGACTAAAACAGATCCAGAATTTACCGTTCTTGAGCCCAGAATCGGTTGTCTAAGACAAAATCACTTCAGCTAAACACTCACGAAGCGTTTTTATGCTTGCACACACTATTCTTATAACACGAGCACCACGACATACCTGAAATCCGTCTGTCAAACAAGTTGAGGAAATCACACAATTATCCACGTTCGCGGCACTGATAAAGTTATCCACAACCAACCAGGCACAATGTTTCCACACTTGATAAGGGGAAAATATCATCAAATTACTCTCTCTCTCAATAACTCTCGCTTTCCCCATATAAATCATCACATGTAGACTTTGCTGACACAGTCGATTTATTCAAGATCCCGGATGTAGCCATCCGTTTTCAAACGGACAAATATAGGGCGGTATTGACAAAAAAATTGAACTAAGTCTCTGGCCTGGTCACAAATCAGCTTTAATTTTGCTCTCGCCGAATAGATCTGACTCCTACAAACTACTTTTTCAGGCCAGAGACTCGTCACCGGCCACAGCAAAGCTCGCAATATGATGCCTTTCCGTCTCAAGCCCGAGATCGGTGTTTCACCCGTTTAGCCAAAATGAGACGGAATACGGTAACATATTGGACGACGGCAGACTTTGCCAATCGTGAGAATTGTTCCTTCATAAGGCTTAATGATGCCTTCCGGAAAACTTCACTGTAGGCGGCCAAAAACAAATGTAGAAAATTAACCGACCACTGAAAACAACTTCTAACGCGCGCGCTGATTTCAAATTAGCGACTTGTGACACTAAGAGAATTGTGGGAAATAATATGTAGGGGAGAGAGGGGAAGGAGGTAAGGGGGGGGGGGTGGGGAAAGATGTAAATAGCATTAAAAACACGATTATGTGTGTACTAAAAACAGAAAGACACAGAAAAAGTGGTCAAAAAGTACTGAACAAGCCTCAAATGAGACTGTTGCTAAAAATTCCTGGAGGTACCTTTTTGTAAATCAAGACAGATATCTCAACCCTATAGCAGAGAATCAACACTAATCCTCTAACAGACCGTATTAGACCGTAGTTACGTGTTTTAAGATAGCATTTTCGTTACCAAAACATAAGGACAACAGTTAATTTAATAAAACGCAAAATTTTTCATAAGCAAAATTCAAGTCAAATTCTGTGTCTTTCAAGTCAATATAAAGACAAATGCTAGACCTGCAAGCACACAGAAACAAGCCAGTATAAGGCAATAGGTCGATTTGTAAGATCTGAAGTAAAGATATCTAGCTACTTCAAGGTCTTTGGTGGCATTTCCCGAGTTCAAAAGTCATCATCAGCTAGATTTGTGTTGTACATGTTAAAAATCTGTCTTAATTTACAAAAACGTACCTACAGAAATTTCAAGCGCGTTGCAACAATTTGACCCCTGAGGTGAGTAAAAAACAGTTGAATGTCGCTAGGTAGGGCTTAAAATCGACAAATTAATCGCTGGAAACAGACGAAAAGTCGATCTTGGCAAAAGCGACAGAATTGTAATGAAATAAACAACATTTACTAAAAGCACAGAAATTATGACCTTTCAGTCTCGCAAACTATCAGGCTCATAGCGAGATGCCCGACTAAAACAGATCCAGAATTTACCGTTCTTGAGCCCAGAATCGGTTGTCTAAGACAAAATCACTTCAGCTAAACACTCACGAAGCGTTTTTATGCTTGCACACACTATTCTTATAACACGAGCACCACGACATACCTGAAATCCGTCTGTCAAACAAGTTGAGGAAATCACACAATTATCCACGTTCGCGGCACTGATAAAGTTATCCACAACCAACCAGGCACAATGTTTCCACACTTGATAAGGGGAAAATATCATCAAATTACTCTCTCTCTCAATAACTCTCGCTTTCCCCATATAAATCATCACATGTAGACTTTGCTGACACAGTCGATTTATTCAAGATCCCGGATGTAGCCATCCGTTTTCAAACGGACAAATATAGGGCGGTATTGACAAAAAAATTGAACTAAGTCTCTGGCCTGGTCACAAATCAGCTTTAATTTTGCTCTCGCCGAATAGATCTGACTCCTACAAACTACTTTTTCAGGCCAGAGACTCGTCACCGGCCACAGCAAAGCTCGCAATATGATGCCTTTCCGTCTCAAGCCCGAGATCGGTGTTTCACCCGTTTAGCCAAAATGAGACGGAATACGGTAACATATTGGACGACGGCAGACTTTGCCAATCGTGAGAATTGTTCCTTCATAAGGCTTAATGATGCCTTCCGGAAAACTTCACTGTAGGCGGCCAAAAACAAATGTAGAAAATTAACCGACCACTGAAAACAACTTCTAACGCGCGCGCTGATTTCAAATTAGCGACTTGTGACACTAAGAGAATTGTGGGAAATAATATGTAGGGGAGAGAGGGGAAGGAGGTAAGGGGGGGGGGTGGGGAAAGATGTAAATAGCATTAAAAACACGATTATGTGTGTACTAAAAACAGAAAGACACAGAAAAAGTGGTCAAAAAGTACTGAACAAGCCTCAAATGAGACTGTTGCTAAAAATTCCTGGAGGTACCTTTTTGTAAATCAAGACAGATATATATATATATAATCACAATATAGAGAAGTCCTTACTTAAGCCATGGCTCGAGTCCTGTGGCATTGCCACATTAGTTTATCTGTAAATGCTAATATTAAGAAAATAACTATGGAGCCCCGCTTTTAGGCTTGCCTAAATATATATATATTATTTGTTTTCTTGCTGTATCAGCAGTACTTATTGAACAATACACTGACTTGCATGATTAAACACTGGACTGAAGACGCAGTAATAGACACCAACGATTGTCAGTAATTAGCCTTTTTTTTTGTTTTTGCAATCAGCTGTTTCGGGAAAGGTTATCCTCACGAAAGCCAAATGGTGTACGCGAGAATCCCGGAAGGTAGTCTGGGACACATCGATTGGTCGTCCGAAATTTTCTTCCTTTACTTAGCGTTGGATACGTTTCTGGCGATATGTGAAGAATATATAGCCGCCATCTCATCTGCGATGTATCCTAAAATATTGCCCGTCATCGTAGGTATTTACTGTATGATCGCAGCTAGTCGGTTCTGGACGTTTATCAAAAGAATATCGCTGTTCTTATGCATCAGCATGCGGAGTTCGTAGCCACGGACTATTGCTACCCATTTCGCCTTTAGAGGTTGTCGCTCACGCGTTTGTCTTATTTTGGACAACGTTTTCCGAAACAGCTGTATGATTCTGTATAACACCTGTTACGAATTTCACACTGAAAGGTAACAAGAAGGAACAATAACGAAGCATTCACAGGTCAATTCAAAGGTGTCTTAGCTGAGCTTTTTAGCCGCCCCCTCGTTGAATCTTTATTCCACTTCCTCAGCCGGCTGCCATCCCGTCATTCGAAACCATGTTCTTACAGAAAGTTTTAGATCAACACTGATAACCAACTTTGTTATTATACGATACCTTTGCCAGTGCGACTGCCACTTAATTTGTTGTAACCATAAACAGCCAGGAATTTTTTTTATAATCACAGGATCACGGGACGTACGTTAATGTATTCATAATTAAAACACATAGGAAGGGCGTGCCCTATTAAATCAATGGAGTTTCGCATCCGGTTCGAACTCTATCCAAGAAACCGGTAACCTGGTTCACTAAAAATAAATGTGACCGATCAACATTGTTTTCTTCGATTAACTGAAATATAAAAATCAAATACTAAGACAATCTCAGGACTAAAACTTTGTCTTAAGTGTCATTTTTTCCCCAAAAAAAATATTTATCCACATTATATCCATTAGGACATCGACACGATCAAAGTGTGTAATTCACTATTTATGCATCAATGATTTCACACATACGCAGATTAGCGTAAATACGATCGAGGGGGGTTTGGACCTAGCAAGTATCATAGCAACCAAATGCGGGTTTTGCACTGAAAGCATCTGGGTCTCTCGATAGATCAAAACCTGTTTTGAATCAGTGATCGTAGACAAGCATGGCGTTTGAGAAGTTTCTTTGTGGCTCTAAAGCAGAAGCGATCAATGATTGTGTCAGCTGGTGTTTGCGCACAGTCATTAAAAGAAACAAAAAGCAAAGAAACGGTGACGGTGTCGTTCGATGGTTGGAACGCCGAGTGGGATCGCAATATTCGTGATCCTAGGGAAATCAGAGAGGTTACTGCTGTTGTTGATCGTGGAGCCAAACGAAAACGCTCAAATATGTCAAGCAAGGTGAGATTGAATACTAAGTTGCTATATTTTAGTTAAAATAGCCCAGAGGAATTGAATGTGAACAGACTTGACTCGGATTGTAACAAAAAGCGTTAAGATTTCCTCCATCGCGTCTGTCCAAACCTGATGCAAAACCTTGAGAGCGTGAAGATACACGTAATTTAAGGTGATCGGACTCAGTTTTACACGATTAACTTATTGCCCCTATAAAGAGATTCCCAGTTTGAATTACTTTTGAATTCAGTCAAGGAAACAAAGACCCCGATATACTGTATAAACAAATCCACAAAATGAACCCGGGCGCTTTTTACCAATGACAGACAATATAATCGCAAATTGGAAGAGGAAGCAAAAAAGGGAGTTCCTCAGTTGAACTATTTTTGAGTCAAGAAAAGAAAGAGGTCACTCTTGAAAACAGATGAAAACAGTATAGTATTCTGAGAGACAAAATCATCTGGTAGAGAACACACCGCTTTCTTAAGTGTCTTAAAGAACATTACAGGTTTGGACTTAGCGGAGTTAAACGCGCGCCTCTAACTGCTACATAAATTAAGCAACCTATTATTACCGACTGGGAACATCCCCAATATGTTGCGACAAACTCCGCAATTGTTAAGAGACGGTTTAAATTAAAGGCCTGTCTAACTTGAACAAACGACACACAACTAAGTACTACTTGTCGATATTGTTTAAGAACATGGATGTTATTAAGTGGATGGTAAGTCCCTTTCACTCTTTTTTTTTTTTGGTCTTATTACTAAGATATTAAAAACAAGTAAAACTTGCAGAAGATTATCATTTCAAAATTTATCATTTTTAAGAATATTGACTAGAGGCTGAAATGTGCGGAATTTTAAAAATAAGCCCGAGGCTGAGATCTGGAAAGGAATATAATTTTGTTTGGGGCAAATCTGTGAGTACAATACAATTATACGTATTTGACTAAATCTGAAATTCTTCCTCATTCTTAACGGCAGTTAAAACTAGCCAAAAAACAAAGAACAAAAACAGCATTAGTATTAGCTGTATGTCCGATGCTAATAACCTTTCTGCAAGAAGTAAGGTATGTCATATCAGGCTTTATTGACTGCAGTCTGGCTCTAATCTAAGAATATACACAAGAATATTTTCAGCCTAAAATCGCCAAAAAAATAGGAACTCAGCCTTGGTTGGAAAAACAATATTCTTATAAAAAAGGAGTGTACATCGGGACACAAACACTAATACACTTTAGACAAATATAAATGTACTAGCGTTCTATCATGAATGCCGGTCCCTGATTGACTATGCTATTCCCTATCCAATCTGTGATAGATAGTGAGTAGAGGCGGTTGTCAACAAAATGACAGCCACTTCTTCGGGTTTTCAAGTGTCTGCGGGGAGAATTTAGATAATTTACTTGTTTTGTTTTGAACGACTAGTAGATTTATACTAAAACAATTAGATCATATGTGATATTATATTTAACAATTAGATTATTTGTGAGCTCACGCGGTAGATGAGCTCATTGTTGGAATTCGTTTGTACAGTTTTCATAGAAAAAGCCAGATAGCTAGAGCTGTATCATCAATTGCAATTTGCAATTGCAAATTGACAACATCGAGAACAACCCGCAGGCAAATTGACCGCATCGACTTTGTTTTCATCGAAATTGCATCGAAATTGACTCCATCGACAACAACCCGCAGGAAAATATTTGACTTTAACTTTTAAACGGCATATCATATCAAACGCTTTATCGTCAACGCTCAGCAGGGAGTCGCACACGGACCCGCTATGCTTCAAAGAACAACTAAATACTTCCGGTTGATTCTATGCTCCACTGGCTCTGAAAACGCAACCAATTGATTTGCATATAAACAAACAATATTACGTAAACTGGTTTAAACGATTTTAAGTAAGAGCCCGAAAATTATGATAAGTACAGAAATTAGGAGCGATGGAATTCCAGTCTTGGATGAAAAGAGTTCAAATATGGAACCAACCAACCCAAATGCCGGAAGTTTGCTAAAGCATGTTATTTAAAATCATCAGATTTTCTTTTTGTCCCCTTTCTTTCTTAAATTCGCTGTTGTAGCGAAGAATGTATTGACCTCTGGAGCTAATTGGATGGAAAATAGTTTGGTGATAACGGCAGTCATAATTGCAGGGCAAAGGGGGCTTCCTGTGTATAAACACGCGTATAGGAGGCCACAATTCCCAACGATCGAGCAGTTTTCTGCAATGAATCAATCCGTCGTAAGCTTACGAGCTACTGGAAGAAGATCAAACTTCAAATTCCACGCGCTTCAAAGATGGAACGAATTGATTTCATGGTCGGTCGATTGCGCTGAGTTCAATTTGCATAAACTTTATTTTCAATTTAGAGCTCTGACTTACAACTGAGTTGCAGCCCTTACACAACATTTCATAGCAGTCATAATCTGTTTTAAAAAGTATCAACAGTCAATAACTAGTATGGTACAGTACTTATAAGGTTTTACTGACCTCAAAGCATGCTTTTCGTTGGAAGCATGCATAAGTCTACAGTGTATAATAAGATCTGTCAACACATTGCATTGCATTGCGTTTCTTTTATTTGGAATGGACAGTCGGGATATGTAGAGATTGTGGGACTCAGGGGATCGAGTATTATATTGATGGATACTAGAGACATACTCAAATAAAGCTTGGGTACTTTTTGGTGAGATTCCATGTCGGACATCATACATCAAGTTAGCAAGAAATTCATAATAAGAAAATGTTAGAGTTAGGATATTGGCATCAATAAAAAGAGGGATAGCATGCTCGTTACGGTTAGAAATATAGATAAAGCGGAGGGATAAATCCCAGTCCCACCTTGAATTGCATTACATTATCAGATTTAAGCACAAAAAATCTAGATGGAGAGCTTATTAGTTTAAACATCAGTTTTTTCAGGCGTTATTGATCAGTCGATACTACCTCGACAGAAACATTTTACTGATTGTTTTCTGTTCATTGTGTCACTCAAAGGTGATCAGCATGTAACAAAATAGATACAAAAAAGTATCTAATTTAAACAGTTCAGTTTTCTATCGTCTGTATTCCTGTCGGGATCATAAAAAATGACTTCATAAAATGTTCAAAACTCAAGTGCAATCACTAGCCGTAGGCGAGTGGTCATACTGCCAAACTGTTATTTTACACTAGATAACATAGCAAACGTACGTACGAGCAAAACTGGATTTCAGTTTTAGTTGAGAAAGCGCGCGTGACAGAGCAAAATGGTAAGACATCAGTCAACAACAAATTTTGCACCAGATGTGAATGGTGATCATCTTGAGATCTTTTAAAACAATACTGTACACTACAAATGGATTGACTTATGACGTCATTGATAATGATAGAATTCTTTTTTTTTTTACATTAGTAAGATAAACAAATGGATTTCCGAGAATTCTTCTCAGTCGTGAATATCGCATAACAGATGATCAATTTCACTACAACTAGCCTTAAAACGGTCAACGAAGTTGTACTAAAAACGAGAATAATTTGCTTCCAGGAAGAAAATAACGTTGGCATTTCAAAGCTGCAGCTGCTCAAAAATCGAGTTTAATTACCTGTGTGCAATTAAGGTATTTTGAACTGCAAACTTCACAGCAAACCATGCAGAAAACAAATTTTTCGTGCCCCTACAATTGCAAAATTTTCATGTGACTTGTCACCTTCATTGACTCCCGTAGACAATAGCCATCACTGTATGGTTTCTTCTAGTTTACATTATTGTATGTAATTAATATTAATTTATATTTTTCAATTTTTAACTTTTCTGTTTTGGGCCACAAGTTTATTAGCGTTGCCACTATTACGTGTTACCTTCCATAAATAAAGTTTGATTGATTGAACACCGCGTGAAAATTGTGACAGTCATATGATATGGTTAAAACATCGTTTACTTTCAGTAAACCTTGGAAGGCCATCAGAATCACAGACATGGATTACCAATGTTGTAAGATCTTGTTGTTATTTAAGTTTGGTAATCACTAGATGTGCTAATCAAACGTGTTTCAGTCAACCAGAGAAAATAGATTGTAAAATTTTGAAAATATTTATACCCCTTGCTCGCTTACAAATGTATTTAACAATGTGCATTGCTAGGGCTGAACTCAGTTTGCTGGGAAAGGGGACGAAACTGAAACAATTATCTGGCATAATTTGGTCACTTAGCTAAGTGGCCGTTTATTGATATCATATCAAATTACAAAAATCTGGAAACGAGAACCTGTTCCCAGCAGAAGGTGAGGGCAAACACGCCTGACTTGCCTCAAACATGATTACGATGGTACCGATGTTGCTGTTGGGGAGAATGGGGTGCGGAACTGCTTGCTCAGCACCGAAGCAGTTGTAATGTCGTTAATCAGTCATAATTATGCGCATGTATTAAGAAAACACGTGAGCTAGTAAAATCACTGGAACACAAGCATGGCGTTGTGTTTACTTGCAGATGGCTCGACGCCACAGCAGTACGAAAGAAAGAGGCTTGTACCCGTGTGCACTGCGTTTAAATATAAACATAATTAGGGCTAGGATGTGACTCATCCGGGATAATTAATCCCGTTACAGGCTGCATAAAATAAATTATGCCCCTTGGTAATAAATGTCATAAGTGTACGTGTACGAAGGTTATCTACTATCATTTCTCTCCTCTTTCTTGTGTACAGGTTGGAATGCTTGTTTTGCTTCCAATGTTGTCGAGATCTCGAGAGTTCTCTTTAAATCGATGTAACTTACCAGTTACTGATAAGCCAGAAGCCATAAAATCGTTTACGTCGGAAAAATATCTCAAGGTCGAATGGAAGGATGATACGGAAGTCCTCAATCTGTCATTTTCAGGAAAAGAGAACGATTCTGGAACACGTAAGCTGCCTTTTCTTAATTTATTTAACTTTTGACTTAGTTCTACATTTTACGATACATTGCAGTTCTAATCTCTTCATAGTTTCAACCCAAAAAGTTTTCAACCCACAAAATTTGCCTTCTGTGCATGCACGAACTTCAAAAGCTGGGCTTGTGCTCGACTTTGAAACAACGTTTTCGACAGAGTGGGTCAGTTCCTCTTGGCTACACAATGACCTCAAATGGCTCGACTAGCTTCAACCGGCGTTGATCTGCAAAATTTTCAGGTATTGCCCCCCCCCCCCCACCCACGCCCCAGCCAAGATGAGAATTATGTATATGAAATATATCA
>OX419343.1:21997320-22009820 GCA_948470475.1 Galaxea fascicularis | reverse complement strand
GCAAGCGGCATTCCTGGTCGTTTTGAAACCTCCGGTTTGGAACAACTAAACTTTGCCAGACAACGGTACTCTTTTTGGGGTTCTAGCTCGACCTGTCTGCTGGACAATGTATTGAAATTATGAGGAGAAGTTACATCAGTAATTACTTCTGGGACTTAAAAGGTTAACTATTTCACTCGAGGCCTGTATTTTCTGAACAGAACATAAGTTGACTCGCGAGGGACTTAATTTAAAAAACCAAGACTGTACTGTATTCAGTAGCAAAACAAGCATGTCCGTGCCATCTAAAACTGTTGAACACTATCAACTTTTAGATTTTGTTAAAATAGCACCTAACATCATGAGCGCGCGTTGAATTCACTGGACGTACAAGGTTTAAAGTTTCCGAGCAGTCGGCACCAATGCACCTCTTAGGGGTCCCGTCATCATCAGGCGTGCAATATACAAATGCCCATGACCTTGCATATGGGACTTTTTCTTCTAAGTACAGGTAATCCTCTTGACTGGTTTTATTGGCTTGTTCGCATCCATTTTTCTGTCGAAGTAACAATAAAAAAAAGCCATACAGACCTTAGTCGCAGCGTAAAAGCGAACCTTACTACTGCGGAGACCAGTGAGGAATCGCCTGCTGCAACCCACTGTCTTCAGGAAGACCATACCAAGTAAGGTTGAACATGAGCTTAGAAGAGGGGGGGGAGAGGGGGGGTGGGAGAGGGGGGTGGGTGGCTGCTGTAGTCCTTTTGCGACTGTTGATAGAGTGATCAAGAGGATGGGTATAGCTGCGTACCTAAGTCCACTAATTATTCGATTGGTTAATGCACTTTAACTTACTGAGAAATCGTTCAGCGTGTGTATAAAACTCGCCGAAAGCTTAAGGCTTTTACAAGACAAAATTGTTTGACCTCTCACAGGTGCTTTCTTTGCGGGAGCGTCAACTTACCGGTTTTTGCCCCGTTTTCTGACTGCCAACGGACATTTAACTTGTCAGTGCAATTTTCAGAATGTGCAAGTTTGGAAACTTTGCTCAAGGAGCCGTTCAACACTCTTCTAATCATTTTATCTCCCATGGGGCAATTCCAGTTCTGATCATGGCCAGAAATTTCGGACATCACATTTCGTGCGACTTACATTCATTCTGTCGCGTAATGGCCCTAACCGCTGATTTCAGCAGTGACCTCCGGGCTCGTATTTTTAGGACAGATCGAGGGGTGAAATACAAATATGTTTATCGTGAAATGAACGCCGCTGGCTGAAGGTATTGCCAAAACGAGCAATGGCCGACAAAATCCACGAAAAATGCTATCGAACGATGCTTTTTGAGGGACATTTGAGGCATATTTGGCCGAGATATCGCTTGTTGAACTCCGAGCACGAACTTCCAGTTTACATGTATTGTACATCGCAGCTTTACTTTTTTTTTAGTATCGAAATGGAACAGGTTAGTTTTCTTGAATCTCCTCAAGAATCACGTTGTTTTTAATACCAAATATGCAGGAGTTGCGTGCGAGAATACGGAGCTAAGAGCAGGACTTTGTTGTCTTCTTCTTCATGGGACGAACGTGGATCTGCGTGACCGTACATGTCGACCTTTCCGTGATCTTATTTCATTTTGTACGGTTTTTAGCAGCCGAAAAGCAAGGTACGTTTACAAGCTAAAGATCAGTTTTTTCATTTTTCAAATAGCGATTTAACTGTATTGTATGACTCGATTTTGGCAAATTACATAGCGACTTTAGATTTCTAATTATTTGCTATCAAATATGCTATCTTCGCTTCTTTTTTCACGGATTTACAAGGGTTTGACTGGATCTGAAGTTGCAAATTGACATCGTTCCTAAAGCAAGGTATGGAATTCGTTTTTCCGGTAGATTTTTTAACCACAATATCGCTGAAATGTCTTGGAATAATGCTCGATTTTGGCAAATGGAAAAAAGGTATTAATTGTGCTTGTATTTTCTGTAACTCCATCGCCTCTCATATAAAGCTTTGTAATTTCGTCCGCCATTTTTGTTATCGATTGGGAAACGCCGCTACTGCCGTGCGGGCTCAAATGTCCGAAATTTCTGGCCATGTTGGAGTAGCAGGTCTCGCGGCTATTCAATAATGGCGTAATCAACATACCGTTAATTAAGCCTACTTGAAACAAAGAAATAGATGGAGGAAGCCACTGATTTCGATCTGTGCACCAGGGCCGCTTTATGTGAATGATCGTCCCATTCTGTGGACTACAATGACATGATTTCTACGTCACGTGACTTAATGCAGACGTCTCCTTTATCCTTTGGTTCACGTCAGCAGCATATTTTGTGCACTACTACGGATTCATTTCCTGTTGATTGTCATAGCTTCAATTTTGTCTGTAATGGAAATGGGCATATAATTTCACTTCTTGTCACAGAAACGCCCAGACTGAGTTGATAGGGTCTTAACAACCACATAACATTTTAGTCACTTTACGACAACGTAAAATTAAATTAAACACGACTCACCCTAAGAATCAAGGTATGGTTTGCATCCCTTGCTAGTATATACAGACTTCCGTCCTTTGGGTTGGTGAATTGTAGACACTTCTTCTTTTTATTCGTTTTGTCACTGATTATATCAATTCCTTAACAAAAGTAGGTTAAAAACTATTAGTAAGAGT
The DNA here is from genome assembly GCA_948470475.1 of Galaxea fascicularis. Lineage (NCBI taxonomy): Eukaryota > Metazoa > Cnidaria > Anthozoa > Scleractinia > Euphylliidae > Galaxea > Galaxea fascicularis. The sequence goes on along the minus strand of OX419343.1, from coordinate 22,007,176 downwards.
TTTGCTCACGGGTTCTGTTGGAGGCGAATCAGGATTTCTAGCCAGTTTTCCTCTTAGTTTGTTTTCTCAATGGATGAACTATGTTCGTCAGCCTCTTGATAAGTTGTTGATTTCTTTCAGTTTTGGATTTGTATTCAACCGTACTTTGCTTTGCAGATATTTGTTCCAATTAAGCTTTCTTCACCTTAAAAGAAAAAAAGGCCTGAACATGGATAACTGTTCAATTTGCTGAAGTCCGATTTATCTTGGAATGCCAACGATGTTTGCTTAAAAGAAACTATGGCTGTGGATTGAACATCTGCATAGATAACCAATCTCAAACCTTTCCCGTAGAAAATCAGAATTAAATCGATCGTATATTTACCTTTCGAGCTTACAGTAGTTGTTCTGAAGGGATACTCCACTCTTGCGAAAAACTGTTCCCAAGTTGTTGGAAATAATTACTAGATTCCAAAATTTATTGGTTCAAACATGATGACGTATTGGAGATAACATTGAAGTGCTCAAAAAGTTGTGTACTGTTACCGCCTAGTTTGATGATGCGGTAACACTCACTCACTCACTCACGTCACTCAACTCACTCACTCTGAGGAGCTCAGAGTAGCTCAGCGGAATTCATAGCATGCGTTCCCTTCCAGGCGTTAGTTTTGGGTGATCATATTCCAGTTTTGCGGTTGGCAACCAAGAGGTGTTAATTAACTACAGTAGTGTAAATGTCAAGTTGGTGTCAGCAAAACATTCTGCGGTTTTCAATTTCTGAATACCGCAGGTCACTGCAGTTTTTTGTGAGGGGAAAAGGATCTCCGGCTTTCAATGCTGATTTGGAAGCAAGCGTACGTCTTTTTCTTTTTTTTTTTTAAGCATAATCTCTCTTTCTTTTGCTAAAACTGAAACTTCCCTTGTCTACATTTGTTAAAATTGACCGTATTGAAGCATTAACAATGAAGAAAATGAAGTCAGATTTGACTGTATACTGACGATATTTGAACAGCAGTGTTGTTAAAATGCGAGGGAACATGTTATTCACTTTGGTTTATATTATCCTGCAAAAACACGCGGGCTTTGTTCGACGTGCAATGACGTATCGTGGAGTCCAGACCTCTCGGTAACGATGATTGTTTACTTCGTTGTAATGTAAATTTTTTATTGCTTTGTTGTGACGTGTTGTTCTTGTCAATAGGTTAAAAAGTTGTAGAATCTTAATGTTTTACTTGAACAGGAAATTCAACTCCTAGATGGCGATGAGTTTGATTTTCGCGTCATTTTGCGTACTCATCACGGAGGATGGACGATCGCTCCTGATTGCACCATACTCACGTTCTTCTCTTTCCAGAGTTACAGGCGATGCATTAATTTTGGACCCCACAAAGTATTGGTATGTAATTCCTAAATATTTGTGTGGGTCAGTGCCGAAAGACTTTGCTAAATATGATTTTTTTTGTCCTTTTCGGGACAAAATCCAAGCTGTAAATCCGAGAAATCTAAAGCCTGCCACGCGAGGCTAAGACGCTGGCCCAGGTATTTGTTTGTCGTGTCGTTGTTTATCTTTTGCGCTGGGTTACTCCGTCAACGAGACTTTGTCAGTGAAGATGGATGTTTATGTCCTAACAAAACTGCGTCTGTAGTAAACACACGAGTCGAATTGGACTCTCACTCAGAATGCAATTTTGGCGGAAAGGGACTTTATGGTGAATACAGTCTTTTTTTTTTTTTAATAAGAACAAACTTAATAAGAACATTGAGGCTGAAATCTCTAGAAAAATAAGAACAATTTTAGAACAATCTGAGGCTGGAATTTTTTTGCAACAAACAAACATCAGTCCGCGACGACAGTGTAAAGCTAATGATTTTCGTTACAACTATTAAATACTGTATAATGTTTATCTATGGTTTAGGCACCCTGTAGGTCAGGGCCCCTACAGTGAAGTACTGTAAAGTACGGTATAACCGCATTTGGGGTCATTAGAGAACAAAGAATTTTAAGAACAAAATAAGAACATTTTGAGGCTGAAATGGCCGAAAAAATAAGAACATTTAAACCCCATTTACACTAAAGAAAAAAAACGGCTAGGCAAGGGTGAAAACCGGCAAGGGTAATTTTCACCTCAGGCAAGGTAAGGGTAAATTGAGTGGTGTAAACTGTCAAAGGTTGCCTTACCTTGCCAATTTAATTTTCGGTTTTGGGACCACGTTTAGATGTTGTCCCGTTTTTGAAAATATCGGTAAGGCAAGGACGAAAACCGGCACCTTGCCCTTAAAATGGAACGTGTGAACGTTCCTGCTTGCCTAGAAGATAACTTTTGATCATTCTGTGCATGTTCTGGTAACAGCGCTACTTTTCTTGGGTGGAGGTACTGTCAGCCATTTTAAACCAGTCATCGGACTGAGGATTTAACTAGAGGTTTCTTTCCCTTGGAGGGTTAATCAATGTTAATCAATGTTAATCTTGGTGAACGTGAGCAACAATAGTTTTTTTTCCTTCCGCAGTTGCGGTATCTAATGAAATGCTCTTTCTTCCTCGATTCCTCACTTATCTGGTTCTTTATTTCACGTTGTCGACGTTTCTGCTCGGTTTTGTTTGATTTCCTTGGTACGGAGGTTTCGAACATCAACAATCCAGGGGACGCTGGAAACGTGCAATAGCTAATAAGTAAATTTCATCTAAAATAAGAGAAAACCCTAAAGCTAAAAACAATAAACACAGAAACCATTGCTGCATTCTTGAAATTATACTCAATAGAGCATGGAAGTTTGGGAAGATGTAAATTGTTTTTGTTTTGTTTTGTTTTGTTTTTTTATGTCTCGGTTTTTGTTATATATCCTACACTCAGTTGATTGCAGAAATAGATTCAGTTAATTTTGTCTTTCTTTTTGTTTACTTATTGTCAAATTTCACGCTTAGCTTTCATAATTAACGAGAGAGTTCCTAGGAAACCAACAAACCTCTTCATCACCTCATACATCTGGCGTGAAATATATTCATGAAAACCCATCGATTGAAAGTCCTGTATGGCATACATTTGATTCTTGAAACTCTCGAAACGTTTCGGGCCTATTTTGGGTGCCCGTTTTCAGGTACGAAATTTTCAACAAATTTGCCGTTTCGTATTTTAAAATCATAGTAAAAGACATGCTATTAAAAATAAGAGAATCGCAGTTTCTGGCCGGAAATTTTTTTGGGGACTTTCCAGAAACGGTCCCCCTGATTGCAAATCAGTTATAACTCATTTTAGTTGTTTGGTTTGTTTTGATTCAGTATGAATCCGTTGTACTGGAGATGCGTTGGGAATAATAGACCTGTGTTATTTTTGGCTCTGTTTTCAAAGGTGGGCCGTTTCCGCACCTTCACTGATTTCCGAACGTAACAATCCCGGCATACCAACACGTCCTAATCAGTGTGGTACCCGTATTTTAAGATCAGTTCTTTTGTAAGGAAGCAATTTTTAACTTCTGATCATTTTTTAACTTCTGATCAACATCTCAACCATTTGCATCTGTGCTACACTATTTGCATCTTTTTCTTCTATTTTTTTCAATCGGTAGTGGAGGTCTTAGTTTTCCTTTATTACCATAGGTTAATTGTGACCCTTCACACGATTTTAGGTAAAATGGTGATGACACGGGCACGCGTGTCATGACACGACACGCTTTTCGTGTCACAATGTCACGGATATGTGCAAATTTAATAGGTAAAACAAAGACTGTCACGGTAGGTTTTGTTTGGCACGCTGAAGCTTTTGTTTGAAGCAGTGTGCCATAAGTCACGCCTAGCGTGTGATATGACACTGCACGCGTGTCATAAGGCACGCGTGCCTTATGACACACCACTCGTGCGATGTACATACACGATAACGGCGGACATGCCAGCCCTGGATGGTCCCAGGCACGCGAAGCATAAGATCAGACTGGAGTTTAATTAACGAAAAAACTATTTTATATACGGTCTAGCTTTTTCCTTTAAAAGATGGTACTCAAGCAAACAGAGCTTCAGATAGGGAGGAATGCGAACGAATGATTTCGGAAAGAAGTAACTTTTTCTTTCGTGTCGCGTTACATACCAGAACAGAGTGAGATGTGTGGAAGCAAATAAACTGCTTCCTCCAGTGGATATAGGGTAAACTGATATTTTGTTGAGTCAAACGAGAATATCGCTGTAGGATTCACAGCAACGAACCAAAATAAAATACATTGTCACGCCGTTAACGCGTTTGTTTACATTTCCGCGCAACAGCGGGAAGTGTTTTCCTGGTTTTTGGATGCAAACTTCTACGGTAAAATTGTTTATGGGTTGATGCTGATATTTTAACGAACGCAGATATTTTCTAGCTTCAATTACAGTCATAAAACACTTGCTATGATAAGACTCTTTTCCAATTTGATCAGACCGGTGAACTGTTTGTATTTACAGTTCTAATTTGCATCGGAAAACACTTCTCGCTATTGCGCGAAAACTGACTGTGAAACTGAAACAAAAATCCTGTACTCCGGTAAAAAAAAAAAATCATAATTCTCGTTCTAGGAAAGATATTTGGATGCTTCTGATGTCTATTTGAAGCTAAAAAAGAGCTTCGTTCAAAGAACATATTTGTTATAACGCGCAGAGAACTTTAGAGGTACAAAACTGTTTAAAAAACCCTTGCCGTAGCGCGCCCAACGTGTGAAAATTATCCCGACACTGACGCGTATGCAAATGTGAGTAAGAAAGATTATATTTTGGTGACAAAATCAAAACTCTGTCTAATAACATTGCTCTTTCGTTTTGTTATTGATTGCTATAGCTTCCATTAAATTATGCCAGCGTATATGAGTGCGATTTTACATTTCTGATTTGCATCCCAAAACATTTCTTGCTATCACGCGAAAATGTAAACAAACTGTCTGTGAAACTGAAACAAAAATCTTATACTACAGTAAAAAAAATCATAACTCCCGTTCTAGAAAATATATTTGGATGTTTCTGGTGTCTATTTGAAGCTAAATAAGAGCTCCATTTAAAAAACGTATTTCTTATAACGCGCAGAGAACTTTAGAGGTAGAAAACTGTTTAAAAAAACTCTCGCGAATAGTGCGTCCAATGTGTGAAAATTATCCCGACGCTGTCACGTATGCAATTGCAAGCATAAAAGATTGTGAAAAATCACAAAACTCTGTCTAATAAAATTTTTCGTTCGTTTTGTTATTTACTGCTGTAGTTACCATTAAATTAAACCAGCATGTACGTGTTGCAACTGAACGACAAACATTTTGCGACGAAAAGATGAAATAGAAAAAGACGTAAAATTCTCAGTACAGTACTGATAAATCATTATTCCAGCATGAAATTGGAGATTTTGCCACTTTTCGTAATTTTGGCTGTTTTCTTACAATTCTATTTCCTACTCTTGGTTCACATGTAGAGCTCGTATGGCCAATTTGCCATTTTGGTTATCGTCAACACATGCGCGGGAAATTTGCCTGGTTACTCAGCGTACAAAAGACTCGTTTGGCTGAACGTGGAACTTGTGATTTGTGTTGAATTCTGAAGACCGACTCCCTGTAATTATTATACGAACTTGAAGAATTATAAAGACCGTTTCCCAAGAATAGAATAGGCAGTAACTACAAGAGCTCTTAAAACAACGAAACGTGACGAGCAAAGCAATACATTTCGCTCGTCTAATAGCCGATTGTCTGGAAAGATCTTTGAAGAAACTTAAACCGCCAAGCACCATTTCAGAATTTCCAACTAATTCAAGTCTGCAGCTGGTACAGTGTGGACATCGTACGGGACATTTTCATTCTACTGTTCACGCTTATTGAAATTTTAGTTTCACAACTTTTATGAAAACAGTGAAAAAGCAAGTTTTACTTTACAAGCTATTCACATGGCGTTGGAGTTCGCGCTTCTAACGACCGAACAGGCCGAATACACAGTTTTTGCCACGACTAAGTTCAAAGAAAAATTCGCGAAGACACATTGGTCCATTGCGGATGTGAGCTTATTTTGTTATATATTTTTTCTGAGATAAGTCTTTGGCTATACAGACAACGGCCCCTCTGTTGTGTGACAACACGGTAAGTTGAAAGAGTGGACTCGGCTGCCCTCCAGCGTGTCATTTTGCTTCAGCTCACCAGCGTGTCATTTTGCTCATCAAGCTAGCGTGTCATTTTATTCACTAGCGTGCTAGTTTGCTCAGTATCACACGGCATTGTTTCACAGGACACGATCCTTTGTGTTTCGCGTGCGATGTAAACAAAAGAAAATGTCTGATTAACCGTGCCAGTTGGCGCACTGCTCACACGCTGGCGTGTCATTTCGCTCACTGCCTATTGTTTAGCGTGTCATTTTAGCGTGCCCGTGCAAAATCCTGTGGAGGGTCACAATTAGGAAAACTAAGACTCAAATGGCAACGTCGACAAGAAAGTGGAAATGACATATTTGCATATAGTTCTTCTTTTTTTTTCTTCAATCGTTAGTGGAGGTCTTAGTTTTCCTAATTACCATAAGTAAATTAGGAAAACTAAGACTCAAATGGGACTACGTTGACAAGAAAGTGGAAATGACATATTTGAATAATCTTTTTCTTCTAATTTTTTCAGTCGTTAGTGGGGGCCTTAGTCGGTTTTCCTAATTACCATAGGTAAATTAAGAAAACTAAGACCCCCTGAAAAAGTGACAACTGATAACAAAAACTATATGGGTCTTAGTTTTTGGAGTCTTATGTCTTAGGTCTTAGTTTTTGGGGTCCTAACAACTGGAGATCGTATCGCCTGGGAAGTCGTCAGTTCGATCTCTTGTTCTCTCTTTAAAGGCAGCTCGCTTCGGAACCTGTTTGCTTCCATTAAAATGTTTTTTGTTTTTTGTTTTGTTTTAAGGTTTTACTATTCATCGTAATTTAATTAAGCGCTGGCCATGCTTGTAGCACTTGAAATTATTATCTCTGGATGAACAGTCTGCAGACGCCTGGAGTGGTTTACTCTTTTACAGATTATCCTTATGGCTTTGTTTTTGTGTACATTTAGATTTATTTGCCATCAAATTGTAATAAATCTCGTGTCATATAGCGCCTCTTTCGTTTCTTCGACCAATTGCGATGCCCGCTTATTTACTTTATTTTTGTTGTTCCCGCAATACTTTTTTAACAGTAAATTAGAGCAGTAGCTGATCATCCTTTCTAAGATAACCCTGTTTTTTGGTGACGTTAGCAAACAGTAGGAATCAGTTCTTCACTGGATTTAGGGTAAACGGAATTAAATGTTTCACCGTACACAGTATGCATTTGGTCTCGGGAATAAAAAAAAAAAGAGTCAAAGGCGAGAGAAGTACGACGCCAAGCAGCGAGCTATTTGAGATTTAGGGTAACGTATTTTTTTGAAAATTTTCATAGTTTATAATTTATATGTTCTCCCCTAAGATTAACCCAGCCATTGTGTTTGACATAAGCGCCAGTCCAAACAGTTAAAAAAGGAAATAAAACCCCCGCGCTGTTGGCGGGACGTTTTTAAAAATAAATGTCCTTACGACTCAAGATATTATTCGTCTGAATACTCTTTGTAATAGCGATGCATCAACATTGTCGCATTCTCTTCAAGAGGATATAACGCCTCGCCTCATTCTTATCATTCCACAAGGTGTCTATTCGCAGCGATATCCACCAGTTGATATTAACTGAAGGGCGATTGAATCGCCCTTCAGCTAATTGGCATAACATTCCTGAGACACTCCAAGCTCCTCAGGTGAGTGACTTAGAATCAGTGCCTAGCGCTACGTCAATTGATTGCAGCCATTATCAACAAGCAACTTGAAGTAATTATTTCTAGCAATTTAGCTCCGTTTACTTTATAATAGCGATGATTCCCTTTAAGCTAAGAAGAGTAAATGCACGTGTACCTACCGGAAGAGTTTGTAGTGCTTTCACTCCATGTTAATGTACATCCCACAGAGGAATTTGTGCAACTGATATCAATCAAAGTGTTCACTCTACCTGACCCGCTCGAAGGTGTGCATTCACTATCGCCCTTTTTGATGGAGATAAGGTGGTTGACATCTCGCTTTTTGAGGGACTTTGTGTCACAAATAGTCGATAGCGTCAAGAATAGAAGCTACAGATGAAAACAAAACATCGTGGAAAATTGTTATCCTCGTGTATTCGACATTGCCAAATCCGATCACATTAATAATAAGTATAGGAAATCGCACATGACAACGGCGCGTAAGTTCGTAATTTTGTTGAATGTACTATAAATAAAAGATCGCACGACCTTCTCGTATAATTCGGGATTAATAGATACTCGTGATTTGGAAAGTTCGCAAATTGCACTCGCCTAAAGGCTCGTGCAATTTTGAGAACTTTTAAAATCATGGAAACTCAATAGGTACTACTACGGAATTCTACTTGGGATTGAATGTACTGCTCTCAACCAATCAGAATTGGGTAATTTTGTTGAGTGTACTATAATAATAAACAAACGAGACGCGAAAGTAAAATAAAAAGAGAATTGGTTACTCCTAATTTACTAGCAATAAAAATTTCACTCATTTTAATTAAAAAAGCCTTTCGTTTTGATATCAAATATGGAAGTCTATCAAGAAAGTAAAACTTAAAATAGGAAGAAAAAAATATCGTTCTCAAAAATCTTTAACGAATATTTGCATGTCCTTTCTCGAGGTCAAAATCAATGTCTGATGGACCCTCCTCGTAGCTCACGAACCTCGCAAGCATAGCAATGCTGATCTCAGCAACGCAAAGGCCGAAACTTTTTCACAAACAAATATACCTCTACTTCCTACTTGCCAGATATTTTATATGGAACTGTAAGACACAAGGTAAAGCTCCTAAGCTTGAAAATTTCCTTGTCTTTTCATTTAGTTTGGTCCTCCTATGTCACGCACCATCATCAACTAGAAAGCAGTGTAATCTTCTTCTTATTTCCTTTTCTTTTTTTTTTTTGGTATTGGTATGTCTGGCCTGTCTTTCTGTTTTTATATATGTACATATTCATGTATTGCTTTGTTTGTTTGTTTTTTCTTTCCTCTAAATGTATTTAATTAAAGATGTTTTTGTTGTACAAATAGCGTTAGTGCTGTAAGATCGATGGCTGTATTAATTAACTTTTTTGTAAGCAACGTTTCTACTGTAATGTCTACATATAATGTCATATTGTAAACATAGGCACGCAATGCGTGCTTGAGCTATTTTGTGAAGGGTGGAAAATGTTGATAAGATAGGGAGAAGTCAGAAAATGGTTGAATGGTGAGTCATTTACCTGTGGCGCTTTTGGTTTTTGCTATGGTATCGGAGAAGTACGAGCAAACTGTTTTTCATTTGATTTTTGTTTAGTTTTCTTATTTATAAGACTGATTTTGAGTTTGATTTGTACCAATTTAATAGTCATTCATCCTACATTTTTTGAAACAAGAGTTTTATTAATTCTGCAAAAACCAGTATGTAATATATTTTCTATTATTTGTTCATTTTCTTTCTCCGCACTTTCGCAAACACTATATTCTTCCGGTCCCTCAAAACCCCCAAAGTATACGTACACGTGCTGAAACAGTTCCAGGACCACATGAAGAAGTATTCGCAAACAAACGAACCACCAAATACACCGTAATATACAACACCAGCAAAAACAAATCAACGTTGAACAAATAGTACTGATAACGAATATAGATGTAATTGCCATAATTCATCAATTTCTGATTTTCAAGTGCTTTGTACTTTTTACTTCGGACAGCAAAAATAGCCCGACCTAAACAAACGCTCTTATTTTAGTGTTTGGCCTTTTGCTGACAACGTCTGTGTACAGTAAGCAGATGAGCGTAACACCGCGTTATATCCCATAATAAGGGAAATATTAAACTTACCGACTCGGA
>OX419343.1:21982320-21992320 GCA_948470475.1 Galaxea fascicularis | reverse complement strand
TTAAAACTTCTGACTTTCCTGATTTCAAGCGCAAGATTCTACAGTATGACTCTTAGATTCTTAGAATCATACTTGTAACTCGAAGATACTAGCTTATCTTTAGCTACTCTAAATTCGAGGTTAAATATGTGTGTGTATGTCACGGTATTAGATACAGATGAAAAAAAAAAGTTGGGAATTTTTATACTCATGTATTTGACATTGCTAAATCCGATCACATTAATAATAATAATAATGTAATATAATATATAATATTGCAATACCTTGAGCTAAAAGGAGAGCGCCTAACATGGACAAGTGACTAAGAATCTTTGAAGAAATTTGTCGAAAGTTGTCTACAACAGCAAGGAAAGTGGTCGTCGCCGGCGGAAATACTTAGCAATTTAAAAGTTGAAACACCAAGCTCGTCACATAAGTAACCTGGTACAACGAGAAGCAACTTACTCTTGGTTTTCAAGGACAAGATGGTCCTGTTTTGAAAGAGAAATGAGTTAAATTGGTTTATAACAAACCAGAGACGATAACCGACTCGACAGATCGATCCACAAGCCATGATACAGCTTTGGAAAGAGAAAGAGAGGTTTGAAAAACTGCAGGTGACATTATGCAACAAAGATATGGAAATAAATGAGCTGAAACTAAAGATTGCGTCCCTTGAGACCCGTGCATCGTCTGCTGAGCAAGAAAACGACTCCCTGAAATTAGCATTAAATCTTATTATGCAAGAAAAGAGTGAAGGAGAATGTCAATCACAGGTCAATCAGATCCACGAGGTAACTGTCCCTCAAGGAAATCTAAAGAGTGCAGCCGAACGTCAATACCATAAAACAAAATCAAATTGAAATGGAAAAGAAAATTTAAAAAGAGGCACCATCGCACTCCATAACAGATTTCAACAACTTGAGAATATACTTGAGACGACAAGAGATGAGAACAACGCCGAAGATGGCGAGCGTGACGACCGATCTTGCATGTACACAACCATAATCGCTGGTGACTCCATACTAAAACACTTAAAGGCTCATAAAATGTGCAAAGATAACAACAAAGTTAAAGATTCCACCTTTCGTGGTTGCACCACTAAAGATATGCGTGATGATATCAAGCCCATCATAAGGAAAAAACCCGATCAGCTCATCGTTCATTAAATTTCAGTAACGCTCAGGGCATGACCGATCAGATTATCGAGTGGTCTCGAGCAAACAGAGTTGTCCTTAACCCTGACAAGTGCAAAGAGATGCGTATTTCTTTTGCTCGCGATCCCGAGTACTTTGACGCCATAACTATTGACGGCAAAGAGCTCGAAGTTGTTAAAAACGCCAAATTGTTAGGTTTAACTATCAGTGACAATCTCAAATGGAACGCGCACGTAAATGAGATCATTAAGAAGGCTAGTAAGAAATTGTATTTCCTGGTTCAACTTAAAAGAGCGCGAATGCCTCCCTCAGATTTAGTTCTTTTTTATAAAGCTTGTGTTCGTTCTGGAGTAGACTATGCTGTGCCCGTTTTCTATAACGCCCTGCCGCAGTACTTGAAAAATGAGCTCGTGCATATCGAGAAAACGGCGCTATCGATAATTTTGCCCGGCACGGGTTACGCAAGTGCTTGCGGCTTTTTGGGCATAACGCCTATTACCGAGCACCACAGTCTTCTGTGCCGTAAATTATTCGACCAGATATGTTCTGATACTGGTCACAAATTAAACAGCTTGCTGCCTCCTGGGAACGAACCCAAATGTAATCTGAGAAACCATCGCCCTTTTGCCATCCCACATTTGAAAACAAATCGAACCAAAAACACGTTCATCTTTGCCATGGCTCGCAAATGTAATAATTAGTTTTGGTCTCAAACGATATTTTTATGACTGCTGCCATCAATGAATTCAGTTTTTTTTATAAATATCAATATCTATTTTACTTCTATATATATTTAAGATTCATCTAGGCTTTAATATAACAATTACATATTTTAGATTTAGGTTACATTATTATATTATACAAAATTCATGTAAATAGGTTTTAACTTTTCTAATTTGTTTTGGTTTTTTAATAATTCTAAAAAATTACTTAATTCAGCTTTTGTGGCTGCAATGTGATTTTTAAATAAACTATCTATCTCATGTTGGCACAAACAGCCTACGGGATAGTGAAAGTCCAACCGCCTGTTCGGAGGGAATTATAGACCTCATAAGCTGGGCCAAAAGTGCAGCACTAGAGACTGAAGTAGTCTTATCAAGTTTGACAGCCCGCTCCGACGATGACCAACTAGCAAGCCAAGTAGAGGAAGTAACCTCAAACCTAAAGACATTTTGCCGCCAAAACAAATGGAAGATGACTGTTCACTACAACATCACTGCTGAACATCATCTTAACCGTAGTGGTCTTTACCTAAATAAAATAGGAACATCTCGACTAGCTCGTAACTTCTTAGATTTTCTTAAAAATAAGGATTAGTATCTCGCCGTTTGGGAGTGTACCGTACATTTCCTGCAGGCTAGGACGAGAAGCGTAATGCCACGGCTCAGGTAAGTCCTTTATTAACAAGTTTAACTCCTTCAGCCGAGGCTTGGTGATGGCTTCCCTTAACCTAAATAGTCTACTAGCCCACATCGACGAACTTCGAGTTTTCATGTCAAACTCCAAAACTGATATGCTTTCCATTAATGAAGCTAAATTAGATTCCATTATTCGATGACAAGGAAAGATCGTAAGACAAGTGGGCGTAACGGAGGTGAAGTCTGTTTCTACGTGCGATGTATCCTAAACTACAAAATTCGTGAATACTTGAGTACGCAAAATCTTGAATGGTTAACTTTAGAAATCACCAGGCCTCGGTCCCCAAAGACCATTTCTAGTTATAATTCGTACCTGGTATAGACCTCCTGATTCCCCTGTGAGTCTTTTTAACGAATTTGAGGAACTAGTTAACAACGTTGACGAGGGAAACTAGGATTTTTTTTCCTTTTAGGGGATATTAACGTGGATCTTACGGTGGATACGACATCAGCCAACGCCGTTAAACTTAAACATATATTTGACATATATGGATTGGACCAGCTAATCACAGAGCCGACGACAATTGCCCTAAGTTCCCGCTCCTTAATTGATCTTTGTTTTACGAATACACCAACTACAGTTGCAAAGTTTGGTGTCCATCTTGCGATTAGCGATCACGCACTAATTTATATGACATATAAGGTCCAGCATGAGCGTGCAGGCACAATAATAATCAAAACCAGTCAAACAAAAAAATTCTATAAAGCTGGCTTCCTAAGGGACGTTGAAGAGAAGGCATGGTCAGATGTTGAAACACTAAACGATCCAAATGACATGTGGTCAATGTGGAAAGATATGCTGATGCAAGCCATAGATAAACATGCACCACTAAAAACTAAACGGGCTGGCAACAAAAAGTCTCCATGGATTACTGATCATTTAATTTGCGCCATGAAATGCATACAAGAGATTTCTTAAATCCTTTAGCTTGGGATCAATATAAACGTGCCCGGAACCACACAAGGCGTAATTATTTCACTGACAATCTGGAGTCCAGCAAATCAAATCCTAAAAAAACCTGGAAATTAATTAAAGAATTGTCCTCGCACTGAAGATTCAGACAAAGTAAGGAATATTGCAGAAATTAAGGTTAGGGAGCAAACTATAATCGAACCTTCTGAGATAGCCGAAGGCCTAAATTTGCATTTCTCAACAGTTGGTGAGAAATTACCCTCAGAAATACTGTCATCCAATGTTGAGCCAGAGTCCTACCTTGAAGCAACTAAAACAACATTTTGTCTGAAAGATCCATCGGTGAACGGAGTTCGCAAACTATTGACCAAACTAAATGAAAGGAAAGCTGCTGGCCCAGATAACATTCCATCTAGACTCCTTAAAATGGCTGACAACATAATCGTACCATCGCTCACTCAAATATTTATAAAGTCGATTAACATTGGTATTTTTCCAGCTGAGTGGAAACTTGCTAGAGTAACTCCTATTTTCATAAAAGGCAAAAGGGACGACCCGAACAACTATCGACCAATATTCATTATTCCGACCGTTGCCAAATTTTTCGAAAAAATTATATACGACCAGCTTTGTGACTATCAATATCGATAATTGCCTTGTAACTGAATGATGTAATTTTCATCGATCTGAATAAAGCCTTCGATACCATCGACCATAGGTAGTATCCTTATATGAAAGCTTCGGAAATATGGCGTACATTCGAGTAATCTCAACTGGTTTGAATCATATCTTTGTGACCGAAGCCAAAAATTCAGCACAAATGGCCATGCATTTATCAAATACTGCCCAGTCTCTTTTTTTTCTCTCTCTCTTTAACACAGTTTTATTTACAAGACAAACACACTACTTACAGCACTTATCCCTACTTTACGTATATACTTACACTTTGCTTACATTACTTATTCCTATGCTACTTACAACACAATAACGCTAATTAAATAACAGTCAGTGTACTTGTAATGCTCTTTCTAATGTGTAAATTACATAATTTGATGTATTTTTTCATTTAAATTTAAAAAATTCAAACTATTAAGCTACAAAAATAACAGAACAAAAAAAACAAAAACAAAGACAAAAAAAAACTATACAAACAACCTTGAAATTAATTGTTCACTTGAGAACCTGGCCCACTTTTCGTAAAAAGTGCTGCATTTGTTTGAGCTGAATGCTATGTATTTTTCCGTTTCAATCTTTTGATGTAATAACGCTTTAAAATCAGCAAAAAGAAAATCGACTCCATTTATTGCTTTACAATATATTAAGTATTTACCAATAAGAATAAGATGGTTTAGGGCTGAACAAGAGGACCAATTATTCAAGATGCCATACATGATTTCTTTCTTGCCTATAGTTAGAGTTTCTTTGGAAAGGTGCTGGTACCAACCAGTGAAGTCGGACCAGAAGGAAACGGCCGTAGGACAGGATACAAATAAATGGGTGACTGTTTGCTCCACATTTCGACAATAAGGACAGAAAGGATCCTCGACTTTTTTCATTCTGTGAAGAACAGCTTTTGTGTAAAGTATGTTATGAATTATTTTATACTGAAACATTGAAAGTTTTATTTCTTTTGTGGCAACAAAAGGTATAGAAAAAATTTTCTTACATTCTTCCTTACTAAATCCCATTTCCATCAGTTTTTTCTCTGCCGTTGGCGGATTAGAATCTCGCTTTTCGACCAGTAACCTGTGTATTGTTTTGCAAGTCATCTTATCAATGGCAAGTAAATTAGTCGTACTAGTTTGCTTTTCTTCTTTTAAATTATTCTTCCACTTTCCCGGTATTGTAGAAGTGAGGCCAAAGTACTGCAGGAAGTTGCATTTGATCTTAAATTTGTGTAAGAACTCATGAAAAGATAGAAGCCTGGTTTTGTTTTCACCCACAAGGCTCGAAAGTTTAGTGACACCAGCTTGGTGCCAACTTTCATAGTACACGGACGTGTTATTGATTTTTATAAAACTGTTGTTCCAAATAATCTGATCAAGTACGTCTTTGTTTGTTTTAGGAATCACGTTATTAATTTCTTGCCAATATAGAATTACTTCATTATAAAAAGCCGGCAGTTTTGCATTTATAGTCAAATATTCAATCTTGTAATTGCAATAAAACAGTAGTGTTCCGCCAACATTAGAGAGCAGACGTGAAGGAATGATCTTCCACGGTTGATTACCTTCTGAGCAGAAACGTTTTACCCAACATATTTTTAATGCTCTATCAAACAAAGAAAAGTCTATCATATTTAGGCCTCCGTTTTCCTTGTCTTTTATCAAGGTGGTTTTTTTAATCTTCGGAGTTTTGTAATTCCATATAAAATCAAAGATAAGTTTGTTTACTTCAGCTGCGAAAGAGGCTGGTGTACTCAACACACTACAGACAAAAGTAAGCTTCGAAATTGCCATAGATTTCACTATCTGAATTCGACCGTGGACTGATCTGTCCCTTGCTGACCAAATATTCAGGAGTTTTCTTAAAGAATCTAGTCGATCAAAAAAATTCTTTTTGGCTGCGAGTTTTTCGTCATAAGAGAAGTAGACTCCTAGTGCATAGATTGGTTCTTCATTCATTATTAATCTTTGAAACGTGTCTTTTCGATGGTGTAGAGACCCTAACCACAACAATTCTGATTTCGACTGATTTATTTTCAATCCAGAGCAGCTTTCGAACTGGGAAAGTAAACTGAATAGGTGGCTTAGAGATTCGGTATCTTCAAGAAAGGCCGTGGTGTCATCTGCGTACTGAGAGAGCTTCAACATATTTCTTTCATCAATTTTAATGCCTTTCATTTCTTTTGAACCTCTTATGGCATTACCCAGGATTTCAATTCCGATGACGAACAAGGTGCCTGACAGAGGACAACCTTGCCTGACTCCTCTTCCTAAATTGAAATGTCTAGTGGCATGTCCGTTATTTAAAACGCAACTAGAAATATTGCTGTAAATTACTCTAATCCATTGCCGTAACTGTGGGCCAAAGTTGAATACTTCTAAGCACTTCTGGAGATAATTCCATTCAAGAGAGTCGAATGCTTTTTCAAAATCGAGAAAAACAGCTAGACCAGGGATGTTATGAGTTTTTGTAAATGACATAATGTCGGAAATCGTTCTAATATTTTCTCCAATGTACCTACCTTTGACGTAACCTATTGACGTAACCAGTCTCTTGTGGCGTCCCACAAGGTAGCAATCTTGGTCTACTACTATTCTTAGTCTATATTAATGATCTTCCCAATTGCCTGACTTCAGCCCTCCTAGAATTTTAGCCGATGATAATAATAACCTTTATATAACTTTTGCTGCCAATACAATGACTGATCTTGAGAATGCTGTAAACTTAGAAGTAAGAAATCTTCACCGCTGGCTTATAACCAATAGGCTATTCATGGTAATTGGGTCAAATCAACGAATACGTGCTCTATCGAATAATCAGATCGATATTGAGATCGACGGGAAATCGATCAAAAAAGTCGAAGAAGCTAAATGGACAAAACATATAGAAGAAATTTAGTAAGAAAATATCCTCAGCCATAGGCGCCCTCAAACGAATAAGACCATTCATCGCCGAAACAACCACTCATCAAATTACCAAGCGTTGAGTTTGCCCCACTAGCTTTGACTACTGCAGCCCTGTTTGGGATGAACTCAGCGTTACTTTGAGCGACAAACTCCAGAAACTCCAAAGTAGGGCTGCCAGGGTCAATACCAGGTCCAGTTACGACACTAGTGCCGGTATCCTTTTAAATAGGCTCAACTGGGACAATCTCTCCACAAGAAGGCAAAAGCTTAAAGCAATGTTCATCGCCCAGAATGCCGCGACACATCCGGGTACCTTTTACGCGCGCCGGCGCTAAAATTCAAAATTGATTAGAGAAAAGTGCGCGTGATAATAAAGAATACGGCCAACAAGCGGCCACCAGCGCGTACGTTTTTCTGTTTCACGGACATATTAATTCCCCTGGCCAAGTACCAGCATATGGAATTTGTAGAGAAGACATCAATAAATGATTCTGAACAAAAATTTGTTTTATAAAGTCTCTACAAGTATTATCAAATTTGCTTTGAAAATCGACTATTTTGGGAGCTTTGTGGTATGGACACTGTTCTTTAAGCGGAATATTCCGACGAGCTGATCGGTTAAGTTTATGGCCAGCATATGGAAAAGTTAGTATCAGGTGTCGGGAAAGCTCCTGCAAATTTTCGCTGGTCTACGACACCTACAAGTACTATCGAAATGCGGTTTTCTGAACACACTCGTCAACCCTCTGCAAATTTGCCTTTCGGAGGCTGTTCGGGAGAATGGTTGACTGATTTTGAAACTCCCGCGAGTAATATGCAAAACTCCACCTCCAACAACAATAGCACGCAAATCAGCGCATTACAACGCCCCACTGATTTATTGGGTCGGTACTTATGACTGAGGCCTTGATCAGAGACGTCATCGAACAAATGATGCGTAAAAGCCGAGCTGGTGTCTCGCACGCTTGGACATGTTACTCGAAAGTGGTTTTTAACAACTGACTACTCGAAACTGCGTGGGCCTTTTATGTGTTTTGATCAATTTAAAACGGATCGAATTTTGAATAATTATCTCACACAAACAATGGACAACAATGTGACGCGTCGCTTGCCTTTGCTTTTTTGTTAGGCTCGGCTGGGTTTCAAACAGAAATGCCATTTATTTTATTTTCCCCTCCGTCTTACGAATAGAAAAGACCTGTGCTGTCTTTAAAATTCTCGACCAACGTGCAGACTACGCTGAAACCGATCGAGTAAAAAACTTGATCTAATGACCTGCTTTTACCGGTCGCGCGGTAAAAAAGGACAACAAAGAAATAGAAGCGAGTTTTTCGCGCACCGCACTTTCTATTTGGCTACGCTTAGGAAGAAGATTGTTTTGTGGGAAAACTTTCGGCTACCGCACTCAGACCATTTCGAGTGTGACATGTCAAAAAAAAGAAGAAGAAAGAGAATGTTCTTGCACATGACTTTGTTGACAAAATCCTTTGTGAAGAGCGCGGGCCGCCTTTAAATTAGGGCGCTTTTGTTAACTTTATTACACCTTGGGATTTACTTCATACACTAGATCCTTTGATTGACAGCCACCGATTCATTGACGAGAGCAGTCGGAATTCCGAAAGCTTAATCTGTGCAATAACTATTCCGCGCATTGAAAAACTGGGCACTGTAAGTACATGTCGCCTAAGACAATAGCATTCTGGGCGATGTAATGTTTAAAATAAGTAAAGGGCTTTCCCCAGCGTACCTGCAGGATTTATTTAGAATCCGTAGTACACCGTACAAATTATAAGAGATTCTAAGATTAAACTAACGATACATGTTGACGCTCGTCCAATTGTAATGCGCTCCTCTACCTCTAGTGTTTTAGTTCAGATAGTTTGCTATCACACCCCCCGATTTTTGTAATAGTCCCGCCCCTCTCATCCATTGTAATTAGAACCCTATTGTTCTACTTATCGTAATCATGTATATATAGCCAACCGATAAGTTTGTTTTTCATTAAATCTGCCTGATGAGTGCATACGCACGAAACTCAGAGTCGAAGGGAATCTTGTGTATTTTCATTTAGTCATCTAATTCTATACACCGCTCTACACAAACGTGTATTGAGCACTATTTTAGCAGTGTTTGCTACAATGTCTCACGATTAAATAAAGTATGTATGTATGTAATTCCTGGAATACGATTGATAACTAAGTCTGTCTGCCAGATAGCTGGGTGAAAGGTTATCAAGTGAGGTATGTTCAAGTTCACACTGCAACCAGGTGGACAATCAGACATGGTTTGATGCTACTCTGGTTTGAAGTTTGATGAATGTAACTTAAAAAGTTACAATTCACGACCCAACGTTTCGACACTCCTGTCTAGTGTCTTCATCAGGGGTGATCTAGTGTTGCAAAAAGGAGCCTTTTATACGCTTACTAATTAACGACCTTTTGTTTTGATGAGGTGTAAATAGGTGTCAGGTAAAAGGCCGCCATCGTCACGGTTTAAAGGAGCGTGGGCGGAGTTGATGTGCCAAGCTTCCAAACAAAGCCGTTGATGGTACCGCCGGTTAGTGGTGATAATTTTGGAATTATCCCACGCTATTGTATGGTTGGTTTGGCAAGCATGTTCCGACAAAGCGGAATTTTCCTTTTTGCAAAGAAAAACTGCTTTTTGATGCTCTTTTAAACGCGTGCCAAGCTGACGCTTGGTCTGTCCGATGTACTCATGATCACAGTTGATGAGACCCATTGTCTCTTTTGTTAATTCTCCGACTTATGCGGTTTCGAGTTATCTCGCGAAAATCTTGTCACCTGTTGTTGGGAATACTGATTACACTGTCAAAAATTCCTGTGACTTTGCGGATTTTATAAGAGGTAAAACTCTTGACGCAGGAAACGAGTTGGTTTCTTTCGACGTCGTTTCCCTCTTCACCAAAATTCCGGTTGATCTTGCCATTAGTGTTGCTGAAAA